>JAUCMS010000028.1:8007942-8021488 GCA_032357445.1 Enteromius radiatus | reverse complement strand
TAAACGCATATATTATGTAAAGAAAAACTTTTATTTTGGTTGCGATTAATCACGATTAATCATTGCCCAGCACTAATTAAAATATTTGATGTTTTATTAATAATACAATTGTAAAAGATTATATTGTTTTAAGAATTATATTTCTATCTAGCACAGGTAAAAATGCTGAGGAAATAAGTACACACAAAGACAAAGAGAAAAAGAGCAGTGAAGAACAGCTGCAGCTGATGAATGAACTGGACGGATGAAGTGACAGACAAACAGAGGGGAAAGGCTAAATAAAAAGAGAAAAGGGAAGAGAGAGAAAAGAGAGGGAAGGGCGTCGCTTGTAATAACTACTGAACATAGTAGTTCCCTGTTATGACATACAGACCTAGTTTTATATGACTGAAAGTCAGAGAGAGAGAGAGAGGGAGGCTGAAGCAGAAGTTCACCGGTGGATTTGTAGCTCACAGCAAATGTAACTCAAAACAACCTTATTGGCCAAAACAGACTTGTGGAACAAAGATGACCAGTCAGTCACACTCCCAACATAATACCAACCCTGAAACTTATCTGAGGGGATTTCTCTGTTTTGTGTGATGCGAGTTTTGACCCACAAGTACACTGAGGTCTCATTCACTGTGGGTGAAGTTAGATTTAGTTGGATTTCTTAGGATTGTTTACCCAGAAAGCAGAGGGGGAGGCTTTCAGAAAGGGGGCAGGCAGAGAACCAAACCCCACAGACCTCAAACAGGGTGCCTGTGTTTCTCTCTTTCAGTCTCTCATCCTCTCTCTCTCTTTCCAATGGAATGAGAACATGGAGGGGGATCCATATGGATCAAAGAACAAATGGGACACGGTCTGTAACTCGTGCTTCTCCCCCCTAAAATGTTCACAAAATCGAACTCCCCACAATTCTTGTGCTCCTATTTCTCCTTTTCCATGTTTGCTCTCTTTTCCTCCAAAAAAAGAGTGAAATACCAAAGCGTCATACAATGCGTTCAATGTATATGTTGGATCTGTGTATTCTCAGGGAATTAAACCCATAACCAATAAGCCTGTGTTATGTAACACAAAAAAACAAAACAAAAAAAATTGTCATTTAACATTTTAGAGGTAAAATACATAACATATTAAATTTAATTACATGTACATTTACACTTAGTCGTTTCAGTGCTTTTATCCAGAGTGACTTAAAAATGAGCAAAATAGAATCAATCAAACCAACAAATAGCAATATTACATAATTGTGGGACAATCAGAGGTCGCGTTAAGCGAATATTTTCTGCCACCGATCTATTTGCAATTTCTAACTGTAATTTCCATCCCTGTCGAGTTGGTAACAGAGCACAGGATCATCAGCTCCAGAACAAAAATAAAACTGTCACGAGTCATAATAATGCAGTAATTATGCAAAAAGTTCTCATCTTATCCACTGATCTATATTCATCTTTATATAGATCAGTAAATTTGCAATTATGATGTCATCTAGTGACATCAGTTTTAGATACCAGTTTTAAATGCACTGAGCACTATTTGAAGATAAGTCAGCTCGTAATCTTGTGCTATACTGTGCATGTGCTATATACAGTATACTGTAGGTAGAGACTCTTACAGAAACATCCTATGCATCATTCTTATCAGAAATTGAGAAACAAAACGATTGCAACACCGTAAATGATAGCAGAATTAACATACCGTTTCAAGTTATTAAAGAACAGTACATTTATTATTATTTATTATTATAAAACTATTTGTATCTTATCGCACTGAATTATAGCAAGTGCAGGAAGTTACAAAGTCACAAAGTTGTTTACAACACTCCTGTATTTTTTAAAAATAAATATAATGAAAACAAGTAGCATTATCTTAAACGCTGCATAAATTATATAGGAAATATCTTAACCAGTATAGAGGGGCTGGACAAAAGGGGTCATTCAAGTCAAAAAGGTTGAGAACCACTGCATTAGTGGACCATGTCCATAGTTAATGTGATGAACCACACCAGCGGTTACTCTGCAGGATACTTGTGTGAACTTGAGATGAACTGACTTCATATATAAACTTAAAACAACACTAAGGTGAAAACATTAAAAGTGAAATAAGTTCAGAGAAGAGTTTTTAACATCAGATCCATTGACAGGCTTTTATCTTTTTCAAACTATCTTCATCTAAAGCCACCCTCCAAATACTCCCCTCTTCTCAATTACACTTGTTTTTCTCTTATTGGTCAGTGTTTGTTTCTATGTGTGAAATAGATGTAAAGTATCTTTAGTCCTCTGTTTCAGCTCTGTGGGTTTTCTTGGTCCATGTCTCTAGGGCTCTGTCATGACAACTGTAAACATTTATATATCTTGGTGGTGAACAGTCTGGAAAAGCAGTCCAGATTCTCTAACTCCTTACACACAAACACACACATATATACACACACACGTACGCACACATAAATGCATTCCTACACCACACTGAGACATAGACATTCTCATCCACCACTGGATGGATGTCACTTTGAGTGAGTCTTATTAGAAATGCAAATGTACAGTTCAGTCATGCCAGCATGACTAATATTTGAACACATATGGGACACATTACTGAGAGAGAACATGTTACTAAGAAACACACTGAAATGGGAAACAATTTTATCCATGTTAGTTTAGGTACTCCAACTCTCTTTTCCATGAGCGCTCTTGATTCTGTCAGTTTTTCTTGGGTCATTGAAATATAAGTCTATACAATATAGAAAAGGGTTTTTAAAATTAGTAGAATACTAATAGTAGTTCTGAAGAACGTTTATGCTATTTTCAAGAAGTTTTCAGACCCTAAAATGACAAAAATTGATGTAACCAAAGCAATCTCATGCCAATTTGTGTATTTTTTTTTAATGATTGGATGGCTATTTGTGTCCGAATTCATATACATTACAACCCATTGAGGGATAGGTTAAAAAGAACTGAATCTGCAAAATACACATCTCTTTTCACATCTGGTCCGGTTGGATAAATCCATTGATTCTCTGTTGAATCCATATTCTTGCAGAATATATATATATTTTAATAATATTAACTAAAGAGGAGGGAAATAATCATTATTTTTTATTTAGTATTCTCCTGAGTAAGCTCTTTCACATAACATATGTTTATTTCTATACAACACAAGACAAAATAATTGAATTCATAAAAACTAACCATGTTCAAAAGTTTACATACCCTTGAATCTTAATACTGTGTGTTGTTTCTTGGATGAACCATGACTGTCTTTTTTATGTAATAGGTAATTATGAGTCACTCATTGGTCTGCTGCCTGCTGTTCTTTACAATAATCCTGTACCTTCTTTGGTTTTCCTGCATCTTCTGCATATTTGAACCCTTTCCAACACAGACTGTATGATTTTGAGATCCATATTTTCACACTGAGTGCAACTGAGGGACTCATACACAAATATTACAAAAGGTGAAAACATTTACTAATGCGTAACAAGGCAACACAACGCATTAAGAGCTAGGGGTGTAAACTTTTAAACAGGATGATGATGTGCATATTTTTCTTATTTTGTTCAAAGATCATATTTTTTCATTTGGTAGAGCACGTAAGAAGCTACATAAATACTTAAATGTTTCCCAGAAGACTAAATAAGTACAATTAACCCTGATCAAACCTCCCAGCTCTTAATGCATTGTAGCATTAAGCATAGTAAACGTTTCACTTTATGTAATAGTTATGTATGAGTTCCCCAGTTGTCCTAAGTGTTAAAAGATTGATCTCAAAATCACACAGTTGGAAAGGGTTCAAATATGCAGAAGATGCTGGAAAACAAAGAATGTGAAGGAGCTTGAGGATTTTTCTGAAGAACAGCAGGAAGTTGAACTGCTCAGTACCAACGAGGGACTCATGAACAACTATCACAAAACAGAAATCATCCAGGAAATGACACTTATGAATGGGGTCATTTTTATCAATTCAGTTATTATTTTGTCTTGTGGAGAAAATATAAATATATATTATGTGAAATAATCTTATTTAAATCTTATTTCGCTAAAAATATAAACATGTTGCATATTCTGCAAGGGGCATGTGAACTTATGAGCACGACTGTATATTTAATATTAATTTGAATAAATATCATTAGGATTTTGGAGATTTACTGCACATGTAATTTTACAATCTAACCTTAAATTGTCTCAAAAAGATCAAATTGTCTACATTTTAAAAGGCTTACTGAATTTTACTTGAGAAATTAAAACATGCTCATTATACAAGATGTCTTTCAAGTAATCGTACAAATTGCATTTAGGCCTAGTTTATTTTTTATATTCTTAAATTATTATATATAACAAAAATGTAAAACTTACTGACCCTTCCTGAGTTCAAGCAGACACACATTCACCCTTGCTCTCTGCAATGTTGTGTTAAGCATTCTCACATCAATTTCTGTCTTTAAATCAGACTGCTTTTCAAAAAGATTTAATGTACTGCATCTATTAAAAACCATTTCAGTGGATTGCTTCTGTCTGGTGTTGTTCTCTTCTGCTTTATGTTGTTTTTATTTTTCATGTTATGTCTCAATCCACTCTCCTGTAAGTGGTGGGGGCGGATGATTTTAGAGTGAGAAATGCAGGGAGAAATGGAGGGGGCAAGGGGGTGGAATTCCCAGAGTCCACACCTGTGTTCTCCATCTAAAGCACAGAAGAACACAGCTGAACACAAGAGAGCTTGCTCATCACAGAGCATCTGCAGAACACATCAGCGGCCTCAGCATATATGCTCAAAAACATACACCAACACCAACAGTATGCAGTCTAGGTGGCACAATGCATATAAACGGCTAGTACGGTGTGTACAAAATAGCTGGTGGCATTAATTTTGACTACAGTCTGGAAATACCTTGACTGCAACTGCTGCGGTTCATTAAATCCGTATTTCTAGCGTTTACAGTAATTTGTCCAGAAATGTGATGTTGTATGCCTAATAGTACCATGATAAGGTTACTTTATCTAAAATCTTAGTTTCTTCAAACAGAATTTAAACAAAACAACCTTCCTGTCTTGATGAAGTCAGATCATAGAGGATACCGTAAATCTATAAAGTAAATAATTCCAGTAAAAAGACTATACTGCAAGGAAAGTGATGTAGTTAAGATTTTCTTGCTTTACACTATAACTAAATATAATCAAGTCTATTCTCAAACTTCACTAAGCCAAATCAATAATTATTTCATAGTGTATAACATAAATCTGTGGCAGAAAAGGACTACAGTTGAACAAATAAATAATGTCTTTGGGGTCCCAGTCAACAACTTGTGTTACAAGAATGTAAGTGGAGGGAGAGGCATCATGCTCATTCAAAGTAGCCAGAGACAGACACGCTTTTACAGCACTGTGCATTTAGAACCCTGTTGAGATTGCACTGACCAATCAGAGGTGTAAAAATGTAAAATAATGTAAACCGCTTCAGTAATTTTAATGGGAGTTTTTGAGAGTGCCTGAACTAGACTGTCAGTCAAAATGTTCTTTGAAAATCTACATTTTCAGCGTTTAACTTGCAATGTTTTTATCCACATTAACTTTCAATGTTAAATTCACATTAAATATAAAGCCAGACGCATTAAATTTTTGTTATGGCATGACTCCCATATCTGTTGATTTATTAAACAGTTTAATGCATAGTTAGATTACATTATTAGGTTACGTTGGCCATCACCCACTATAGATCACCATAATTTATAAAGGTGAGAATCAACAAATTTCATAATATATAGTTACTGCGTTTGGGCTGTCCTGTTGTGGCTACTGTGTCACACGACGACCCCAAAAATAAATGTCCAAAAATTAGTAATCTGTCATTGACTGCTTAGCCCTTTTTGTTTCAAACCAACAAGACAAATTTCTGATGAAGTCTGGGAGCTGACTCTCCATAGACAACATAACAGGATCAAGACACAGAAACATAGTCAGGACATTATTAAAATAGTCCATGTGACATCAGTGGTTTAACTAAGCTACAAGAATACTTTTTTGCACGAAGAAAACAAAAATAATGACAACAGTACTTCCAACAGCTTTGATTTGCACTTGTGCTCTGAGGATGAACAAAGGTCTTATGGATTTGGAACATGGTAAGTAATTAATGACAGACATTTCATTTTTGGGTGAAATAACCCTTTTAACTGCAACTGCATTATTAAACATAATTATAGAAATATGACATGCAGTTTGTCTAAATATAAATGCTGAATAAGCCCACACTTACACCACATATATTTGTTATATTTGCAAATGTTTGTTTGCTTTGATGTTGCCAACCCTCACAATCCTCATGCCACCCCCTTGCCACCCTAAAAATAAATTTTTATATACCCACCCCTGGATAGATGTGAGCTCATAGTTGTGGTTTGGTTTGTTCTCTTTCAGCTCCACCACACTAACCATTGTAGAGAAGCAGCAGTTGTTCACGTTATGGTAACACAAATACATCATTTTGAATAAAGCTCATACCACTATTGCAATAAAGAGCCATCAAAATATAAGTCTATTTCTCTTGTTCACTAAACACACCAGAATACATCTTTTCATGATAGCATATAAATCCTGTTTTCAGTTTACTGAATGGGTCATGACAAAATTTCAGTAGAAAGTTTGCATGTTAGTCAGTTAGTCAGTGTTGGTCAGTTTGTCAGCATTATCAAATAATCTGACTGATCAACATAATCCTAAAGATCTGACCGCAGGTTTCAGGAAGTCTTGTGCTCTTTGAGTATTTTTTTTTTTCAGTGGAATTGCTACTATATCATGTAAATGATTAAGTGTTTTAGTGTTCCTAGATTTGTGTCTTTTCTTGCTGCACTCAGAGTTTCAGATCCAGCTCTAGTCCATGATATATAAGTAAATGATGAGTTTGAGAGAGGAAGTGTGAAGTTAGTGCTGTTTTGTGAAGGAGAAATGCACACTGTTGTGTTGTAGATCCGTGTTTGTTCGGTCATTCAGTTTTGTGATGTGTAATGTGGAGGGATATTACAGATGGCGGCTTTACACTACATTACCTGCATTATTAGCTGTAACTAAAGTAAGTCAAATAATTAAATTACTTCACACGACAAAGCATAGGCTACAGCACAAATCAATGCAATTAAACACATAAACTAACTCACCTTTAAGAAGAACAATAATCTTCAACAGCAGCAGGTACTTGTGAATCTCCATTAGTCAGTTAGGTGAATGAGTTTCCTTTTCTCCTTCTTTATTTTGTAATTCTCAGCAGTGGCTGTCAATACAGCGCGCGCACGCGCGTTATCCCTCAGGTGGAGATGTGCTTCCTCCACTCACGCGCTCATAGTGTACTGTAGCGCACGCGTCGCTCTCACGTTCCCTGCGCATGAAAGACATTACTGTGTAGTCTTTTGGCCTGGACGCAACATTTACACGTTTTTGTTCTATTAAAAGTAGTTCCACTATGTTTCATATTAGTAGCTAATACTCACTATACAACAACAATGACATTCAATCTGAGTTGCAAATGATAAACAAAGCATATTACAATGACATTTGGCCCAAAAATGATAATTTACTCATTCACTATTCACGTGTTATCCAAACCCTTGTTTTTGTTTCGTGTAAAACGGAGACGCTACAGGCAAAATGACAGTAGCCTGTTATCTTTTCATTTAAAGAAAGTGAATGGTGACTTAAACTCTCTTCAGTATCCACATCTCATTTTGTGTGTCATTAAAGAAACGGGTGAGAAATGAGAAAATTATTGTATCACTTTTACATTTTTTGACTACATTTCGCAGTTTAACAGTACCAGTTATGCAAAACTTGACACACTAACAAATTTTTAAAAAGGTTAACTTACCGTCTTGTTCCCCACATAAACAAGTAAGTTAAAAATCCACTTTAGTGTGGCTCCGACACCTGCTGTCGTTAAAAGAGCGCGCGCGTAAGTGTAGTCCAGCTTCTGCAAACGAGCGGTTCCCAAAATAAATACATTTGCAAAAAAAAAAAAAAACACTGTCAAAATTACTTCCCGGAGTTATATGCCATAGCTTTTAGAGAAGAAACATTTACCCCTTGCTTGTAAAACCTGGAAAATATTTCAAATATTAATTGCACAACTCTCCTGAGGTAAAATTTATTTCATTACGTTCAGCAGCTTTCTTTCGGCCGCAACGTGTCTCCAAGTCTCCAAAATATACGCAAGCAAATGAAAGAGCGCCTTGATTCTGCAGCAAGACCTTCGTCTCCCTCAGTCAACTGGACCCTCTTTCTGAGCCTGGCGCACAAATCTCTCTCTCTTTCCCTCTTTCTCTCTCTCTCTCTCTCTCTGTGCGTGTGTGTGTGTGTGTGTGTAAAACACAATTTTACTCTCATCTTACGCGAAGTTAGAACATCAAATGCGGTTTTGTTGGAAATATTTGAGGGGAAAAGAAAATAGTATTACAATTTCCAACTGGAGTGATTCTATAACAAATATATCATGAATTTGGCAACTCCACGCAGATTCTGTTTACGATAACGGAGTTTTCTCTCCTTATAAATAAATCTTTTATTTTTATGACACAATCGTGTTGTCTTTCTTTTTTTTTTTGGCTCTTATCCAATGCACCAATTTGTCATAAGTTACTATAAAGAGCTAAGTCTTAGAGAAAATCATAAACATGAAATGCACGCTGACCTTCTCATAAAAAAAAAACAAAATTTGGTTGATTTTTTTTCTCGCCACAGTCATGCCACAGATATTATCAGCTCTGTTATGCTAAGACTTTGTCAAAGCACTGTAGGGCCTTGGGTCATGTCTGGGTTCACCACAACCCAGAAAACTCATTTAGTTTTGCTGGAGTAGAGCTTTGAAAAACACAACAATTAGCCTATCTTATTTCTTTTTCACTAAATTAAATGGTTATGAATTCATTTTCCGGTGCAAATTTCCATCACACTGTCATTTCACCACATCTCAAATTATTTATTATATTTTATAATATTTTGTGATGGAGATGGAAATTCTGCATATGCATAATGAATATGCATAATGAATGTGTGTGTGTGTGTATATATATATATATATATACATATAAAGGTTCATTTGCAAAAACAGATAACTCTGTTAACTCTCAAAAAATCATGTTTTTTTTCACTGAGCATTATTAATCTGAATCAAACTGCAGTTGGGTTATTGTGACTATAGGTAAAAACAAACAAACAAAATAATAAATAATAAAAAAACATTAAAAGAACATGATTTTTGAGAATTAAAAAAAAGTTTTTGCAAATGCATAATAAAGTAGTTTTAAAAAATAAACAAACAAAATAAATAAAGACATAAAAATACTTCAGAAGTCAACAGGAACCAAAACGGTTTTTGTTTTTTTACCAAAAGTCATCAAAATATAATAAGAGCGAGTTAAATTTATTTATTTATTTATTTTGATAAAAACATCTTTAAATAATCTTTTTACTTATTTGCAATCATGATAAAAGTAAAGCCTTGAAAACAACGAACATAAATCTGACCTTGATTTTTGAAAACTTTTCTTTGTTTTCTTCACAAATCTTGTGGCATATTTTAAGTATTATGCTCTTCACTGACAATGTTGGTGCCTTGGTAAACTGAGTGCAGTTATTGAATAACAACTCTAATTAAATATATTTCACGCCAAAGGTTTATTTCCAAAAATAATATCATTATGTGCCATTTTTTGCCTCTGAGGCCTATAGAGTAAATTTCAGTCATGCACCTGCAATATTTATCCAACAGAGGACGACAGAGTAAAAGAGTTTGAAACACGTAATTTCTTCTGACATTCAGCATGTATCCTCAAGGTGACGCAATTTCCCTCTTCGTTTGCCATCCGAGCCCACCGACGCTACAGGTGAAGACTTCCTTCTGAACCTGTTTCTTGATTATCAGCTTTGTTTGTTGGCCTCTTACACTGAGCGTTACCTATAGTTTTAAGTTTCAAAACAAAAGAAAATATTTGTAACCGCAGAAAATTTTGTAATTCTCCTGAGGGGGTTGTGCACCTTGTCACGTTAAGAAATGTCATACAGGTAATGTGGGAGTGGAAATTCTCCGTCATTAACGTCTCTCTCTCTCTCTCTCTCTCTCTCTCTCTCACACACACACACACACACGCACACACACTCTGTTATACAGAATGTTTATGCAAAAGCTTATGCAAACGACTAAATGCGAAATATGTTCTTTAAATAAAAAGATAACTGCAGTAAAAGGTCATATTTGTAATACTGTCATATTTTTGGCAGAGGAATCTGGTCTTAAAAACAAATGATGTCATCAAAGACACAAATACCCACAAACACTATAGTCATGTACTTGCAAAAGCTACAATTAAAATCAAATGTTATTAACTGGAATAGCAGGATTTTCCTTCTGACTCACACTGTAATAATAATGAAAAAAAGCAGGCTGTTCACATCATCTCCAAGTACACACTCTTTTCCCATTAAAGAGTGAGCAATAAGGCCAAAACATACTTTTTCAAAGGGACAGATGTTGTGCATTTTGACCGTTTCTTGTCTTCTGCCTCAGTTCTCTGAACTAATCAAAACTCAGCGGTCACCTGACCCCAGCAGCTGCCTGCTGTCATAGCAATATGGCTTCCCACAGATATGGCACAATGCATCATTGCATGAAATCTGTAAATTGGTACTCCGTTCAGTACAGTATGAGTGAGTGAGTGATAATGGGCATACGAGGAAAAAAAGAGAAACAGAGAAAGAGAGAAGCCTTGTTTGCATAGCTGCAGTCTGTCCTGTATTTGAGTGCTTAATATGATTAATTTTACATAAAGTTTGGTTATTTCAGAATTTGATAACTGCATTCTAAGGAATTCACAGCCATGAATTTGCACAACTGTTTGAAGACAACTAGACTGGTGTGTGGTTTTGCTAACTTGCTAACGAACTGTCATCTTAAAGGGATAGTTCACCCAAAACCACTGCCCTGCTTAAAGTATTAGTTCACCTGCTGTCTGTGCACTGTCAGAAAGGTCATCAAAATATATTTTTGATATTTCATCAAAAACATTTTAATGTGTTGAGACGATCAGCAAGGTGATGGGTTTGAAACAACATGAGGTTGAGTAATTAATGACAGAATTGTCATTTGTGGGTGAACTATCCCTTTAAAGTTTTAAATCCAATCTTTTTTTTTTCCACTAAAGCTGCTGCCATCAATTTTTGTAGTTTACGCGTGGCCCAAACGGTATAAATGCAGCTGTCACTTGTCCACAGATACCTTTTATGTTTACTTTTATGATAATTCTTACTGCGTTTACAGATGAGATAGCACATAAACAAAAAAAGAGGGCCGCATAAAATACTCGTTCATCCAGTGACGATGCAATAGCATCGGCTGCTGTGTGTAAACTGTTGTGCAAGCAGGAGAGTTTCTAAGAGACACAGCTGTTATTAAACACAGCTATCAATCCCAAACGCTGACTGTGTGAACATAGCCCAAATGTTGCTTTATTATTATGTCTACACTCTCCCCCTTCATGCATTGAGTTCCATGTAATGATATCTTACCCTATAAAAGCCACAGTGAGTCATTGGGGTCAACACTGTGATCTTTTGGTAGTCTAATGTCTGCTGATCTCATCTACCCTTTCGGGCATCTGAAATTTTCCCTAACGTTATTCCTGCTGCAAATACTGCAAGGGATCTGATTCTAATTTCAGGAGGGACATGCGCTCATCAAAATGTGTCCAAAAAGACACTCTGCCAAACTGATGCACATGTCCTCAGACTCTTTTTATTATTCATATGAGGCCCACAGGATTATCCCAGGTTTGGTCAAGTTTGACTCATCCCTTGATTTCCGTAAAAATGCAAAACGGAGGTTAGGGTGCAATGGAAGTGAGTGAGGAATGCTATCGATTGAACTAAACTTGTCCTGAACCCACAATATTCGTCTAAACTTGACAGTTGACCTAGAAGCCTGGCCATGAGATGCGACTGTTTCCGTGTGATTCTCTCCACACCTCAGTGCGGGACTCACTCTTTCCGCACGTCTGGAATCTTGGAATCCTCACCGCCAGCTCACTTTGAGTCAGCACCACTGTGAGAAATGTTTTAGACTGTTTGTCTTTTTCTGAGGGAAGTAGATGCCCAAGTGCATGTGCGCAGTTATGTATGAATCGTGTCTTTGGTGGTGTGCAGGCAGAACGTGTAGATTGATGGGTGTGAGAAACATATTTGTCAATCTTAGTCTTGTTTACTTTTGTTTGTGTGCGTACGTATCTCACAGACGACCCTCGAGGTGAATGGATCAGGGCCAGCTGTAATCCACCAATCAGATCTAAGGTGACAATGCTTTGTTTGACCCATAATGCTTTGCAAAAAGCCCAGAGGGCCTTTAGGAGTGTGTTGTATGTGGGATGTTTCTCACAGTTAACTGTTTGATACACACACACACGCACACACACACACACGCACACGCTTGTACATGTCATGTTTGGAAAACTCTGTGCCCACACAGTTTCTGCACACACACCCTCCTCTTCAGTTCAGTTTTCCTCTATGTTGCCACCCAGTGTCCCTGACAAAGTGCTTTGCACACACACACACAGTCATATAAATCTTTCTGTGCAGTCTTTGCTGCAGGGCACAAAATATTATCATTACCTAACTGACTGTCCGTATATTTACATGCGTAAATCTGATCCCAAATCACACCGTGCTGTCAGATTTAACAGGGATACGATATATGTGTTATCTTTCAATAACAAAGATTAAGATCTGCCTATGTTTGACAGCCAGATCATCCTATGAGTGATTTGTCTATGCCATGCACAAAATTATTTACAGCTTCAAATCTAAAGAGATAAAAGATTTTAAAGGAGAGAGTCAGTTTTAAAGGACTGTTACTAACAACATTAGTGTTGGCAAGAGAAACTGTACATTTGAAAACTTATTTTAATTGTAATTGTCATGTGCCCATGTTTGTTTATGTTCCATGTTTGCCTATGTTTCCCCATGTGCTTTCCCGATGACCTAGTTTCTGTTAATTATGTATTCTGTTCAGGTGGGTCTTCCCCATTTACGTTAATTGTCTGTGTTACTTAAGCCTACCCCGTGTATCAGTCTGTGTCGGTCATTGTCTACTGTACAGCGTGCTTTTACAGATCTCTTCGTGTGAATACTTGGAATTTAAGTAAAGCTGTTTTTGTTTGAATCAAACTACGTGACTCATCGTGTCTTCCCTCCGCACGAGCATGACAGTAATATGATACATAAAATATATACAAATAATATTATATATATATATATATATATATATATATATATAATATAATAACACTTTTATTCAAAAGTTTTTTCTACTTTTATTCAAGTAAATATTTTGTATTTTCTGTTATGTAGTGAAAACGGTTGTTTTTTGCTTTAACAATATAATATAACATTGCTGAAACACATTATTAAGGGCTAAATTATTGTGTGTTTGAAATAACACAGTTGTAAATGTAAAATATGTATATATATATATATATATAGATAGATAGATAGATAGATAGATAGATAGATAGATAGATAGATAGATAGATAGATAG
>JAUCMS010000028.1:7992214-8002770 GCA_032357445.1 Enteromius radiatus | reverse complement strand
TGGAAGAGGACGTGTGTCTCTATCCTCCTAATACACGGCGAGGAGTAGAGTTTGAGCGGCTAAAGACTCTTCAAGGATCACAGCTGGAGAATTGCAGAAAATATAAGTACATAGTAAGTACATAGTAGTTAAGGCCACTATTGATACTATTACATGTAAATGTGATTATATGGAATTAGGTTACACTTTATTTTAAGATGAACTTGTCATTGTATAATTATACATTTATGGTTAGGCCTATATATGGTTAGGGTTAGGATTTGGCTTAGGATTATGTGCATGTTATTATGCATAATTAACTGTTATTATAATAGTGTAACAAGGACATCTCAAAATAAAGTGTTAACGAATTATTGTTATTTAAAAAAAAAAAGAATAATCACACAAACAATAAAATTAGTAATGCAAAAATATTTAAGTATGGTGGGTGCTATTGATTAAAGACCTACTAAATAGTGATTTATAAACAAGTCCTATAGTATATTAAACAAACAATAACCAAGAGATAAGCACAAACATTTTTAAAGAATAATAAAAAAGATCAGAACAATACTCGGCCACACACTAATTTTTTCAATACATAATTTGTGTTCTATGGAGTCATGCTGTGTGTGTAGGTGGGTGAACACACTGAAAGGGGAAGTTATTCAACCTGCCACAGGGGATGCTGTAATCTATTAAACCTTCCTGACAGGAAATGGATAGAGCGCAGTTTGGAAGTAGGGAAGGGCAGGGGCAACAAAGAAAAAAGCATGGCACAGTCGAGGGAGGGTGAGATTACTGACAGGAGAAGAAAAAGGGTACAAGAACGGCAGCAGAGACATAGAAAAAGGGCACTCAAGTGTGGAAAAAGACAGCTAAAGGCCAGCCTGTGTGTGTGTGTGTGTGTGTGTGTGAAAGAGAGAGAGCCTCTGTGCATCGAGTAGAATTTCACACTACTCACCTCACACACATTCCCACCTGTCACCAAGGGTAAATATATACACATGAAGGCAGACAAGAGGGGGCCAAAATTCAAACACACGTTCAGACAGAGACGCTTAAACAAATTGTCAATTAGCTACTCCAAGTCATTGGCACACATAAACCTACACACTGTTTGTGCAATAAACACACAAAAATGTTAGAGGCATATCCTAATCTAGGCAGAACCTTGTTAAAAACATTAGCTAATAAAGTTCAACGGACTGCTGTCAGATCAAGCATTGCTTGAAAGCCATTAACTAACCGAGAAATGATGTCAGAGCAGTCAGACGGTCAGGGTCAGTGTCATAGGGGAAAGGTCAAAGGAAGTATTTCAGAGTAGAGGGATGGAGATGAGGACACAAGAAGGAGGAGGGTGGATGACAGGGTGTGGTGACAGGTCGGGCCCATCTGTGCACTGAAATATTTGTGTGGCGAAAAGAATTGCTGAAAGTGTGTGAATTTAAGACATAATTTAAGAGTGTGTACAGTACGTACAGTATGAATGCGCATGTGTGTCTGTGCAAAACATTAAAGCAAGTCACAAAGTTCATTCCTCAATCAACCTATCTGTCAATCATCCACATTCCTCACATATAGCCACGCCCCCTTCGTTTTTACGACGACATTTATCCTCAGATGGGTCTTGTGGATGCAGATCTCATCTCCTGCAATTTGGGGTATTCATACAATACATCATGTTCCCATGTCAGAAACAGCAGGACTTTTTCTCTCCATTGTGCTCCTTCTCCGCCCTCTGTAACCTGTCTGCTTCATTTTATCATTCTTTTGAATGGTGAAATGAAGGACCTACTCTTCCTTCTGAGGAAATCTGCTTCTTTTGTTTGACACAGACTGGTCAAGAGGGGTGTTTGGGTGGCAGCAGTGCCCTCGTTAAATTGGACGTCAATCAATTTTTTTGTAACCCACAGGAACTCCGCAATTCTGGATTGATCAATGGTACATATTTAAACAAGAATTTCCGAATTGGTCTTGAAAGACTATCCCAAACACACAAATACTATATACGAACACAAAAATTGAGAGCGCGAGGAGTTTTATTGTCCAAACACAAACTAATATGGACGAGTGGATCCTTAAAGCTCCAGTCAGAATATTCAAGGAAATTAAGCGAAATAAACTCAACCCTGCCCAGTCTACACCAGTGTCAATTGCTTTTAAATTGCTGGGTTTATTAAAATTAATAGTTAAGATACCCCAATATCTAATAAATAGTATTTATATCTAATAGGTATAGCGGAAATTAATAGGCTACTGTAGCCTAAATGGATAGTTGATAGTAAAATAAATAGTATACATAAGAACAGGTCTATTTATATGGAAGGAATATTAAAACGGTTTTGCATAGGTGCACAAGAGGAGGTGATTTGTTGGTCTATATCGCAATCTGTGTCCGCGCATTCAGGATTGATATAGACAATATTGCGCACTCACTGCGAGCGCGCCCATCATGATTAACACTTACCCAGTGCTTTGAGAAGCTCTTCGAAGTTCTCGGAGCTTTTCATTTTCCAAGTACCGGCAAAATCGGGGATTTTACGATCCATCGTGCTTTCTCTCGTTCCTTTGCGTGTGGCTCACTGTTATTCTCTCTGGTGCTCGGCTGAGTGACAGTCCTTGAACCTGATACACTTTAAAAGTACCTGCAACTTTTATTCTGAAAGCAGTGTTCCAAAACTAATTTTCCTCTCTCTCTCTGCCTTGACAAGAGAAATTTAAGATCTTTTTTTCCGTCTCAGACTTTGATTTAGCTCTTCCAAACGTTATAGCCTGTGGTGAAGGTTGAACCGAAAATTCGGGCCAGTTATCACGCTTAATCCGTTAGCGCGCACACCCCTTCTGTGACAAACTCCACCCTCTATTTGCCCTGTCAAATCAAGGGGCCAATGATATTTCGAGATGATTGTCTTTCCCCGCCCAGACAACGCCCAGTTTAAAACATGTGCGCGTTTAAAAACGCCCACCAGAACTCAATTTTATGTACGAGTTTATTGGATTCCCCGAAAGTTTTCAAGAAATAAGACTTTGTTTCGTACATTGCAAAGTATTTCTAAAATGTTTTTTTATTCATATACAAAGCTACTTAAGTGATCAGAATTTAGCCTACAATATTGTCAAAGCGTAGGCTATACAGTAGTGAAATGTAAGAAATTAAAGGGTAAATAAAAATAACAATTTAATTGTTTACATTAAAATATGGTAGGCTATATACAAGAATCTAGACAAACAAACATTTATAATTAAAATGTGACGCTAATCAGTGGTGGTGTGTTAACTAATGTAGACTACAAGCCTATGTTTTACACAGTATTGTAAAACATCTTAAAAACAGCGACAGGAACATTAAAGAATAGAATAGAATAGAATAGACACTCAACAAGATGGGATGTATTTTACAGATGTCACACTCTCTGTGACAGATAAACAAGCTGTGTGCCAGTAACTGTTGGACACACAAATGTGAATATGATCATAAAACAATCAGGACAATTTGTCAGGCTAATAGCTAAAACAGATCGCTGTCAAGTTCAGTCTCTACACTCCTGTACAATTCACAGCGCGCTCCAAACTCTTGTAACTGGATCTGTCTCCGCTGTGGTTATCCTCTTCCACGTTTGGGACTGAGGGAGACACGGAGGGTCTTCTGCGGTGGTGCAAATTCCAGAGATCCCGACGGGAGCGAGAGAACGCGGGTGAAGAGAATGACGCAGACATAAAAGGTGACCTAGCAGAGGCCAGGAGGTTGCAGGAGCGTCCCTGAGGGTCTTTAGTCTCCCCCTCACCCCTGCTGTTGAAGCGGAAGAAAAGAGCCGGGTATATGGGGGGGGGTAGGGGCTTGGTTAAAAGGTGGAGAGGCGAAGCTTGGGTCTTTAATGAAGACGCGGGCCATGGAGACTGGATGATGAATGTGAGTCGTACAAAGAAGTCGTTAACCATTTACTCTTGATGGATGGTCTTCCGCGCCAAAGCGAACTGCAGAATTTAATACGCGGGTTACCCGGGTGACAGCCTGCCCTGGACCGCTCGCGCTGTGCAGCTATGTTGCCATGTCCGCTTGTTATAAACGCATATAGGCTATATATATATATATATATATATATATAGGCTATATATATATATTTTTTTTTTTAAAGTGGGCAATCGGTCCGTTTTTGGCCTTATACGGAGACAGTCATCAGTACACCCTATTTAATTATTGGCAGGAATCAAAGCAAGGCTGTGAGAAATAAAAGTAGGCCTATTGTGTTCAAATGATTGTACTTAGCCTATATTTTAACAACATATCCAATGTTTAAGCCGGGCTTTTAGCCAGATTTAAAAATCCTGTTGAGCACCATCCATGATCGGTCCCGATGTTCGGTGCGGATTATCTGGTAATGTGAGGCGTTCACAGACAGAATCCTGCTCCTCCCAATCTGCTTGCACACAAATCAGGGCCGATCATATCAAGCATGTTTTTCAAATATTGTAGTGTGCATGTTTAAGATTCAATCAGCGAAGATTCTCCTTGTACTGCACTTTTTAGTTAGGCTATTAGTAAAAAAAGGTCTGATAATTAGGGTCTAATAAACACACACACACTGTATACCCACTAAATACCTATATATACTGTAGTTCTAATAATTATAAAAAAAAAAAACACCTCTATAATTTGTCACATTTTTGCCTAGCTCATGGCATTTGCATCCCACGCTGACTGTGTTTTAATGTTTTATATTGACTGATGAAATTAAGCAATTTCCTTTTCCATAATTCATAACCACATAAAACTGTTTGTTTTTCTTGCAAGATCTGGCAACACCGAATCACTCACCCGTGCTTCACAATACTTTCTGACTCATAGACCAGACACACTTCAGTTTTACGATTATTAGTTTTAAACGTCCCACACAAAGTTGTTCCATATTGTAGGGCATTCTTGTACCGTTTATAGAGAGGAATGTAGCCTCGTGGGGTCGCGGCCGCTCACTGCATGTTGACAAAGCGCGACGCTTGTATTACAAGCACTTGACAGAGATAGCGCGAGGCGATGCGTCACACATCACACACCTTGCCGATTGTGTTCACACAATAGCTTCATGTCCACACATGTTCCTCTTCGCACAACAACAACAGACGATAGTCATTACACTCTCATATCAATGGAGCTATTTGTCTTCTTATCGCCATCTTAATCTCTCCTTTACGGCGTCCTCTGCCTTTGTAGGTTTTTGTTGATTTTTCACTTGTTAGCTGCAGGCCTGTAAGCAAGAGAGAAGTTATCAACGCTATCTAAATAAATACCCCACTTAGTGGGTTGTGCCCACCATCAAGAAGTTATGCTTACAACTAAAAAGCATTCTTGCATATGAAAACAGATGTTTGACCTCAGGAGAAAGCAGCAGTGTGGAAACAGGTGAAATAGGAAATTAGCAAAGCAATTCAATTGATGTTTCCTGGTAAACATTTACAATATCTTGCCTGTTCTGGGTGGCCCGTGACACCGAACACCCTTTCGCTCTTCTTTTCTGTTCTCATCCCCCCTCTTCGCCTTACCCATTTTCATTCCCACCCACTTATCTTTTGTTCTTTTGTGCTTAGGTCATTTTTTATTACTTTGTTCAGGCCTGGTGAAAGGAGGAAAGAATAAGTGAGAGAAAGAGATCAAAGCCCAACGGGGAATGACAAAGATGGAGAAAAGGATGAGAGACAAAGAAGACAGAGAGAAAGAGAGAGAGAGAGTAAGGAGAGGTGCTTGGCAGTGAGGGCATAAATATTTCTGAGCACTTTGAAAGAGGAATCATTTTACATTTCTCTCACTTTCCCTCCCTGTCTTCCTCTCTCTCTCTCTCTCTCTTTCTGCTTCTCACTCTTCTTGCCAAAAACTCGGCAGGGTAAGTGATACTCCACTCCGGGGACTCACATAACCCCAAACACATGCCACCAGCACACTGGTTTACACGCTTATGTCTGGAACACTACACACAATCGCACCTTCTCTCACCCACGACACCACACACTGCAACCTCATATGCATGTTATGTTATGAAGGGCATACAGACACAACGAATTTTATATGATGTTTCCAAAACTTTCTCAGACATTGACCCCTAAACCTCACACAGTCCTTTCAACTTTATTAGTTTGACAACTAAACAGCCTTTCAGGTAGTGGAGACCACTTCAAAAGTCCTCACAAGTTGGTTCTTAAATGTGTTTTGCTATGTTTGTGAGAACATCTGACTCTCACAAGTGTAGCCAAACCTGCACACACCCCAAACACTGACAGGCAAATAGGTCACTGATGTGATGTTCATGCTAAATTATTCAAAAACACAGTAATAAAAGGAATACATAGCTTTTATGATTATGATTTCTGTAATAAAATTAATTTACTTTTGGAGGAACATAAAGTCAAAAATGCCAGGGTGAAACAATGGTCCTGATATCATGAGAAACAAATACAAATAAAATTAAATAAAATAAAACATTTTTAGTTTGGTATTATATATAAGAATAAATTAATACATAAATTAAGTATTAATAAATATATTGTAACAATATTTTTCATATTTAATAAATAAAGCCATGTCATCCAACCAACATGCTACAAAAAATGATATCATACACCCATGATTGTGTGCAATATGATTGTGTCAACAAGTCCTTTCATATTGTAGGTAATTTTAAGTTTTTATGACAAGACAATGCTATTTCACATCACAAAATTATTTATGAATTGATAATTAACTTGAAAAAAACAATATTTCCCCCCACCTTTATTCATCAACAACACTTAAAAATGGGATTTATTTCCATCTTGCTCAAAAACACTCACTCATGCATCTGATGAAGGGCTGATTTAAATTAATTTGGGTGAAGAAGTAATCTAGATCATGCTTGACTGTTTGACTCATTACCTATATTCATCATTACCAACTGAAACTTAACATGAACCACATGATTTCTTTAATCAAGCTGTTCCTTTTTCTTTCTCCTTCTATATACATCATGTTCCTCATTTTTCTCCCCATGTGTTGTTCATTCTGTCTCAGTCCACCCTTTGCTCATTATCAAACCGTTCCACTTTCCATCTCCCCCTTTCCTCCTCCTTTATTCTCCCTCTCTTACCCACACACACACACACACACACACATCTGCTCTCTCTCTAATCATTAATTCAGTCTTTATCCTCCTTTAGTCAAATCAGTCTCAGACCAGTGAGGCAGTAGCCAAACATTCGTCTACCCATTACTGGCTGGCTTCTTATCTCTAAAATCACTTCCTACTGTCTTCTGTGCTCCATCCTGTTCCCATCTGAATAATACTCTCAACGGAAACACACACATTGATTATCTTGTTAATGTGGTTCATCTTTTTCTTGGTCACACTTCTGGCAAACCGCAACCGCTCCAGCACTAAACTTGACCTGACCTTTGACTTGGTGTCCTATGACACCAATAACCATCAGGCTGTTTTCTTTCTTCCCTTTGTCCTGAACAGGGGCATTTCAGGATCCAATATAGCAGACTGAATGTTCTCAAGTTTTGTTTGTTGACCGTGATCCAAAATGCTGCATAAATGAATTCTTTTACCTCAACAAACCTCAGTCATCTGGGGCTGCAGTTAAGTGTGTGCGTTAAACCTGGCACTTTAAATAAAAACGCTCGTTCCTAACCCACCAGGCATCTATGTTAACCACTTTCTGTGCCAAAGCATTTGTTTCTTGTTTATTTTCCCCTGATGGTTTTAGTTTGGAGGTTAAAAGTCAGATTGCAAGACGTTCATGTTAGCACAATGCAGAAATATTGACCAGCGATGTTCTTTAATACAGTAAATGAGGTAAAGTCTAGATAAAATATAAAATCACTGATCAAATATTTTTGGTCACTACCGCCAAAATAAAACAGGCAGCTGACCGAAGTTATTTTACACAAACAGAGTGTAGCTGAGGTGACAGAGTTAATTTTAATTATAATGTATGGTAGATCTCTTCCTCTCTCTCTTTCTTTTTCTCTAAGTGGGGGATTTCTGAGACTATTATTTTGTTAGCAGTCCTCGTGCCTTGATTTGGATCCAAAATGCTTTATAAATGAACTCTTCCACCCACATCTTTCAGTCATCTAAGGCACTGTAAGGGTTTTTGGTATGGTTAATGAACAAACACGGTTTCGAAAACAGTTCGTTTAGTGCTGTTCATGACTTCTCATGACTTTACTACTGAATCAACATCATCAATCATAAGTTACCTTCTGAAATGCAAGTACCACCATGCCAATGCATCATTGCATTTACATGCTATGCCACAAAGAAATAAGTTATCTCTTTTTCTGTATCCGTTCACGGTAAGTTATCCTCAATTTTATAGCTCACCTTAAGCCTTTTGATAACACAATGAAAGTGATAAGTAGGCATATGCAATTTGACAATAAAATTATAACTTAAGAAGAGGAGAAAAAGAAAGACATGTGGGAAGAAAAGCAAAAGGCTTTTCCCAGCCTCTCACCTTAGTTTGTGTGCAAACCTCTTATTTTCATGCTTTTTTTTGGCCATAAAGTTCAATTTGAGTGCAGGCCCGGTTTCTAACTCTCCACCCTTTTCTACCCTACCGCCAACCCTCAGCACACCCCCTGCTTTTCACTCTTCACTCATTCTTTCAGTTCATTCTTTCCTCCTTTCTCCTCAGAACCAATTGTTACATTTACTGGCTCTGCCTGGTGTGTGCATGTATTGATTTGCCTAATGTCATATTTGTGTCATGACCTATTGACTGAAGTAAGTGCCAGCTTGCCAGAGCTTAAGTTTGATTTATAGTTGCTCAGTGGCGTTTTACAAAGAAGGAACATGAAAATCTCTTAAAGAGCATGTCAATGATAATGTGCTTGTATCTCAGCATATACTGTAAATGTAATTTTTAAAATTAATTATTAAAAAACTGTGTAGAAGCTTAACACATTTAGCGTGCCTAAGCCATAGGAAGAGTGTGGAGAATGGGATAAAATACAGAAATTCAGAGGGCAGAGTGAATGAGAGAAAGAAAAAGGGTGGAAATGTGGTGGAATTCTTGTAAAGAAAGGCCAGATTCCTGTAACACATTACAATAACTGCACGTGGAGAGCCCAGGGAACTAGTGATTTAATGGGTGGAGAGGTGAAGGAGAGGTTAAAGGTGCTATACTTTTTGGATTTCCCAGAAAAAGTGTTAACACTGTTGCTTTGTGGCGCTATGAAAACATTGCTCTGTTTGTTTGTCGCGCCTAACCACCCTAACCTAAGGAAGTGTGTAATACCTGGTGGCTCCTGTGTGATTACTATAAAATGCCCACACTTCAGAATCATGTCAAGTTAAAAGCCTAGCAGAAGTCGTATGTATTGTTTGCATTTGTACACACTGTCCACATGACAATTTGTGTTTTGCATGCTGTATAACTGGGAATGAGCATATTTGGAATGCAAGCAACTATTTTTGCAATTAGGTTGACTTACGCTAAAAACAATTAAACAGAAATTACACATTAAAATAGACCTATAGAGGAAAAAGAAGGAAATAATTCTGAGTCAATTGAGTTAAAAATTCATAATCGGACATTTTGTAGATAGAACTTAAGTCCATCAGTCTTAATAATCGGCTTAAGGAAATTGTATTGAGAGAAAAAGGGACTGCCACAATGATCTGCCTAAATTTGAGCACTAGTGACATCTCGTGGATAAAGTGAGGTAATCCGTCCTTATTGAGGGAGTTCACAAATCAATGCTTTCACGACGGCTATTTAAATATGCATTTAAATAACAGTGCAGTTTTAGGACTGTTCACATTGCACCTGCAGCCAGGAATTACTAGTTTAAAAGATATGGAAATGTGGTGTAACAAAAAGTCTACTATCCCATGAAACAGGAATGACATGAACAAGGCTGTAAATATGTGTGTGCAGATTTTATATATATAGGCCTATATATACATATATATATATATTTTTTTTTTTCCTATTTACCAAACTATCTTTTACTCAGCACTTAAACTGTTGCAGGTAAGTCATATAACTTGCATTATAATAAAATTTCAAGCTAAATCTGATACATTTTTTATACTGCTGATTTCAAACCATAATACCAATACTGCTAACTAAACACTGGATGACATTTTGGCATTCACTTACATAGAACTAAGAACTTTTTTGGCCAGCTCAAAGCCGAAGGATGTGTGGGTAAAATGCTCCCAATGCAGTTTCTGGATCCACCAAGTCTGCACTCTAGGGTTAAAAACAATGGTCATTTGTCATTTTGTATCCAGCTCAAATATTCAGTGAGTTATAGGTGTTGAAACAAAAAGTGTTACAGCCATGCCTGGCCTCGCAGTAGCGTAGTCTATAGATGTTACAATGCAGTTTGTATAGGTGTAATGTTATTTTTTCTTATTTAGGCTACAATTATCTTTACAAATTACCTGTCATGTAGCGCCGGCTTTGTGAGCTCGCGCCCTCGCTTCCCCGACAGGCAGGCAGGACCAGGACACAGGTATTCATTAATAAACTGGGTTTAATAAAACAAAAGACACAAAGGGAAACCGCCGAGAGCTATGCAGAGCTCACGACGG
>JAUCMS010000028.1:7954764-7976512 GCA_032357445.1 Enteromius radiatus | reverse complement strand
TGGATTGATTTGACACACATTCAGAGCCGACACGCTGGAGGGCGTTCCCAAAGCGTCATGTGACGCAGCGTCTCGTTGCTTCAAGGAACTAGGGTTATATACATAACCTGAGATGTTTTTTAAAAGAACTCCTGAGAAAGGAGCTGTGAAAAGATATCGAGATGTTTCTTAAGGACATCAACACCTAAAATAAAACTCCAAAAAGGTGTACAATATGGGACCTTTAAAGTTGTAGGCTACTGCATGAATAAATGAAAAACTGAAATGCATAATAAACGCGTTTTAAAATCTACCTTTCTCACATAATATTATAATCACAAATAACGTTTAAATTCATGGGTTAGTGTTTTTTAATTTTTTTATTTTTAATGAACATAAATTAACACAAAATACAATGATACAATGTAATGTGCATAAAAATTGTATTAATTCAGTCGTGGCAGTCAACTGCTCCCCAATTGCCACTGCTCCGTTTGTGTCCGCTTTGAATGGGTTATGCAGAGCACCATATCTGGCCACAAGTCACTTCACTTTCAATATCAAATATCCACCAGGTGGCGTAGAAAACACTTCGATGGATTCACTTTTTAAATGCTATTAACGTTTTGCTGATTTTCGGGTTAGATGGCAATAAGGACATCAGGAAGTGGACAATTATTATTATGATTTTTTTTTGCCGTAAAACATCTTGTTTATGATTTTAATTCAATTCAAAGTTTATTATACACTCTTAATTCATTTGAAATGTCACCTTGAGCTTGAATTTAATTGAAACATATTCGTGTGCAGACCTATACATAAATTAAAATGAGTTTTATAACCGATCAATTTGAAAATAATTTATAACATGACTTTGACCCATATACATACTTGGCTAATCAAACTTTTTTTTTTTTTTAGAATAAGGTGTCAAGACATGATGGTGCACACCTTTCAGCCCCCTTAAACCTCAAGCAGGATGTTGATTTCTCCACTGAGTAACAGAAAAAATGTCTGAAAGGAACCTCTGAATCAGCAAGAAGCCTTTCACATTCTTCACTGTTGAGATCAACAAGAAGCAAGTCAAGAAGGCTGGCTGTTATAAAATTCTAAATAAATGTCTACCTATTCATTTTGAGGCAAATCTAAACGATGATAAACCAGATAATAATAAGCCTGACTCCAGTAAAGCAATGGCAAATTCAAGCTTTATTGATTTTGAGGAGCTGTTTCATGTCTAGACACATGACCTGCAGGATTCAGAGGTCTGGTGTGACTTTGTAGCTTTGCTTCTTTTATTTCTGTGTAACTAGTGTTGAAACTACAGTAATGTGAGGATGTTTGATAAAGAACACATTCTGTATGTACACACACAAACAAACATGTATGCTTCTGCTTCATTATGTCTCTCATTTAAATAAAAACTGAAATGTTTCTAAATCTACCTTTCTCACATAGTATTGATGATGTTTAAAGGAACACAAATGGTGTGCAGTTATACCCCAATTAAAATGAGTTTCTATAAATCATTGATAGTTATAACTGATTATTTTTATAATCGAAATAATAGTAAAATTACTAACTTGACTTTGACCCATGAACATACTAGGCTGCTCAGACTTTTGATTTTTCTTTAGAACAAGGTGGTACACCATGATTGTGCACAGTTTTCAGCCCCTCAAACCTCAAGCATTTCTCTGAGTCAAAGTGATATATGGTCTGTCGTGAGAACTGCAATGTGAGAGAACATAATTGTTGAAACCTTTGTTCATTTGTGCAAAATGTTATTAAAGTCTAATATCACAATAAAAAGTCATTGTAAAATCAAGATCAATCTATACTGTTATAATATTAATAAAACAGAGGTGAACTTAGAGGATGAACTGTGAACAGGTCCAGCAGCCAAGATGTGGTTAGAAACTTGCAGCCACGCATGCACAGTTATATATTGATATTTTCCACGTTTATATCATATTTGCTATCCATTATTTCTTATTTTGCTCAGTTTTATTAATTTATTTGGTTTTTAAAGTTCTTTAAAAAATTCTTTGTTTTCCTGTTATTGGGAAAGTGAGATTGTAGTTATATGGGTTAATGTTTCAAATTTGTTAAATGTGTGTTTTGACAAGTTTGTTTTTTTTTAAAGAATAAAGCCACTTTATTTTAAAGTGCAAAAAGAAGTGTAACAATGGTTAGCCACTTCCTGCTGGACGAACCGCCAGCCTTTTTTTCCAACAGCTCACCTACCTATATAAACCTGAAGCTGAGTCAAAGCACTGACACACGTCGAAAGGACACTTTGCAGTACGGTAATATGTTTTTCTTAATAGTTCTGTATGTCTGTTGTTTTTTATGGTATTTTTATGGTTTTTATGGACTTTTTTGTATTTACACAAATATCCTCAGATCCTGAAAATGCTGTCACGCCTGATCATCATGACCGTGGTGCTCCACACTTGTCTGAGTGAGCAGGAGATGTGGCACCTGTCTGAACCCTGCACTGAAGCAAAGAACCAGAACGCGTATGACACTTTCCTGGACCACCACCTACGTAAAGATGCACCAAATGATCCACAAAAACTAAGAGAATGGCAGAAGTTCATTAACAAAATCAAAACCTGGGACAGGCCGATTCAGTCATTCTTTCACTTTAAAGAAGCTAAAAGGGTGTTAGCTGTGTGTTCATCAGGAGGAAAGATGTACAGGAATCAAGGGAACCTCTGCATCAGCAAGACGCCTTTCACATTCTTCACTGTTGAGATCAACAAGAAGAAGCAAGTCAAGAGAGTCAAGGTTCAGAAACAACATGTTATTCTTGGCTGTGATAAAATTCTAAATAAATGTCTACCTATTCATTTTGAGGCAAATCTAAATGATGATAAACCAGATAATAATAAGCCTGACTGCAGTAAAGCAATGGCAAATTCAAGCTTTATTGATTTTGAGGAGCTGTTTCATGTCTAGACACATGACCTGCAGGATTCAGAGGTCTGGTGTGACTTTGTAGCTTTGCTTCTCTTGTAACTAGTGTTGAAACTACAGTAATGTGAGGATGTCTGATGAAGAACACATTCTGTATGTACACACAAACATGTATGCTTCTGCTTCATTATCTCATCATTTAAATAAAAACTGAAATGCATAATGAATACAACTTCATGTTTTAAAATGTGCTAATAGCAGTTTCAATATGAAATGTCCACCAAGTGACACAAGAAACCCTTCGATGGATTTAGAAACAGAACAGAACAAAACCTCATACTCATTTTACAGTAAGTTTGATAGATTTGATTTAAAAAAAAGTCATGAGATATTTAGAAAGTGTGCAATGTAATATAAAAATAATGTCATTTTCAATTTGTAAAAATCTCTACAGTATGCCGCAATGGATTTTAATAAAACACTAATAAGTTACAGTATAACAATATTTATTTCACTTTTTTTTCATATTCAACCGCACAACATATAAGGCAGCAACCAGTGGCTTTACAGGGATGTGTTTTAATGTTAAATTGCAACAGGTCTTCTTGAATTATAGACCTTCACTCCGTTTTGCACAGATGAACGTGCATGTTTGGTCAGGAGCGCTCCTGTGGTCTGCTTCTCTCCACAGAGATCTCTGTTCAACAAACAAAAATGTGTTGGGGGTCATCATGTATGGTCTGTGTCAGCAAAACAAAAATGCAAAGATTTCCAATGTCAATACACTTACTGTATGTAAGGTTCAATGTCATCTTGTGTCCATTTTCCTCTCAGGCTGAAGAGGCTGTTGAATCGCTCCAGTGTGTCCTCAGGCAGATCTTCTACCCGCAGCACTGAGATGGTCTCTGGTTTAGAGCTTCGATCTAACAGAGCTAAACCCTGTAGAATATCAAAAACAGACAATATTGTGTCTAAAATAGAACTGGCTTGTGAATGTTGTGTTTATAGCACATTTGCAATTGTGCGAATATATGGAGGAAAAAAACAGCACTCTAGCTTGTTTGATAAAACTACATTATATGAAATGAATCTAAAACAAAAAAATCATTAGGGGAAAAATGCTGGTGTATATTTTGGATATGATGCACTGAGTTACTAAACTAATCTCACCCGGAGCTGATCCAGTCTAGTGCTCATTCCTTCAGGAACGCTCTGCTGCCAGACCTCCTGGAACTCGGACAGGTTGAACTTCACAGCGTTTTGTAGGAGCAGCTGAGCTGTGGCTCTACATACTTTGTCCTCATCCAGTGCATACATCACCTGGCCATCTAAAAGGAACAGATAAATACAAACATGTGAAAACATACAGGGTTCTTCATTCATCAAATACATAATACACAGCGAAAAACTAACCTTCATTACTGTAGCGTCTTCCATAACAGTTCAGACAGTGTTCTATCATGGCTCTGGTTTGTTAAAAAGTGAAACAGTTAAAAACAAAACAAAGTGCTTTTTGGCGATCTGCTGTTTTTCACTATTCATTATTCTGTAATCTTTAATCATTACTCACTTTGGCTCAAGTGATCCCAGCTCTTCCAGACAGACACTGAGAGGAACTTTGCTGAAAGACCAAGACTCTGAGTCCACCAGCTGTGTCACATGACCCAGGAGCTTCATCTCATAATCAAAATCCAGAATCCTCCAAAATCCTAAAAACACAGGTAATTTAGCCGTTATACAACACATCTGACAATTATTCATCTACTCGATACTAATTCTTCAGTAAAAACCATTTGATTTCTACAGAATCAATCTGTTGTACAGAAGTACATCTGAAATACTTATTTTACTTAATTCTGTATTTATTTTATTAACTTTTGTCAACTATATTTATTAATGGAAAATTGTATATCTGATTAATATAATTATTGACAATACAATAATCGTATGATGAATAGTAAATAAGTAATTTTCATTATTGAACAGTGAATGTTTTTTATTATTTAATATTAAATCTGGAATTTTAAAACTTTAAAATAATTACTATTTTAAAGGAATAGTTCACCCAAAACTGAAAATTCTGTCATTATTTACTCTCCCTCGAGTACTTCCAAAGCTGTACGAATTTCTTAATAATAACAACAACAACAACAACAATAACCTGCAACATCAACAATTCTTATGTCCCAATTCTAAGGATTCTCCACAAATCTAAATTAATTACTGTATCGACAAATTCCCCAAAAGTTTTCACACCCAATACATATCTTCAAATACACAGAGAATGACATACTGTTTTAGGGTTAAAAAAAAAACATAATTAGCTCACCGTCAATTTCACAAGCATGGATATTTTGAAGATGTGCCTCGATTTCTTCTCTACTTGCTTGTATTCTTTCAAGAAGGTCATCCATAGTGTACTAACAAATAAAAACAGAAACATTTGATGTGACTTTTGGACAAGATGAATAAGCTCAATTAAATTTGTCAAAGCTTTTAAAAGTACAGCACTGTTAACATACTCATAATTAAACCAAACGTAAACTCAGACCCAAACATATTTTGAATACATTCTAATAACTATTAACTGTTTGTAAACAGCAGCCGCGTACCTTTGGTCCTGGTGCCTCCTCCTGCACGCCCACCACTGGACCATCATATGGATTCTCCATGAGGAGTTTCTTCAGCTTCTTTATCCTTGGCCTCTGCCTTCTCAGCTCCCAGTAACAATTTGAAAATCCCCAAATCTGGAAAATACAAATACTATTTGGCAATGCACGTAATCAGCATCAAACTATCCATCAGTAAAAACGAATAAAATCCCATTTTCAGGAATGACTTCTTCAGTGACCTGTGCATTCATGAGCTGAGGAGATGCTGAGATGTCAGGAAGCTGGTCTGGAGTTTTACATCCTGGGACAAACAGCAGCAGATTTGACGTGTCTGCCATTTTTAAGTCGTAAGTCTTGTCTTCACTGCACAGTACTGCATGCTCGTCTTTATCACCTCTGATTATTAGACTAATGACAAACACAGACAGCACGACAGATTAATCAATGACTCCAAAATATCGTGTACAACTACATTATATTTAAACAGCTGCAAATCATTTTTGGCTAAATCAATACTGAGATGGTACGTTGCTCTTTCAGCTTAAAAGAAAGTAATACTAGCTACCTCTTGCCTGCTTCAATGTGTTTGCAAAGTGTATCATCCAGCTCCATGAGACAGTAATCGCCCGAAGATACATTGTCTCCGAAAGAAAGACAGTAAGTTACGGGCTGCAGGTCTTCTTCTTTTACTTTAGCGATTTGTAGTGTGGCTTGAACCTCTTCTAATGTCCTCATGCTGTCAAAATTTGTTTTATCCAAGTCGACTCAATTTAAAGGCTTGTGCTGTTGTCAGCGCTCAACTTTCCCGCAATATTTTGGCCGGAAGATGAAGTTGATTGGCAGTGGTAAGAGCCAATGAACATTAGACTACTGTAATAGTGCGTAAGCGTTACTTGTCCACTAGATGGCGCTTCATGATACGATTTATTTTACTGACCTGTTTTTTTTTTGTTTGTTTTGATGCCCACAAATATGTGTAGTGCCATTGAATACCAGTTCTACATTGTATCATGTCCCCAAGAAGCTTTTTCATATTGTCCAATATTTTATTGACACTGCTGTCATTGGTAAGCATACACTTCCTTTAGAAAAGCTTTAATGGGGCAACATTTGTTTGTGTAATGTTTTGTAATTTTTAATAAGAAAATATAATAAGAAAATTAATGAATAAAGAAGTAAGCAAATAAATGAAAAATGAAATGGAAAAAAATACAATACAATAAACATGCAACTGGCATACTAAAAAGGTTTATGCTTATCTCACTCTTTTCATATAAAAAATGCAAATAAAATTTATATTCTTATATTTTATATAAATAAGTATATAATTTTAAATGTTAGAATTGAAAAAAAGTCTGGGAAAATCAACAATACACAATATAAATGTATCTTTTTATTTGTTTTACATTAAATGTAAACTAATTTCTTTAATTTTTATTGTTAATTGTATCTGTATCTAACTGTATCTGTTATGAAAAAAAAATCCATATTTTAAAATGTTAAATATGCATTTTGTATTGCCACTCTGTATGAAATGTACTATATAAAATAAAATCAATTAATCAAATGAAAATATATAAATAAATAAAAAAATATAATAACATAAAATAAAATTGTAGATGTGTGAAAAATATCATATATATATATATATATATATATATATATATATATATATATATATATATTCATAAGGATGAATTCATGGTAAAAAAATACATATTTTATTCATTTATTTATTTTAATGTTGAAGTATTTTACATAACAATAGAAGGTTCGAACCCATATGTTTTGAAGAAACATCAGCATATTTTGTTTGTATTCACATGGCCGTGAACGTTTAATCTTAGAGGAAAACGGGTTTTGCTGGGTGTTTAAAGTGAGTATTTGGGAGTACAGTGATGGGCTCCAGGCTCCGCCCCTCATGGTGAACTCCCCCTATGAGGATGGTCAAGTTGACTCGCCCTGCAACATTGGCAGTAACGTGGAGAATAGTAAACAATTCACAATAGCATGAAAACGAATCGTCCCGTCTACAGGAATAATATTTAGTTTGAAGGTGTGAGTTATTGCAAGGCTTTGCGGTCCATGCATTTAAACACATGACTGGATGTACTGATGACTGAGGGCACTTGATGGCACACAAAAGACACAAGTTATTTCGAGTCGTTTTGACCCGTGATCAGCTGAACAGTGATGCTCTGTAAGTGACATCGCTGCTATTCTTCTTTAAACATCATCTCGGATCAGTCTGACGTCTCTTCATAATAAGGTAACGTTAAACAATGTTTTCTCAGAATCACTGCGTGTTTATTTCGATGTTCTTACATTATGGAAACTGATTCGAATCTTTCAGATGTCATTGCATATGTAAAAACATTTAACATGCCGTTGTGTCGATTTCACTCATTTCATTCAACTGGGCAGTTCCTCTACCTCAAATATTAATGCTGTCTTAACAGTCATCACGCCTATCCCGATCTGCCATATGAGAGGCGTGTTCAATACACCCAATACAAACTCAAGCACGCTGTGAGTGTCAGTTCATTTCACAAACAGCGTTTTTTTCCTCCGAACGCAGGCTTGTCACGTTTGCGTGCATGATTTTATATTCAGCTGGGCTGTCAGAGATGGACGGCATCGGGAACACCATGCAGAAGAAGGCTGCTGAGCTGGAGCGCATGGCCGAAGTCCTGGTTACAGGAGAACAGTTGCGGTAGGTGTGGCTTATTGACACCCCAATTTCACAGACTAGAACGCTTCTATCTGAACGAATGGACGTCGCGTCGCTATCAGTAGATCTCGTCAAATGTGCCATTGTGTTGTTTTAAACAATAAATCCAGAATGGAGCGTCATGACTTTATTCCTTTATAACACATTGGGACTGAAGTATAGTGGGCGTAGTACATAAATACACACCCGTTTGTAACCTTGGTCCACAAAAACAGTCATACTGTAGGTGTCTTTTTTCAAAATTGACATTTATACATAATCTGAAAGCTGAATAATAAACAAGGTTTCCATTAATATATGGTGATGGACAATATTTTCAGTTGACAATACAACTGCTATTTGAAAATCTGGAATCTGAGGGTGCATAAAAATCTAAATATTGAGAAAATTGTTCTTAGGAATGAATATTACTAATCAGAAATAAAGTTTTGATATATTTAGGGTAGGAAATTTACAAAATATCTTCTTTAATTATCTTTAATTTCCTAATGATGTTTGGCATAAAAGAAAAATGTATAATTTTGACCGATACAATTGTTGGCTGTTACTACAAATACACCTGTGCTGGTTTGTGCTCCAGGGTCACATTTATTTGTTCATTTAATTTATTTTTTATCTTTTAATTAAAGATATCATCAAATTAAAATTCACCCAGTTTTTTTGTAAATGCATGATGCTGATTGTGAATTATTCATATATGTAGAGATCTGATTAAGGATTATGGCATTCATTTTTAATAAATACTAATGTGCACAGATAAATAGTTTATAATAAACACTGCATGTCTTCCTAGTGTCACAGGCAGACTTCTTCAGTTATTTAGATGGTTTATCCAAAAATATTAATTCAAGTTTTGATGTTTAAAGATGTTTTAAAGAATGTTAATAACCAAACAGTTGCTGGTAGCCACTGACTTCTAGTAAAGAAAAATAATATGGAAGTCGGGGGCTACCAACAACTGTTTGAGTACCTGCATTCTTAAACAAACAAAACAAACTTCTGTTCAACAGAAGAAAGAAATTCATAGAGGTCTACAACAAAACAAGAGTGATGATAAAGAAATCATTTTTGGGTCAATTTTACATAAAAATCCATAGCAAAAGTACTGGCCATCCAGCCTGAGAGCATCTCTGTGAACAAACAGTTTGGTAAATGAGTGGATGGGGATAGTAAACATGTTTTTCCTTGTTAAAGTCTTGGTTTATTCATCATGTAAACAAACAAAAAAGCTATTTAATGGAATGACCTCTATAAATCTGCTGGGGAGAGTTTTGCTTTCCACTGAAAAAATGTTTTTCTGCATTATGTGACTGATTGGAAAACGTTCCTGTGCCTCTGTCCTTTTCCAGCTGCTCTGTACGATGAAGCAGAAAGTGTGTTTAGTTGATACATAAGATTGCTGAATAATCTCAGTACAGGACGCAGTAGTTTTTTTTCCTGTACATCACATTAACACTTATTATTTAAACCTTATTTTTGAGATGTTGTATTGTGTCTTATACAGGATTTCACATTTAGTGTCCTGAATGTGCTTTAGTTTCAGGTGTGTATAACAATAATAATGTTGAGGGATCTCTAACAGACCCCCTGGTAGTAAAAACATCATTTGGTGGGTGAGAGAAAGATTTTGTTTCTTAGTTATGTGGGAATATCACTATCACCGGACTGCCTCTGTTGTTGTAGTTCACAGTGAACCAGTTTTATCTCTCGTTGCAGGTATCACTTCCACCTTGCTGTTTAAAGCTGATTCAGGGTTGTATAATCAGTAATCAGGCAGTGACTGCAGGCCCACATTTTGCCCTGTCCCAGCTCAGGTGTACCTGATTCAGGTGTCGGGCCGTCAGGCCAGCTCTGCCCTTTCTCTGTTGTTCGTATTTATTTGCCGTGTAGTTTGTGGCATGTACCAGAAAAATGCTTAAAGAGACAGAGACGCGCTAAAGCATCACAGTTGTGTACTTAATCTTTCAAAGCAAAGGCATGACTTTTTTTTTTAACCATACAACCATAAATGACAATAGCCTATTATTTCCCTTGCTGAGGAAAAAACAAAACAATTGACCTACTCAATTTTAATGAAAAACTCAGCAAAAACAAAGTTATGGCTGCATATTTGCTGTAAAAAAATTCTTTTTGGAAAATAAAAATGAAAAAGCTGAAAAAAACTGTTTTCTCACTTATCAACATTAAAACAAGAATCGAGTGGAAAATTTTCAAAAGGAGAATCCGTTGGCCGCCAAGTACACAGACCAGACCACATATATATATCGCTTTATTGTGTATTCATATACACAATAAAGCGCAAAATACAAAACATATTATAAAATCTCTCAACAGTGCAGTTTTTTATGACATTTTCATTAATATCCAGGCAAGGTGTAAAGGCAACTTCACATTAAGAATGATAAATATGAAGATAGTAATAACTATATATCAGTATCCATGCAAACATAATTATAAGTGCATACTGCAGTTTTGTCGCCCGCCACTTTAAATGCTCAATCTCTTTAAAGCTGTATAGATTCTGATTGGCTGTTGAATATTTTTATAACAATATTGTTCCTCTGTGTCATTATGATTATATATATATATATATATATATATATATGTATGTATATATGTCATTATATATTCTTATAGTTATCGTCTTTGGTGTAAACGGGCCTTAAATTTATAAACTTTTATAGTACTTCAAAAACTGATATAAACAGTTTTTGTTTTTATTTTAGTTAGCACTGCAGTCATGAAAGTCTATTTTAGTTTAGATTCCATTTAGATTACGTAAATCTTTTTTAAAATATTTTAATTCATGATAATAACACTGCTTCCCAATCAAACTAAATGGATACAAATCATATAAAACATGAAACGATCATTAATTTGAACCAATTAGTCCATTAGTTCCACATCACTGCAAAACACATAAACAATAATTTGCTTCCTCATTTTAGTCGTCCCCCACATGCCTCTGGAATACACCAGGCGTAGCTGACATTTCACTCAGGCTATTATATGGTAATGTTGTACCACATGTCTCCCATTGCTCTATTGTTCGTTGTCAAAAAGTGCCAAAGTGCACTTTAATGGTGTGAACTACTGGCTGCACACTGCTACAGTCATGTGAGTCTTTGTTCAGTCACTTGTCAGCCCCGTGCCGTTGCGTCAACTGCTTCATGACTGCTTGTTGCTGATAATATAATTCTGAATATGTTGCTATCAGTGTTAGGACAAGATATGATGGACACAGTTATGGGGTGCGTAAGGTTTGCCTGCACACTTTGAGCACTTTTTATGTTTTTTTTTGTAGTTTCTGTTCTTGCGATTGTGAACTAATTGTTTCTACAACTCTTAAAGCGACAGTTCACCACAAATAACAGCCATGTCATCATTTATTCATCCTCATGTTGTTCCAAAGCAGTTTGTGAGCTGTCTATGTAATGAAAGTAAGTGGGGTTGAAAACATTTCACATCCATTTGACTTTCATTGTATGGACAAAAACTGTTCTACTGTAGGTGTTTCACAGAAGAAAGTGTGTTTTTGTTTGTAATGACAAGAGGGTGAAAAAAAGAGATGACAACATTTCAGTTTTGGGCAAGCAAACAAACAAACAAAAAAACTCTTAGAAGGTTTTAAATGAAGGTGCGCTGTTCTATGAAGAGAAGAAATTAAAGTGACCAAGGTTTGGCCCCATAAATTCTTTAATCTAAGAGGATTTACTGAAAGGTGCAGTAAAACTATTGCATAAGATCAGATGACATAATAAAGATGAATACAATTAGACAAATCCAATCCGATTATGACAATAACCAAAGGCAACTGTCACAAGTTACATGTTAGATCTTGAATTTTGACTCAATTCAAGGTTGGTCTAAACACACTTCACCTTAAAGTGAGATGAAACTGAAATATAAATGTGCATTTTATAATTCTATGTCAGTTGTAGGTTTTCTTATGTTGACCTTTTTTACTTTTTAAGACAAATCAGAAAGTTATTTTAGGCTGGATCTTCATGGATTGACCTAGGAAAGATAAATGTAGGTATGGAGGTCAGTTTTAAAAAGTGTGTCGGGAAGTTACAGGCTTTGTATTTTTGTATTGCTGGTTGCTAATAAAAGAATTCACACCAGAATGTGGGAAGTTGGAGGTTGATCTGATTTGTTTCCTGTTTTCCAGGCTACGGCTCCATGAGGCTAAGGTGATTAAAGACAGGAGGCATCATCTCCGCACCTATCCAAATTGCTTTGTGGCCAAGGAGATCATTGATTGGCTAATTGAGCACAAAGAAGCATCTGACAGAGATACTTCCATGAAGATCATGCAGAAACTTCTTGACCAGAGCATCATTCACCATGGTGGGTTTGTCCAACACATACTGTGCTGAATTTCTAGATTTGTATCTTAAAGTGTTTTTTCGCCCAAAAGGAATGCTATTTCATTATTTACTCATGTTAGTGTTACATACCTGTATAAACATTATCCTGACTGCTGTTTTCTATATAAAAAAGTGAATAGTGACTGAGGCTACTGAGCTCCAAAATGTCTCCATAAAAGTGTTATGAGGCTGTTGATAAACAGACCATAATATAAGTCATTTTTCACATCATTTGGGTACAATGTGCTTCTGCAAAAAATAAATAACAGCTTAAATGTCTATCAATATAAGTTTCAAAGTCATATTGACCGCCTTTAGGATATTTTTAGGGTATTTGTTCTCATTGTGGAGCCCTTACAGGTCAAGTTCCCATTCAGTTTCTATATATGGAAAAGAGCAGGAAGGATAAATATAACAGCATTTCATTTTTGGGTTAAATTTATGTACAGAAATATAGCAAAACACATACTTTGTTACACTGTCGATGAAACCAGTTTGATCTTTAAATCATTGCTTGTAGCAGCGTGTCTTGTTAACCTTTCAGCTGCACTTGACTTACAACAAACCTGTTTTGAATCTGTTTGTCCTCACAGTTTGTGATGAGTACAAGGAGTTCAAAGATACGAAGATGTTCTACCGTTTCAGGAAGGACGACGGCACCTTTCCACTGGACAGCGAAGCCAAAGTTTTTATGAGAGGCCAGCGTATATATGAGAAGTAAGTGCTAGAGTCAAATTCGAAGAGGTTATTGCATTATTAATAGTTTACTGATGTCCATTTGTTAAACATTAATATGATCATGTTTTTCCTCTGTTTCTTATTCATTATTGAGGTAGAGGTTGTTAAAGAACAAGCACGGTAGTGTCCTTCCTCCTCTCTAGGATGTGGTTCTGTTATTGTTCATGTGTGACACAAGTCTGTACATATTGATTTTGAGCATTTGGAGTCTATCCGGTAAATGAACAGTGTCCATAGAAACACAGGTTTCAAGCAGATTGAGCATGCTGTGTTCCAGCTGGTTACATTTAGAAGTAGCTACTTAACCTGCAAGTTGTTGTTTTGCTGATGTACCTCAGCACACAACCACACTCTTAATTAAGCTTTGCAATGGATCCAGCATAAGGCAAGTGCTTTTTGGTTGCATCATGTAGTGAAATATTAAAGTAGTGAACTGTTGAAGCAAGGTTAATCTGAGCCATGAATGGTTTACCCATCTTGCAATAGCAGCTTGTGTTTGCTCTGCGATTATGACCAGGATGAGGTCGAGGTAGCAGCGTGCGGTCTCTCTGTCCTGCTGCAGTGTAGACGTTCCTCAGCGGGCCGTCCTGCTCTTGCATAACAGGAAGATGAAGTCCAGCGGGAGACATCTGTCACACAAACCACCAGTGTGCTTTTATGTAATCACCATGGACACATTTGTGCTCGCGGTCAGTATTTGCAGACTTTGCTCTTAGGGAAGCTTGTTGTGCTTGTTAGTCTGCTGATGGAGCAGAAATAGAAAACGTTTTTTTTTTTCGGAGTATACGGAGTACTCTGATTATGGGTCAAGAACCACATAGGAAAATGGCCAGGAATGTTTTGCGATCTGTTTCTAAGCAACCGTGATTAGCCTTTGTCAACTACCTTGGTATTTTTTGTGCCTTCCTGATGTTTTAGAAGGATTGTTTGCTGGTGTTCTCAGTGTATCTATACCGTGGGCTGTAATGTAAAAAAAAGAGGCGTATGGCCCCTTAAATAGCTTCAAGAACTTCCTGCTTCGATGTTTATTCAGATTGTTCCCTTTTGTCCTAATGGAGGTCTTCCAGTATGTTGTAATAGATGTTGAAAACATCGATTAGCATCTGGATCCCTTTACTCCTAGACGTCCACCTAGGATTTCACTAGTGTAGAAATGCATGCTGGAAGAATAAAAACAAAGAATGTCTTTATTTACTCTTGTTATAGGTTTAATAGTGCTTGAGGGAACTCCTGAATAGCACTTTTAAACTTTCAGGATTTTTTTTTATTTCCACTTCCACTTCCACTTTAACATCAGTTCTGTTTTTTTCAGCAACTACCTTTGAGGATAATAATAATAATAATAATAATAATATAAGCATATAAATATAATATATACTGTACATATATATTTATATATATATATATATATATATAATATAATATTTATCTGTGATTTATTAATAATTTTATTATGTCATATAAAAATCATTTTTATATTATGTTTTAACATTATATATTTCATAAAACATTTTTACAAAAACGTAATATATGATCAAGATTATTTAGTGTTATACTTTTTTTAATATCTTACAGTTGTAAAAATCTCAGCAACATCTGTATAAATATTGTTGCATATTTACAGTATTATTCAAACATTTGGGGTCAGCAAGATATAGTTTTAAAAAACAAAAAAAGTAAAGTAGTAATGTTTTTAAAGTATTAAATGCAATTTATTAATGTGATGGAAAAGCTGAATTTTCAGCTGAATTACTCCAGTCTTCAGTGCCACATGAAATTATTTTAATACACTAATGCGGTACTCAAGGAACATTTCTGTTATCACTGCTGAAAAAAGTGGGATTTTTTTGGATACTTTTATGAGTTAAAATTTATAATTTCTTTGAAATGGAATTATTTTGTAACATTAAAAATGTCTTTACTGTCAGTTTGTATCAACTTAAGGCATTCTTCCTAATAAAATCATACATTTTTTAAAAAGAAAACAACAAAAAAAGTCTGATCTTTTATATTAAGTGGCCTTAATTACTATGTACTTAGATTTAAATTAACAATTTGGTACAATGCACTCATTCTGTCTGTGTATATGCATGTTTATTTTTACATTGTACATTGTAAAAAATACCTGCATGTACCCATAAACCTGTCTCTTAACCTTTCCCATTTCCCAACTCAAAAGTCGAAAAGGTGTTTTGCAATACAATATAAACATAATATGTACATTGTATGCATTTTTTATGTACTGTAAGTGTGACCACAAATCTTACAGACCCCACATTTCTGACTGATAGCGTACATCAACAGAATCAGCAAAAGCTCTCTTACCCTGGGACCAGGCCATCATCCCACCCTTATTTTTGAGCTCTGACATTGTTTCTCACGACTTGACGAGACTGCTGCACTAAGCGATATTTAAATAAAGTAGCTTTGCATCACATCACAACTAAGTGTACTATTCAACCAGATCTGTGGGTTTCAGTGTTAGTGGAGCATTCAGGATATGGTTAAAATGATGACCTGAACAGAAACGCAATATAAAAGAATGATGATCAAAAACGGTTAGAGGCTTGAAACTAGGTCATTGTCACATTTCTTTGCTTGCAAAAGTCAGCCATTAATATATGGTTGTGCAACTGCAAGCAGTTTGAAATCTCAGTTTGCCTCGAAAGGCCCAATAATAGACTCTGTATGTACATGGCAAACATTTAATACGGAGGCTTATATTGCTGGCACAGCATGTTGACCGATAGTGAGTCATTTGTGCCCTTGTTTGGCCCATCGGGATGTTTGCTCAAGCTGTTTCACACTCTTTTTCTTGAAGATATTGACCCATGGCCTGCAATTCTAATATCTATGCATATCTTTCTATTATAAATGATCGGTTTTGAAATGATGGAAGAGCCAGCGAGAGTTTTATATTTCTCTGGGTGTTTTATTCAAGGCATGTATCTCTCAAGGCAATCTTTATTTAGCTATGGTAGTTTGCTGACAGCGTGTCTTTGTAAAAGGGTTTGTTTTTGACCCGTCAGCGCCTGCCTTTGAATGGTGGAGAATGTTGTATTTCCTGAAAGTTCTGTTGCTCTTCTTTTCTTGTCGAACTTTGACCTTGTTTTGTTGAAAATTGTGCTGTTTTGTGGTGAATGATCTCTTAATGACATACGCAATGAGTGTGAGGTGTTAAAAAAAGTATGCCGTCTATCTCCGCAGGTTGATGAACACTGAAAACACCCTCCTGCAGACGCGTGAAGAGGAGGGAGTAACGTATGAGCGGACGCTGGTGGCCTCAGAGTTTATAGACTGGCTCCTGCAGGAAGGGGAGATGCCCACCAGAGAGGAGGCCGAGCGCTTGGGACGTAGACTACTAGAGCATGGCATCATTCAGCATGGTGAGCAAAGCACATGGGTAGAATAGATTCCGGCAGCATACACCTTATACTTTGAAAAAGCCATCATTGACATTGTGCTTAAATTTAAGTTCAAGGTTTGAAAGAAATAGCCCACCTAAAAATTACAATTCTGTTATTATTTATGACAGATTATTAAAAATATTGATAACCAATCAGTTTCTGCTCCCCATGACCAACAACTGTTTGGATATCCACATTCTTCAAACTATCTTCTTCTGTGTTCATCGAAAGGAAATAATTCAGACAGGTTTAGAATGACATGAGAGTGAGTAAATGATAACGGAATTTTCACTTTTGGTTAACTATACCTTTAATACTGTTTATTTGATCATTAATTTGTAGTCCAATTTGTTTATCGTGACATGCATCATCCTTTAAAATATACATGTGTTTAAGTAAAGTAAGTATTACATCATTTGTGTTATTACATATCACAAGAGGTGATTGGTGGAGTCATGACTGAGCAAGAAGAAAGGCTCTTTGATGGTCAGCAACAGATGGACATACAGTACCTCTGACCGGGCAACAGCCAATCACAGCGTGACACACTAGAACACATACACAAAAAAGATGCATAATACACCGCCGTATAAACACTCTCAAAACAGACTGCGTGGCACACACACAAATAGTGGCTATCACAAAACAGAGCTATACCCTTCGGTTTAGTCACACACACCCATCAGTCACATGCACAGCGGGACAATTAGAGCCCTGTTGAGTCTAATACAGTGTCTTTGTTTGACAGCACCTTTCCTGTCTGATTTCTGCTGACTTTAAGAAATCTCCCAAAGACATCACAAGCCGCCTCCTCAGACCTCTCCCACAGCACAGAAAAAACACACGTTCCATTAAATTCAACACAATTAAACTAAGCCTTAAAAAAAACTAGCTTACCTTAGATGTAAATAGTTAAGACTTCTAGATTTTTCTAGATGTTTTTAATTATACATAGTGCGTGTAATGTATAATAGCTGTACAACCTTTTTATTTATTTATTTTGGCAACAGATGAATATTTACAGGTGTGCAACAGGAAATAAATACACATTTATTGTATTTATTTCATACATTGTATATGAAACCATGATGCACTTGCAAAAACAGTCTTCATTTTACATTTTATTATACATTTATTACCGATTTAGAGGGATTTTTCCCTTTTGGTGATACATGTACTATAAAATATAAAAATGACTTCTTAGTAAATGCGGATTGTGGTTTCATATACAAAGTAGTTTAATCGAATTAATAAAAAATAAAAAAGAGCACGGTGCAAATTACTTTTTAAAATGTTTATTTAATACATAACACATACATTATTTTAAGACGTTGTTCACTAATTTATATCCTTAGATGCAGCAAGAAAAAGCTAAGACCAAAGCCTGACAAATTTCTTTCTACTCCTGAACAACCTGCTTATTTCTCCTCTTAAATAAATGCACACTTGCCAAGATTCGGCAGTTGTATATGCATGCTTCTTTACTACATCCTAACTAAAACAGTGTCTCTCTATAAATTGTGTTCACACGCATACAGACATTTCAAAACCCACAAGGATAACTGTACAAAGGTTTGTGCCCTGACTTGAATTTGGCTGACACACTTAGACAGTCAACACAAAGTAGCTCATAATAAGGTATCCTGGGAAATCTGCTGTTTTAAACCAAGAGAAAATCTTTTTTTTTTTGCCCAGGGCGGTAGGGCAAAGGATACGGTAGAGATGAAAGGAGGAAAATAAAGCAGGCTTTCAGTGTTTCTTGCTATTTTGCCGCTTCTGGCCCCTCTCAGACTCTAGCTGTCAGCGGAGAGAGGCCCCCTGACATAAAGTTGCGTAACTGCCTAGATGTGTTGAGCTGGATTGTGAATTGCACTGCACTGTGTGGAGAAGCGTGTGTAAATCAGCCGGTGAAAGTTGCACTGAGCAGTTGTACAATGAATAAGCATGAAAAATGACACACATGAACTCATTCCCCCTCTGTTAGGGTGGAGACGGCAGAGATCTCCACAAACAGAACACATTAACATTCTCTGCTTTTCCTGCTTTTGCTCGTGGGTTGGATGTGTATGCTCAGCTGTATGTGTAGGAGTGTTGTTCAGGAGGACGGCATTTTAGCATGATTCAGGCTAAAAAAGCTCAAATATATTAAAATAAAAACAATATTTCTGTGTTTTTAATCAAAGAAATGCAGCCTTGATGAGCGTAGACTTAAAAATCATTAAAAATCTTCGAAAAAGTGATCTTAAACTCTTGAATGGTAGTGTATGTGTCCTTTTTGTTTTGCCTTTTGAGATTTATTTGTCAATTTAAGTGCAAATTTATATGTAAAGCCTTTTTTTAATGTAATATTTTGCTGTACTATCTTTTGTATCTCTATAAAATAGCAAACTGTGGCCATGTTACATGAGTAAAGAGAAAAATGGACTAGACTTTTTGCATACAGGCAAAACACTTGTTCTGCTAGACTAGCCATGAAGTGATAGTCAGACAATGAGTTAGTGTTTAGCTCATTTAGCTCAGCTCTCTCCCACACACATTTATCTGCGTTCCTCTGCAGTACAAATCAAATGCATCCACTATGCTTCACTGCCCATAACATATCTGATTGATTTTGCTTGTTTTAAAGGAATAGTTCAACCAAAAATTAAAAACTATTCAACATTTACTCACCCTCATGTCATTGCAAACCTGTATAAGTAACAAAATTAACAAAATATTTTGAGGGATTTTAAAGAACCAAACAGTTGTTGGTCCCCATTGACTTCCATAATGGTTAAATACTATAGAAGTCAATGGGGACCATCAAACATTTGATCGCTAGCATTCTTCACAATATCTCTTTTTTATGTTAAAAAAAGAAAAACGTTTGGAATGACATGAGAGTGAGTAAGTGTTGATAAAATGTTTCCTTTTTTTCTCTGTTTTTTCCCTGAGTTTTGATAGCATAATTCATTAGTATTTTAAATTGGTGAAAGGCAGAATGTCATATTGAATTTTTCCCGCTGTATGTCTTTGAGATATTGACATGGTAGAATAATAACACTGTGCTAAAAATGGTAAAAAAAAAGATGACGTGATGACTTCTAGCACGAAATACAACCCATAGATCAACTAAGTAAATAATTACTTATATACCAAATAATAATAATGTGTTAAATGCCCTTCTTTTTCTGCTATATTGCCACTTCTGCCCTATTAATGAAGTTAACAAAAAAATAAAATACAAATTCTCAATTTTTTAAAAAAAAGTTGAGTTTATCTTTTTTCTTTCACTTCTAGATTTTAGACTACTGTGGCTTGACATGTCACGTCTTTAATCCCAGTAAACTGACATATGACCTCCTCTCTATTCATTTCTCATTTTCTCCCTAGTTTCTAATAAGCACCATTTTGTGGATGGCGGACTGCTTTATCAATTCAGGATGAATTTCCGGAGACGACGGAGGCTAATGGAGCTTTTGAACGAGCGTTGTCGAAGCATACCGGAGAACCACGACAGCCCTTTCTGTCTGCGCAAGCAGGGCTCTGAAGGAGGAAACACCAGCTTTCTTTCAGGTTAGTTCACGATCATAAAGGAAATGTGCAGAATGCATGCACAACTCTGTTCAATAAAAACCCAGTGATATGGCATATTGATTTTTTGATTTAGCAGTCACAGCTGTGGTCGTTTACAGTGGCAGGTAGACAATGAACTTCTGGATGTGGTCTCATGCATTTTAATTTGCTGCTGATGCAGTGCATGGCTAGATAATAGAGATAGGACAAGCTAAATCAATTTTAAGGTAGTGAGGAAATTGCTGAAAGGACTTGAGCACACATGTGAAATACTGGAAACAATTGGATTTAGTCATATTTGTGTACAAACATCTAATAAGCTAAATGAGATTTATTTTTAAGTAATGAATATTTAATCATTTTTAAATGAATGTTTACATTTAAAGCAAATAAATCACAATGAATTGCATTTATCAATGTTTCCTGACAAAAGCATAGTATTGAATAGACATTACTAAATGCTTTACTAACTAGGGTTGTATTTTCTGATTGCCACGGATTTTCTAGAGAGTTAGTGCACTGGATCTGACATATCTTTATGAGTACTTGTGTGAAAGGTAAACATGTAAGGACAAGCAAGCGTAAAATGCCCCTTTTGCCCAATTTTCCTCAGTTTGATCTGGTTGTATTACATCAATACATTAATCAGTATCATATGTAACCTCAGTTTTTCAAACTGCTTATGTTCTCTTTTGTTTAGATTTAAACATTTTAAAGTATTACATTAGATAAAGCTAGAATGTAGCCCTTAATCGTGTTGAATAATAAATTAGCACAGTAAATGTAGTAATGTAAAGTGCTTTTTTTTTCCTTTTTTTATAGCGTTGTCTTGGCTTGTAGATTCAGTATCACGATGTTATGACTCAGTAGAGGAAGTTAGCTCAGTGTGTCTTGGGACTGGGCCTCCCTGGTTCCTCTTCTGATAGCTACATAAAATATGAACTCTACATGCCTGCATTGTGTCTACTGTATCCATGGTGTGTTCTTGTTTAAACATATGCAAGTGTGTAAATTCAAGTTTTATAACTGCCAATCAGGTTGATGAGCACACAACACTTTTTCTTTTTTATTGCATGTTTTGATGGCAATATAATCAGTGTTTTTTTCTAAAACAGTGAAATTTGTTTATTAATTATGTGCTTAAGTATGATGTTATTTTAATTAATTAATTATTAATTATTTAGATATATTGAAATAAAAATTTAATATAATTGAATATAAAAATGTTAAAGCATTTTAAATAGTCCAGTGATTAGCCATTTATTTAATTGATGGTTAAAAGGACTTAAATTTCTAAGAATAAATAAACAAATATATTTTATCAGATTGAAGTTGATGATTTACATTTTATTGATGTTATACATATATATATATATATATATATATATATATATTAGTGCTGGGCAATGATTAATCGCGATTAATCGCATCCAA
>JAUCMS010000028.1:7916677-7954664 GCA_032357445.1 Enteromius radiatus | reverse complement strand
ATTATGTAAAGAAAAACTTTTATTTTGGATGCGATTAATCGCGATTAATCATTGCCCAGCACTAATATATATATGCAGACACACACACACACACACACACACATATTTAATATTTACATTTTATTTTATCTATATATCTTATAGACATTTAAAAAAAAAATATATATATATATACGTATATATATATACTATTATTAGCTCTATACACTCTCAGACAAAAAAGTAACAAATATGTCACATTTGTACACTTTACATATTAATATGACATTCAAAACACAAGTATAGACCCCTCAGGTATCCCAGTGAAAACTTTTGAACTTTTTTCTGAGCATGTATAAAGCTACAAGTGTAATGAATGTCTATTTTGATAGCTAGCCAAATGTGTGTGTTCTTTACATGATCATAAATCATTTATGTTAAAAGGAGAACACTTAACAGATGTTAAGCCACTGAACTGTTATTTCAGTTAGTAAATGCACACAAAGCGGGAGTTGACATACCATAACACTGTCACTACTGCACAAGCACTATTGGAATGATATTTTCAGCCGGCAGAAGTGTTGCGTGTGTATCGTAACTGATCTCTATTCTCCCTCTCGCTTCCCCTTATCCAGTCTCTATCTAACATTATTTGTGTCTTTCTCAATCTCCTTCCCATCAGTAAGCCCCACTAAAGAGATAAAGGTGGTGTCTGCAGTACGGCGGAGCAGTATGAGCAGTAGTTGTGGCAGCAGCGGTTATTATAGCAGCAGCCCCACACTCAGCAGCAGCCCCCCTGTGCTCTGCAACCCAAAATCTGGTAAGAAAAGTCCCCTTCTGTGCTCAAACATCCCACATAGATCAACTAATTTGGGAGTTTCAGCATAAAAAAATGACACAAATTATCTTAAGTAAGCAAATCAGGTCATTTTTGATGTCTCGTTGTCTTTACACTTCATGTTTACATTAGCAAAGCAGTTAGCATTAGCTTTAGCACTTATTTTACACCATCTCGGCTTTCTTTTCATAGTTGAATAAAATGGCCTGACTTTTTATTGCACCAAAACACTATGCATTTGTCATGCTGTAGACGACTTACTGAGATTCTGAAAACCATAGCTGCTCTTTGTGGGCTTTTTTAGGTTTTCGAATGGCTAAGGATGAAATGCTACAGCTTTCTCTTAATTTTCGTGGTGTGTTACTGTTTAGAACATGCTGTGTAGAGCGTGCCATGTATCTGCAACAGATACGTTAGATGTTTACTGTGTTTAAGAGCTCTGTGGGTGGGTCAGAGGGTTGTGTGTTTGTGTGCTTTCGGGCCATAAAGCCACATCATCTAGTTCTCCCTCTGTTCCTTTTGGCCTTCCTCCACTGTAATTGTGCTTGTTGACAGTAACTCTAAGAGGCGTCGGCTGTGTAGTTCCCATGAACTTTTTCCCCCCTCTGACAGGGATTCTTCTTGTTAACTTGTACCAGCAGAATGAGTTAACAAGATTCTGTTTAATGTTGTAGTTCACACAGTAGATCAATAGTTCAGAATAGTGTGGTCACATTTACCATTTACCTTCTGGAGCATGTTCACATATGGCTTCCTTTTTCCATGACAGAGCTTTAGTTGGCATCTGCAGATAGCACAGCTGATTATGTTTAGCGACAGTGGTTTATTGAAAGTATTCCTGGGCTCATTTAGTAAAGTCAATGACAGAATCATGCCAATGAGTGATGCCTGAAGCAGGTATCTAACAAAGCTCTTCGGCCTTGTCCCTTACTGGAGATTTCTCCAGTTTCTCTGAATCATTTGATGATGTTATGCACCGTGGATGGAAAAAGAAAAAAGGCTTTGCAATTTAACATCGAATAACGTTGTTTATAAAGTATTCCACAATATTTTTACGCACTCTTTCACCGATTGGAGAAACTCTGACCATCTTTTTATCCCTAATCATGTTACAGACTTGATGTCAATTAGTTGCTAGATGTTCTCCCAGCTGAATCTTTTCAAAATTTCTTGCTTTTTCAGTGCTTTATTTGCGAGACCAAGCAGGCATCAAATTTGAAATGAGCTCATTTAGTGGATAACATTTATGTTCTGTTGTGAATAAAATATTGGCTCATGTTATTTGTAAGTGTTTTAGTTTCAATTATATATATATATATATATAAAACGTCCCAACATTTCCAGAATTCGGGTTGTAGACGGTGACTACACTATTGCTAATCAAGGAATTACTGAGAGATTTGCTTAACATTTACACATTAAAGCCCAAAGTAAACTTCAGTTTTGACTTGTACAGGCAGGAACATAGGCCTACTACTGCATGCACAAACAGAAAGGTTGGACAATATAAAACCTAAATCATTATTCTTTTATACTATGGAGCTGTTGAAAACTTGCATCCGATTGGTTGGGGAATCAGTGTGCAGTCATTTTCAGGGAAATGGATGGCTAAAGTAGTTCCAGGCTGGTCTTGACCGCATTATATCTACATCACTTTGCCAAATGATTTCAGTTATTTCAAACGTCTACAAGACTGTACATCAGCAAAAGAACCAAAACCTACAACAATACTGAGCAAGCAATAAATATAGAGGATAAAAAGTTGAAAAGCACATGCTCTCTTTCTCCCACTGTTTTTATACAAATGTACAGAACAGACACACAATCAAACAGAAACATGCTGACTTGCTGCTCAGACGATTTCATCATTAAAATAGATATCAAGTTAAAAGCTACAGAATATTTTTCACTAGTGAGGAAATACAACACTGTTATGAAACTGAGACTGCTATTAGAGGCGAGATGTACAGAATCACAGAGGTAATACACACACTTAATCTCTCTCTCTTTTGCTCTCTCATAACTGCTTTAATAACTGCATTAGTCTGCTATCAATGGCTGAAGCCTCCATTACTAGGTCTAAAATGATGTTTTGGAAGTAAGCCTACACACAAGAGCATTTAAAGGACAAAAACCTGATAAATGTCATAAAATACAACATTTGAATATGTCTTTAGATGTGTGAACCTTAGTACAAGCCGAATAATGAACTCTGGTCCATTGAATTATTAGTATCTTGGTCACATTACCGCATCAGATGTGTTTTATTTTGTATATTAATATATTGACACCCTTTCATTAGTTTCCCTCCACCAAAGCTCCAAAATGTACTATCAAATTAGTAAGGGCTGGGTTCATTTGAGGTAAGACAATGCCATTTGACACAGAACACAAGCGTGTCTAATGTATGGCTTTAGTAGGCTGCTTTTTATAACATAACATCTCTCCTTTTGTGGTCCTCAAGAAGAAAATGTACTAAAATTATGTAAATGATGACAGACTTTCCAGTTTTGGATGAGCAAAAGCTCTTTTCATGATGAATGTTTTAATCTTGATTACTTGATGATGTTGTCTATTACCACCCAGTGACTCATTTCAAATAAATCAAATAAAAGATAATTGGATCAGATTGTAACATGAATATATCTCAATCTGTTTAATCCAGCTGTTGCTCCCTTCTGAGTGTTCGTGTGTGGAGTAGTAAACTCTCTGACCCATAAAAACTCTCAGGCTGAGAACTTTGAACAGTAGTATTACACGAGTAGTGTGTGTGTGTGTGTGTGTGTGAGAGAGTGTCTGGCAAGAACACATCGTCCCCTTCAGGAAAGGCAAGGAGCACAGCCAGCAGGCAGAGACAGAAGAACATTTTATACACACACAAGCCCAGCGTCCTCCTCCTCCACCACCAAATTAGAACATCGGCCTCCATGGCGATCCAAGGCGAGCCTGAAGCATTCCTGCAATGAAGCATTCCACACCTACCACATGACTCAGCTTCCACTTTACCACAGCACAGCTCTCGCTCCGCTACAGTGAGGCCCACCGCTAAAACCAGACCTGTTTTTTGTCCAACAACAACAACAACACAGATCCAAAATGCATTCTGTCATCAGAGCATTTAACGTTATAACATGTTGCACATTTTGAATCTGTGAGGATAACAGGCTGCTTTTCCAGATGTTGTGTTTAAAGCTTGTGTGATTCACACGAAACGGTGGTGTGTAGGAGACGAGCATGTTCTGGGTTTGGCAGGACTGTTGCATGTCTCTGATTGGTCAATTTGCTCATCCAATCCTGGGATTACTGAGCTCTCCTCCCAAAACTGGATAAGAACAAAATAAAAAAATGAATAAGAGAGAACGAAAGAAACAGTGAGGCCTGATACATCTACATCACTTGTTGAATTGTTATTGTAAATATTCAATCTCTTTCTCTCTCTCTCTCTCTCACACACACACACACACACACATTATCCTTTTTCCTTGTGTTAAAAAGGAAGTGGCGCTGTGTGTGAAAGGTTTCAGGCATGTGTGTTTCTCTATAGGAAATGGAAAGTTTGCAGTTAAGAAAATACATGGTCTTTTGTTCCCTATATGCACACATACAGCACAGTGAATGTTATGAAATAAAAAGGGATGGTTCACTCTAAAACAAACACCTGTCCTTGTTTACTCACCTTAATATCAGTCTTGGTTTGCGTGCTTTTAATTTTTTCAGTGTTTAATTTTTTCAGTGTAAACACAAGAATGCAAATATTTACTTTTTCCACAATGGCGAGACCCAAAATTGAAAAATATACACCGTAGGTAGTCTGTATGAAAATGTAATTAAAGCATAAATAATCCAGTTATTTAATAGTGGCAAAAAAGAACTCTTTTCCAGAGAAAATTAGTATGGAAAGATCTGCAGTAAAATAGCAAATAGCAGCACACAAGTTCGGAATTACATGTTTAAAAAAAAAAAAATTTTGTTATTTGCAGTGTCCTTGTTATTGCTCTTTAAATCGGGCTCTGATCAGCCAATTAGGATCCAGTCAATAGCTGTGCAGTTGGATCCTGGATTGTGACCAAAGTAGTTCAGGGTTTGTCTCACTCACTACGTTACCGATGAAGACATCACACTGATTAGAACCTCTTGTGCTAAATTACACTATCATTATCAACCTCATTATTTCATTAAACACAAACCTTCAGTGCGCCATTACAGCTTAATTACTCTCTCTCTGTGCGTGTGTCTCATGTTTTGTTTTTTTTAGGAGGTCTTGTATCCACTTTTTAAATGAGGGATCGTGGACTGCAGTATTACTGTATGTAATGTGAGGGAGAAAGATGAAGGAATAGATGAACATGATTCTTTTATTACCATGTGTTAAATAGTCACATGATTTACTGTGTAGAGTTCATGACAGAAGAACGTTGTGTGTATATTATTTACAGTGCTGAAGAGACAAGTGAGCCCAGAGGAACTTCAGACTCCTGGTGGACATTACATAAAGAAGACATTCACAGTAAGACACACACACACACACACACACACACTCCTGCCAAATGTGCTCAGTCTTCAAGCTCTAATTGCATAATTTACTATGTTTGGTTCTAAGAATCCATTTGTAGGGAGGGAAAAAATTCACAACTAAAAATAGCGAGAGAAAGTTTTTCCTTTGTGTAGATGATTCTAATCCTCAACTGGATCAACAGGAAAATCCAAGAGCAATTTAGGAGCCTTTGAAATTTGATACTTTGGCATCAGCTGCCATGTACTTTACCATGTATTGTCATGCACTATATATTTTTTAATAAACTGCACCCACTGATAATGGCACACATGTATACTGTACTGTATATTACACACACAATATACAAGTATATGGCACAGTAAAAAGATACAATTCAGCTAAAATAAATCAATATATTTGACAGTATGCTAGTATATGTAATGCATTACATTCATGTAAGGTAAAATAAAATACAATGGCTTTCTCTGAGTATGACGTACAACTTAATTAGTTAATGCGTTTGGATGTGTGTGTTTGCAGATTGTGGGAGATGCAGTGGGCTGGGGATTCGTGGTGAGAGGAAGTAAACCCTGCCACATTCAGGCAGTAGACCCCGGTGGACCTGCTGCAGCGGTGGGAATGAAGGTGCAGTAGTCATATTGCAAAAGAAAATTTGTTACAGAAAACACTACGTCTCATTCCACAGGGATGCACTAATATTAAAATAAGAAAATAATTATTTTCAACTACTGGCCAATAACTAATAAATGGATTCAACCCACTATTATGGCTCTTAAAGGGATGCAAAAATTCAAGATGCAGACTTGAAGACCTTTTTTTTTTTTTTTTTTAGTAAATTACAAATGATAATATGCAAGCCAATGGGTGCCGTCGCTTTGAGTCGAGAACACAAAATGAACATCTGCGACTTCTGATATTGAGGTACATATGACAGTATATATGCTTGAGACTGTAGAGTACAAATAATAATATTTTTCACAAGCGAAAATCACACCATTTCAATTACAATACATGTGATTTTGCAACAAATTCAAGTATAGGTCATGCAAATGCAACATGTTGGCCACCAGAAAGCTGCTTGGTTTTGAATTTGACTTCTGTGTGAGCTATCATAGATTGCTGCGCTATTATCAATAAACAGTGGACTTTCTTCTCCAAAATTTCACTAATGTGACCACACCTTCAGAGAGAAAGTGCTCTTTACGAAATAGTGCTCATAAATCATGAGGTTTTGCTGTATTACATTGCTATCCTTTTAAGTTAATGCTAGATTATGATCTAAGAGATAAATAGAGATGATAGAGATTACAAAATACCCAACTACACCAACCCACCCACAGTCATTTGACCTTAAGCAAAGTACTTTGTGTGGAGCAATCATAATGTACTTTGGTTGCAGATCTGATTGCATTTTCCTCAAGCACTATAGTGTGTATTCCAGATATTTCTATAAACACGTCCTGTCTAAAACACCTAATATCTACTGTGTGTGTGTGTGTGTGTCTAATTTACAGTAATGACAGATGGAATAATACCTGCCCTTCCTCAATTTTAAACTATGACCCTAATTTACAACAATAATGAACCATTACAGTTATGCAACTTAAAAAAAAAAACACTACTCCATATAACATAAGGTCATGTTTGCATACTGAGTGAATACGCTTAATCTGTTTTTAAGGTAAAGGCACTGTGCTATTTAAAGACAACCTTTTGAGCAGAGGTTGTGAATGCTGCACATGCCCTGGTTCCAGTTACATCTTTTTGTTTTTACAACTTGTGTTTATGTTACATAAAGGTATAGACTACCCTGTATGTTGTTCTATGAGCAATCACTTAATGCCATTGACAAGTAATATCTTATAGCTATATAGCATGTGCTATACTGGGGCACCACTCTATTGACAAGTAAATTATATTGAAACTAGTAGGAGTAATTTAATTCAGACTAATCTGCTTAAAAAACTGTGTTTATGCTATAAATGATTAAGTTCCTGTTAGTAGAACATAATTGTATTAGAAGTTGTCATAACTCAGAAAGACTGATGTAAAGTGAGCCAGACATTTGTACCTCTTAGCACAGAGATTACAGCTGCTGGAGGCACCTAGTGTACAAATGATGCCAAAACAGATGTTTTGAACACATGCTGACAATTAAGCAAAAATGGCAAGCTTTCACATGTTGTTTGTTTATTTATCATTTGATGCTGATAACGCTAATGGTATGACTCATTTCTGATGGTAGTACCATTATGGGTCTACCAGGAAGGACATAAAGGCTAATACGTTACTCATTTGCAGAACCACTACGAGAATTAATATAGCCGATTTTTAAAAAAGAACTCATTATCTGTTCTCCTGAAAGGTGTAATTGTGTCGCTGTACTGAGAAACATTACGATCTGTTTATTGTGTCATATATGTGGTTTATATGCTCTATAATCATTATGTTGTGTTTCAGCACTTTTAAGTCTTTATCAAAGTACAAAAAGGGTGTACTAACTGGAACCAAACATATAACTCTTGTTGTTTTGCCTCATTCTCGTCTCTACAGGTGTGTCAGTTTGTGGTGGCAGTTAATGGACTGAATGTGCTCAATAAGGACTACAGGTCTGTCAGCAGCCTCATCCTCACTGGCCCCAGAACAGTGGTCATGGAGGTTATGGAGGAAGCCGATTACTGAAGACAGACGCTCTTTAGTGTTCCTGTTCTCTCTTTTTCTCTCCTTTTTTTTTAATCTTACAGTGAGTCTTTCTGTTTAATGGAAGTGAACTCTTGATTCCGTTCATTAGTTTGATTAGAACCATTAGCATGACACTAATCCATGCTTTGGAATCCGTGCCTCCCATTGGCTCCTCATTGACTGTTACCGGTCCATGTCAGCTAAGGCTGTAACTGGACAGACTATATGGGAAAAGCAGCTGCCGATTATCATTTTTAGTACAACCGTAGCACTTAAAACACTCTTGGTAGGTTTGCAGAACCAATTCCAAACTAATATATGTGTGCCATTCAGGTGAGAGCATAATTCAGTGCTCTTTTTCAACTGTTTCATCATTTAGAGTTTAGGCAAGGAATACAACATTACATCAGGTATTTTATGACCTTAGTGTGGTTAGTTTTAAATAACTATTTTATAATTCCTGTCATGCCTGCCAGGAAAATAATACAAATTGATATATCCATCCGAATGCAGGGGACAACCAACAACAGCACTTACAGTACAAGACTTTAACTGAAACTTGAGACTGAATGTTTAAAACGCCACGCACATCTGAAAGATGCTGTTGTAATCATGTCTTGTTTTAAAAGTATCTTGTGAAATTAGTTTATAGTTTGTCTTTTGTCTAAATGCCATTAAAAAGGCAAGTAGTTACCTGTAAAATGCTAATATTATATGACAAAATTTCACTTTATAAAAGTTATGGCAGAAATGTACTTTACACAAGTTTGTAAACGCAGACGATTGAATAATAACATGCATTATTATTGCAGATGTGTTTTTATTCAGGAAAATTAGCTTAGCGGTTATCTTCAAACCTTACACAGAGGCAAACATGAAAGAGAAAAGTGATAGGCCTAATAAAAAAACGCTAATTATAAATTGCAGTCAGACATTTTGGTGTCTACACGAGTCTGCTTTCACATACTTGGATAGAGTATTTTTCTTACTGTTTTAACATTAACAATGACTGCCATGAAAAATTTAGTACTGTATAGTCATGTAGTGTGTTCATAGAGTAAATCAGTCACTAAGACAAGTCTACAAATTCACTCACCAAATTATGGAACTAGTTTAAGAATTTATTAGATAAGTTATAATATACATATACAGTAGTGCTGTACGCATGTGTATTGTACAAAGCAGGCAACTGTGTAAGAACGAAGACATGTCATGACACAACATGAAATCTATAATGTGTTCATCTTCTACATATTCCTTCTCTGTGAACACTGTTTTACAAGTTGCTTATTGTGCAGTTGTACTCATTTGTATTGATAAGAATGACAAATTACAGTCACATGATGATCTTTTGTTCTTAAATGGAAGCAGGCTTGAATCTTCTGCCTTAATGACCTGTATTGTGCTGCTAATTGTCACGGCTGGTCACGTAACATCTGTAATGATAAAGTCCTCTTTTAAAGATGGTATAGGTGAAGATTTTTGGGGGTGATAATGACAATCAGTATCAGGGTAGTCTGTTAAATACTGGGCCAGATATGTGCCACATCTTCCTCACTGCCGGGAAGTCTAAGCTAATCTAATAATCTTATAGTTATTCTGTTCTGAATTGAAAGGAAAGTTTCATTTAAAAGTCAGTGCAGCTGAGTCTAATGCACGTGTTTCTGTTTAAAGGGATAGTTGACCCAAAAATAAAAATTATGTCCTCATTTACCTCATTTAGTTTCTGTCTACTGATGCACACAAAATAAGACATTTTGAAGAATGCTGGTATCAAAACAGTGGATGGTAGCTATTAACTATGGAATTTAATATACAGGTTTTGAACAACTTAAGGCTCAGTAAATGATCACATACTTTTTCTTTTTGGGCAAACTATCCGATGGAGTAAGCTCATGGGTACCACATTATTTCTTTGTGCAGCTCTAATTCAGGATTAATGTGTTTTGATGAATGTTTTATTAAACTTCTTGATTTCATTTAAAAGCTGTCTTCTGTGTCTTAAAACCACATACATGGTATCTTTAATCTCTCTCTCTCTCTCTCTCAAATTGTGTTATAAATTACATTTAAGACTCAATCGAGCAGACATGGACTGAGGTTGAGATAAAACTTAAATAATTCTGTATATTTCTAATTTATATTTCACCTCTCACTGTATTAATGTATCAAAGGGTAGCCTATTCATAACCAGTCCTGAGACAATAACTGAGGCACTTTGTGTACAGCTATGACGTAATGCTGTTGACACCCTGAATGATTTAGGTTTACTAGTGCCACCTGTTGGTTAATGATTCTTTGCATATCTGATTGATTTTCGAGCTTTTTTTCGTTGAGGTAAATATAACGTTTAGTGTTACTGTTAGATTTTTGCGTCTTCCTTCTTTTAATGTAATGTTTTTTGCTGGCCGACAGTCGTTTTAGACTCAAGGTTGTCTTATTTATTAACAGCAGATCCGTACTCGATTGTCTTATCGCTAGAGGGCAGTGTTACTCTTTGCCTCGTCTCATACGACATTCACTTCACTTTAATTCGGTTGCATTAAAACTACAAGTTAAAATATTGATGGTCAGCAGCCAGAACAATGTCAAGATGACATTCTATTTAATAGCTGACCTTCTGTGTAATCTTCTTTGTTAACGCCACGTTATAAATACGTGTTTCATTTCCTGTCTACAGGCTTCCTACCGAGGCAATGTGCCTTTCCAATTTGTACTAAGGTGCTCTTCTGTTTAGTATATTAATCATACCTGTTGTCTGAACGAAACGTAATGTAACCACATTCATTTCTTCCTCCCTTTTCCTCCAAGCACAGCTTAAAGGAGCTCTGGCTGTAGGAGTAGACAAGGTGAGTTGTGAGTGTTGATAGCAGTTGGTCTTTTAAGGAAAAGGGGATCTTGGGTAATTCCCTGCACACTGAATGAGGTAAGAGCAGACAAACAGACATTTAACCTCTGTCTTAAGTCAACCATCCCCCTCACTGAGGCTGTTACCTGGGTTTGATAAGTAATACTGGGCTTATTTTTTCTCTACTCATTGTGAAGGATCAACACTTCTTACAACATTTTAATCAAATCTGACAAGATAAGAGCCGAAAGATGTGATTAGAACAGATAAAATAAACCCTGATTATTACAAATTAATTTAATGGGTGACTAGAAAGTATGTGACGGATCAGAAGTGCAGCAAGTGCAGCGTTAACCTGCAGAAATGTAGCTGAAGTGAATCAAGTGTTTCACAATGGCAACATTTGTCTATGTAAGTGACCATGCATAGGTTTATGTCCTAAAGCTATGCTCTGCTGCTGATTCCCAGAAGTGGGAGGGGAAGAGAGTCTAGATGCCTTTTTAGTTCAACGGTTCAGTGACAACTGATGGATGAATCTTATCAGATGCCGACCGCTCCTTTCTTGCTAATCCCTCTGTCCCACTCCAAAGCTCTGCCCAACATGTTTGATTTATATATATGGATAAAAAATAAAAATCCATACATACCTTTATGCAGTTAAAACAATGACATTTTATCAGTTCTAGCTTTCTCTGGGGATTGAACCCATGACCTTGGTGTTACTCTACTGTTTGAGCTACAAGAAAGCGTTTACGTGTGTACATTTCTAAATTTTTACGTGCATACATTTCCTTTATATAGACACTTACACAGCACATACCCCCTTGTACTTTTATGAGCCCAGAACATTGCGCAGCCCATTTATGCAAGATATCACTGTTCAACAAAGCAGTTATGTGCACTGATTACCTTCCCAGACGGCCTGTGGAAAATATTAACCTTTTGTGTTAATGATGAAGCTTTTCTGAAACCTCCTCACGGGCGAATCACATTGAGATGAGAGAACTGGCCAAATCCTAAAAATAAGTCTAACAAGGGCATGGCTCATCAGCCCCTTCATACTATTCAAACGAATTTGGAGATCTGCCAGATTTATATGAATATGCAAACTTGAGCCGTATTCCATGTCCTTCCCAGTTTGGGATGCCATATTAAATAAACACTGAGGCAGGCATTTTCACTTTATGCATTCAAACGGCTACTGAAATGTCAAAGATCGATATGCACTGGAATACTCCATGCCACGGCCATGACCCCCATGTGAAGCCTCTGAGAATGTTTGCTCTCTGTATTCCTAAAGACCTTTGATCATCTTTGAGAGGTGTGTCCATTTTGTTACCATGTGCATCTCTACAATGCAATCCATTTGAACTGTTTGTGTGAAAACTGCCTTTATGTGCAAGCGTGCATCTGCTTGTCTGCGTGAACTGCTCTTTCCTGTATCCCCAGGGTCTTGCAGACTCCTCCACACCGTCATCTTTTGCCGTATCCCACGGTTAATTAGAAGTCGCTGAGTAATATAAGGTTCCTTTGGAGCCTGCTGAATGAACCTGCTGATTAGCCCACAATGCCTCATTACGCTCGGCCTTGTCATTTGGGAATAAGCCATTCAGAGTTAAAGAGCTTACAGCCACTGCATCTCGGCATCCAGGTGTCACCGTTCCAGTCCCGCGCTGACTGTACATTGAAGTTGATAAATGCTGTATACGCTGCAAGCTGGGCTGCTTTCAATGAGCCATTTATTCCGTGAAGGAGTTTATAAGATTCTTTTCGAAATCAAAACCTCCTCTTTCTTCTGAAGGATGAGTTTGCGATAAAGTGGCGTACACTTTCCTGCACTTCAACGCTCGGCAGGAAGTGAGAGCACAAGACTTGTCCTCAGGAGAGATTCAGAGTAGTTTAAAACACTTCATGCACTTTTCAACCACATTTACATATTGTTATCAGTTGTAAATCGATATTTGGCAGTCATATTTGTTTGCACTGAAATCAACAATGCAAACATTTGCACACATTTATAACCTTCAAAAACATGCTGAATGATCATATGGTGGGGTGTTATGAACCCTTGATCATCTCTGTAATATATTTACTCATTGGATGAGTCATGCAAATGAAGCAGTTCATTCAGACTGCAAATCTGCGGTCTCTTGGGAAGTGCTGCCAGTATGATGGCCCGTGGCATTCAAATAATGAATAACAACAGTCAAATATTCTTTCATCCCCATAACCAAGCAGAATATGGATTAGAAGAATGTGGTTGCATGCATTTTAGGTTTTTATCACTCTGGCAAAGCTTGGGCAAGAGAACACCTGTTTAGCACTTCTTGGTGATAAGTGTGAATTTGGTAGATTTCTACAAGTGTTGGGTCACGCAGAGAACTTCCAAAATAACACCGCACTCTGGATTCCGTCCAATCAGCAACCTGCACACAGTAAGAAAGATCTCATGCGCTATCTCACATATCTTTCTCATCTCTTCTTTTCAACACGTCTTGTGTACATTCAGATAGCTTTGTTCCCTGCTCAACTTGAACTGATATAAGGAGGTGCAGGTGTTTCTGAAAGGATAAAAAGTTCTTCTCAGTGTGCTAGGAGAGAACAGAACACAAAGAAATACAATACGATGATCAATCTAAAATACAAGCACTTCCAAAGAGAATGGAAGTGCATATTGTTTTGAAATATTGAGGGTTTTTACATTGAAACTGCTAGGTTAGTTGAACCAAATGTGCAATTATAGAGTATTGGAGGGTTCACACTCTTCATAATAAGAAGTTTTAAGAGTAGCCTATGTATTATAGTCGCACTTACACCTATATGATTCAACCGTTTCAGAAAATGAAGTTTTGTTTAAGTTCTTAGGATAATTCAAGTTTAACTGTGACAGATCATACTGACTGATTCAATTAATTTCAGTTAGTATAATATAATTAGGCAGTGTCATAACAGTCAGTTTAATCATCCATCGCCTTGGTGTAGGCGTTCATTACAGTTGCATTCCCTTGAAATGTAATGATAATGGCTTTTCTTCCCCGCGCTGAACAGCCTGCATGTAGGCAGGATCAAGTATTTGAGAAGGGCTCTTGATTGTCGTGAGATCATTCGTCGTCTGTCCAGTGGCTGCAATTGGTCGCATGAACGTTTTTTTTTCTCCCCCGGACTCGAGACTAAAGGATGAAATGAGGTGCAGAGCTGAAGAGCTGAGGGAATGGGCGAGTAAAGACAGACGAAACACGCACACGGAGAGCACTGCGAGCCATCTGACTGACGCTGCGAGAAGATACGAGTGAAGTCTGACCATCACAAGACGCGGGAATTTGGATCACATTTAGATCAAGCGGATTTCATTGAAGCGAATGGTGTGAAAGGTAAGACTGCTGTCGGATTTCATCGGTTACATTCTCTACTCATTATCTGATAAGCGTTTGTTAAAGCAACACCGTGAGAATAGTTTAATATGAAGACTAGAAAATATATGCGATATGTGTTTGACTTTTGTTTGTATTGTTATGCATTTTTTTCTAATTTATTATAGAGAATTTAAGATATAATTTCGGGAAACCATTTTTGTTCGATTTATCTCTTACACAATAAACGTAAAAGTGTGTTTAATTACATAAAGCACGAATGTTTATATATATATAGTCTATATTTTTTTCAAATCAGAATATTCCCAAACTGACGTATACTAAATAGAAGTGCATATAACTTTCAAATGTTCTTAGAAACTATTTTATAATAGGCTTATAGCCTGTAGCCTAAATAAGTAGGCTTTGTATTATTATTATTATAGCTATCATTAGCTATTATTATTATTATATTGCTAGTATGATGAGAGAGAGAGAGAATCATAGGGATGTCCCAGAGACCACCGATGCTCAAAGAACTGACTTGATGTAGCCTACCCTGCATCTATTTTTAAATTTAGCGCGTTTCATCTTTACTGTGCTGTTGAGAATAGAAATGAAGCCAAGGTGAGCGCTTGATGTTTATTTCAGGATTCATCATTCAGTAGCAGGTGAAACATAGAGAGTGAGAGAAAGGGACAAAGACAGACAAGCAAGTTAATTTAACCATGCATTGTGAGCTTGTTAAAAAAAGGCTGTTCTAGTACAAATATTTGATTGAAACGAAATGCTTGGAGCCTTGATAGCAAGCTTTTTATCCCATTTTACAGAACAAAAAGCATGCTTTGAGTTAAGTCAATAGTGAAATGCTGATGGACAACCGTGTGCCATCCAAACAAGCTTTAATTTAGACGATATTCCTTTAAAGAAGGCATATCATGACCGACGACAATATAGACAGAGAGAGAAAGGGAAAGAAGAACCCATGTGTCACAACAGCTAAGGAATACTGACTCATTGAACTACATACCATAGTCTGCAGCTAACCAGCATAATCTCTTGACCCCAATTTAGACCACTGTTTAAGTTAAGAGGGGGTGCCCTCTTGAACAAGCCCAGACGGCTTCCTCTCTAAACACACGTCAGCCTTCTTATCCGACATGAATGACAGGAGCCGTAGTGGCCTGCTTGTTCTCAGGAACAACAATGGTCCTCAGGAAGCACTTCTCGCTGGCTGTCCATCAAAACTCAACAAAGTCTTTACTGTTCTTGACCCACAGAGACTTTCCCTCCTCCCTCTCTGTGTTTTTGAAATCCCCCTGAGGCTGCACAGCTTCAGTGAATTCCTCTACTCACTCGCTGCTTCTCTGCCTCCGTAGGTTCAGGGCAAGCATCACTCACACGGCTATAAGGATGCGGGTGTCAGGATCGAGGATTAAGCTGTGGTGTCCGCTTATCTCTCTGGCACTGATTCAGTTTCTCACCCCTGTTTCGGCTCAAGGTAATTGCTGTCTTCATGCTTCTGAATTGGTATTTGCTCTGGTTTATTGGCTTTTGTGTGGCTGCGTAAAATATGAAATGTTGTCCTAATCATTTAATGCATAGTTTAGTCACAATGGCTGGGTTGCATTTGAATTTGACCCGTCATGCACTTTTACATCTCCTAAGAGGACTCGTTTTAGTGTACTGTCTCTTAGTAAGAAAGTAAAAAGAGCTAAAGTGAGTCTTGAGGATTTTAGATGGGATAGAGATGTGGAAAAGCGTTTAGCCTAACATCATAGGGGACCACAATGATAATATCCCTCAAGGCAGCTTAAAGGCTTAATTGGTTGCTCTGCTTGGAAAGAGTTTCACATTCCTCTCAGGCCCTGGAGTGAAAGGTGGAGCTGGATCATCATCTGGAGAGGGAGGTACTGTTCGGAAGAGTTTGGATTACTCTTTGAATTTTTTTTATATTCACTCTTCCTCCCAGACCAGCACTTGTGTGATGAGCATGTGTAGTCTTTAAATTTATGCCGCCTAGACAGGTTCTTTTCATCCCTCAGATCATTGAAAGCTGTTGATGTAGTTTTGAACTAACCCTAACCCCTAACCCTAACCCTGCAGCTGAATGGGAATAAACAAACTGCTTTTTAACAAGCAACAATCGGGTTTGTAATGAGGCACTTACAATGGAAGTGAATGGGGACAATACATAATCGTTAGAATACACTTTAGTATAGGGACCAGTTCTCACTAGTTGCATATTGGCATGCATATTATTTGCATATTGGCTGTTTATTAGTACTAATAAAACATATTCTGCATGACTATATTCTGCATCCCTAATCTAACCCGATACCTAAACTTAACAATTATTAATTAATGGTTATAGCCTAATTGGACCTTAAAATAAAGCAATTCTAAGTAGGCTGGAGTAGTTGTAGACTTGTAGAAGCAAGGTAAAATGTTTGCTTCAGCACATTTGTTTTCACGAGTTCACACTTCCTCATAATGCGAATAGAAAAGCGTGTTTGGCGTGCTGTCCAGGGGAGCGAGCCGGGAGCTCGGCGGACTCCAAGCCCTAGAAGTTTTAACCCTAGCGAGGGCAGAGCTCGGCATCTGGCTCGAACCCTGCATGCCCCCCCTCGGAGGAAGGTGAAAACCAATGGCGGAGAAGGGGTGGTGGCGGGATGCAAGAACGGGATGCGGAAGGGAGAAAATCGAGCTTATTTAAGGCAGAGATGCTAGGTTCCGATTGGGTGAACAGATAATAGGCTGATTGGGGAATGCAAAGCCAGCCGTGGCTAATTATTCGTTTGTGCTTCTCCCAAAATTTGTTTATCAACATCACTTATCTTGTGTTTAATATAGGTTTAATGTAGGTGGTATTTTTATTTATTTATTTTTTCAAAAGTGATAAAGCATTAACTTTTTAGTGCCACTCACTGGAGATTTATTTTCTGAACTACTGTGGTACATAAACTGACCGCTTTTATGTTAACCTGTTCTGATAAAAATTGAATGTAGCTTTTATGACAATTTGTGACCCTGGACCACAAAACCAGTCATAAGAGTCAATTTTTCAAAATATAGATTATATGCACAGTCTGAAAGCTGAATAAATAAGCTTTCCATTAATGTATGGTTTGTTATGATTTGACAGTTTTTGGCTGAGATAAAACTGGAGTGCAAAATAAATAAATAAATGAATAAAAAATAAACACGCAGAGAAAATTGCCTTTAAAGATGTCCAAATGAAGTCCTTAGCAATGCATATTACTAAAAAATATAAAAGTTTAAATATATTTTCGGTAGGATTTACAAAATATGACCTTTACTTAATATCCTGATGATTTTTTGGCATAAAATAATCTGTAATTTTGACCCTAACGATGCATTTTTGGCTATTGCTACAAATACACTCATGCTACTCATGACTGGTTTTGTGCTCCAGAGTCACATTTTAATTGGAAAATGAGCAAAGCATACAAAAAATTGTAAGCTTCAGTTTTTTTGCTTTTATATCTTCCAAAAATTGGCCCCACGTGGCTTGCCATTGCATACGTTTTTGCATTTATTTTAAAGACAAAGAATGAGTTGAAATGACTATTTGTTGTAATTAACACTAATACCACAAATGCTATCAGGGCTTAACTTAACTTTCGAATCTGCGATATTCCTATAGATAACATGTGGAAAAAATTGCTTGTGTGCCAAATTGTTGTGGGTACTTGATGCGCTGGAGCAAAAATGATTGCAAATGCTGACAATGCCCTGCTGAGAATGAATGGGTAGAAGCAGTCAGTGATACAAAGCGGTATGATGAGACGTTATGAAAGCGTTTTGGAAGGGGCTGCATTGTGTGCGTGATGAAGTTGTGGAAAAATGAAACAAAAGAACTGAAGGTCAACCTTAAACAGTCTGTCTGAAATCTTGTTCAAACCCTCAAGCAGTCAAAAGCACGAAATAATTCACATTCGCACTTTTAATGTAATTGTTGTTTGGATTTGAACAGGCGGTACTTTTCGTCACTAAACCTTTAACTAAGCAATTTGTCTAGATAATGTGTTTTTACACGTTGGTGAGATGCGAGTCTTCCGGATTTTTCATTTGGTCCTGCATAATTCCTGCTTCTCAGATCTGTGTAAATTTACATCGCATCCAACAGACTTTGGTGATTGTAAAGTGTAGAATGTTTCTGACTGCTCCCGCTAAGTAGGCATTAATATTTTAATTCCCTCAACAGCGATTTTTGAGTTTGTAGAAAATAAACGTTCAAAACATGCGCAGAGCTCTCTGACAGGTGAGTAATTGGAAGCACGATGATAAAAGGACGCAGTGGATTTTGGAGTAAGAACTCTGTGAGTGTCTCCAAAAGGATGAAAGATAACCACATCAAAGGCCTGCGGATTTGTGGGTACGCGTTTCTAACATACAGACAGATATGGGACCTTCTGCTCGTATTTCTTTCGTTTCAAGTTACAAGTCAGCACTTGTCACCTTTAAACCACCATGGCCGTTGTTCCTTACCTCCCCCTCAATCTCTACAGGAGTCTATTTGGCACAAAACCTTTAATCACCGAGAGCCAGGAGACGTGGATACCTGGGTGTGCTAAGACACTTTTCCAAGAAATATTCTATGAAACTGTCATGGACCTGCTTCCAGAAATCTGTTGTTTTTTTCACGCCGATGAATGTATTATGTTCTTCATTATTCATGGCTCGTGAGCAGAGTTTTAGCATTTCAACATTACTTTCCGAGCTGTGTTTTGCATACATTTTTCATTTCCGTCATGGTGTGCAGTACTGAGCTGGCACAACAACACGCTTTTTCCTCTTTAAATTCGTACTAACAGGGTGGTTATTTTATACGCAGATGATCTGTTGTGAAAAATGTTCTAAATTCTCTGGATGGCTGGATCTATATCAGTACTCATTTCATCCCACTCATATGAATGACTAAGAATTTTCACTGACACTTTCTATGAATAGAGTACAGTTTAGCGTTCCATAACTTTTTTCAAAGCTGTAGAGGCACATATTATATTTAATAGTTCACATAAAATATACAGTATAATTTATCTCCTAAGTGTTATTAAATATAGACAAGTTAACTTTGACTCTGTTTATTCTCTTTACTTTATGCAATAATTAAAATTATGCAAAAATGTAATCTCAGACATAACCGATATGCAGTTAATTGCAGAAAGAAATTATTTTAATTATTATTTGTAATAAGTGATTCATAAAAAGTTGGGGTCTCAAGGCTGCATTTATTTGATTAAAAATCTAGTAAAAACATTAATATTGTGAAAATTATTGAATTTTTAAATAATACGTTTTTTGACGCACACTTCTTCAGAAATCATTCTAATATGCTGATTAGATGCTCAAGAAATATGTAGTTGTTTCATCAATGTTGAAAACAGCGCTAATAAACATTTTTGACTTTTTTTCAGAATTATTTGATAAATGTAAAGTTCAAAAGAGCAGCCTTTGTTTGTTTTAATGCATTCTTGCTGAATAAAAGGCATTACTTTATTTAAAAAAAAAAGTAAAACCCCAACCTTTTGAATGGTATTGCATATATTTAAGAGTTAATATTAGTGTTTAGTAATTTTAGCTGTTGTCCTGAATTTCTATAGCATGATGTCAAGACAAGTAAATAATTTAATTTGCTAATTATTTGCTTGTGTGAAAACCTGTGAAAATGCTACGGTAAAAACCTGTTAAATGGTTAATGGTAAATTCCTGTAAACTTTACAGGGAAAACTCGTAAACTGACATTCTCAGAATTTTCTTTCTCAGTTTTTTTCTTTGAAATAACTGTTTCTTTTTAGTTTTCTTTTTAAATAAAGTGATTTATGTTTATATGTTACATGTAATGTTGTTAAATTAATGTTGATTGCATATTTCAGTTTAATGAGGCTCACTATGATGATGTGTAGTGCTTGTGTGAATGACACTGTGCACCTTTAAAAACATTTAAAATTTGCTTGTGATGGGCTTTGGTTCATCATGTGACATTTTCATCACCACCTGCTTATCAATGTATTTCAAATGTACAAAACAGATTTCAGTGCCTTAATAGGTTGGTATATTAAAATTAAATCAGTTAATAAAATTACGGTATTTAACTGTAAAACCTATAATGTTGTTACCGTATTTTTTACGGTCGAATTCTGGAAACCACGGATATGGATAAATGGAAAATATAAGTTATAAGCTTCATTTAGGGTAATCTTTCAGCCCATTCACTTGCTACCTTGTTACCTGCTGGGTAGATTCCACTTTTGAAGCACAGTAATGTGTTTTTATATACACTGATTGATGGAAATGAATCATAGAAACTCATAGACACATATTGGTCTATGAGTGTCCATGAGAAGAGATGTTCACCCCTCACAGGAAACCCAGCAGTGTTTCGTTCCTCAGGTTGGTGCACCTAGATCAGCTTTACATCTTTTCTCTGTCTCTTAAACGCCCTGTTTCCAATAGTATTGACCTCTAAGGATTTTATTTTGTCATATTTTCCTCTTCTATTTGTGCCAGCACAATTTCTTCATATATACTTTACAGTATGTAGAACCTCAGTTTCTTTCTCTGAGCAGAACTGTGGCATGTGACCAAAATAAGAAAACAGAAACATTGATTAATCGATGTTTCATTACCTTACGTGTGGGATGTGTGATGTTTGGGTGTGGTGATTTCTCATAGGTCTAACACACAACAACTGATCATGGGTCAGAGGGGTTTATTTACTTCATAAAAAAAAATGAAAGACGACCTCTAATCAGTTGTTTATGGCTATAGACACTCATAAACTGAAATAATATGTTTTGTTGAACTTTTTAAGACTCGTCTTCCTCCTCAACCTCACTGGTATTCAGGATACTTTAGAAAATAGCAGAAAACTACTCCTGACCTTTAAAAGTCACATTCTCTTCTCAATTACCGTCTTGTCATTTTTAATGAAACTGCAACTCTCTGTTCATGATTTTATGTGCATTATGTCTGATGGGCAATTAAATAATAATATTAAATCACCTTACAGATTATTATAACCTCAAATTGGACACAGAGTGAGAATTTGACTTAAAAATCTACCTGGTCTCATGGCATAAACGTACCTGGTTGCACTTTTTAGTGAGACACAAAATATGTGCCAACAAGTACGTATCACTGCAGTTTCCAGAAGAAATAAACACTAGAGGCAGTAAACCTCCAAGACCTTTTATTCCTTTTCATACAAATGTACTTTTAGTTTCAAAGAATATCATGTGACTTATAATATTAATATGCTGGGAGATAACAGTTCAACACCAAAACAGTTCAAATCTGCATAAAAGTTGGAATGGCTCGGTTGCATGAACAAATGCCTTTTTATATCAGTTTTGCATTTGTTAACACTTTTAGGTAGGTTTAGAGTTGGATTTTGTGTAGGGCATATTTCCAACATGAAAGAGCATTACTTTTTATCAACAGTTCCCGGATATTAAACGTAGTAACAACATAGAAAACATAATAATAATATAACGTGACTTTTCTCTTTGAAACTGCTGCGAAACGTACAGTAAGGCACATAAAGATGGTGTTGCACAGAGGTACATATTTTTATGAGACCAGGTTGCTTAAAACATACATTTCCTTAAATTTTTATCTAAGTACAGTTTAAACTTTCATCTCAGAAATATTTTAAATATTTATTTTGAAAGAACATTTTCAGTTTATGATTTCTTTCTTTCCTTGCAGTTCCATCTCCAAGAAGACTCCGATTTAAAGTTCTGAGTGCAGGCAAGCTGCTTGTCTCATGGAAGGAACCAAAAGGAGAATACGAAGGCTACAAATTTATATATAACAGTGAACCAGGTAAGAAGAATTTGTATTTAGTCTGGATTATATGTGGTCAGTCAATATTAATAAATGTTGTGGTGATGCATACAGGTTTGCTTTCTGTTGAATCTGCTATTAATGAAATACAGTGTCTGTTTTAGTCCTTTTAAGCTTTACTTTTGTCTTTAAATGCATTCAGATTTGCTTCACTTCGCTCTGTGAGCTTCGACAGATGTATTTGTTAACCTTGCTAGATCTGAAGGACTCTTTGTTTCTTTACATATTTGACAATAGTCCTTGTCTGGAGCTTTGATACGGCTCCTGATAAGACATAAACAAGCAAGGTCACTTTGGTTTTATGTAAACCAGGTGCACTAGCCATCAGATCTATAAACTCACCCCTTTGTTAAACACGCACAACCCCCTTTTCTCAGGCAACAATAAGCCATGTCCAAACTCGTTGTTTCTTAGAGCACATTCCTGAACTCTGTGTATTTTAGGTCTGGGTCCATTCATCAGCCGGTTCAGACGTTCCCAACAGATGGAAAAAGTGCTTGTTTCAATTATATCAGCTCTTTTGTTGTGTTCCTATATGCAAATTGGCAATAATGGGCGTGATAATTCTCTCTATTTGGCCAGAATTGAGGTATTAAAGTGATGGAACAGTGTTGGATGAGGACAGGTGATAGCGGGTCAATGTGACTCTTTTGTGATTGAGGTGAGGAATGTCTGGCTGCGGTACCTGGTCAGAATCAAGGAGGTCAGATGGAGGTTACGGTCTAATCCAGCTGCTTGTATTTATGGTATCTGATGTCAGCTTTGCAAATGTCCAATCTCACAACAACATTGGCGTCCTTAGGAAGGGCTGCAAACCAAAAATAGCAAAGATGACATGAAACATATGACAAGAAGGTCTATTATAGCATAGTGATGCTGATAAAGTTTATCAAAGCATTAATGTCAAATGTAAGTATTTTAAAATATTGTAAATATAGCTTTCATTATCGTTTCACTGTATCTTCAAACCTATTACAGTAGGTATTAAGGAAAATAATAAAAACTGATTTAACAAAATTATGGATTAAATTAATGAAGGATCTTAACTATCACAAAGAATCTCAAAAATGGAAGATAGAGTTTCTCTTAACATTAGGTATGTAGATGGAGGCATGTGTAAATGTTTATAATAATCCTAGTCTGTATTTGTTCTGTTTATTTACTATATTGACAATTGTTGTGTTATTGATCGGAGGGATTATATTGTGTCATTAATTACTACGCCTTTAAACCTCCTGCAGTCTTTTATAGTTTTGATCAATATTAATTTACATATCCTCCTCTCAGAAAAATTCCCTCATGAACAGAGACTCAATATAAGTTATATGAACTTGGTGATTTAGCAGTTCATTTATTCCAACCCGATGCTGTAATTCTAGTAAATGATTGTATTCGCTTCATATAAATTTGTGGTCTTATAAGAATATTTTTGCTTGTTTGGAGAAAATGTTGTGCTAATTATGCTTCCCAAACAAAGCCGACAATGTTAAACAATAACAATAATTGCTTAATTTATTTTTAATAAATTTTTCTATTAATTTATACAACAAAACTCTGAGAAAATGTATTTTCACTTGCATATTGCCATTGCTAACCAGTCTGAAAATCAAATAATTTTACAAACTAAAAGTGTGTGTATATATCATATATAGCAGTTTCCAGTTCATTGTCAAACAGATAACAGCACAATGAAAACATGTTATGTCTTTAAGTGATTCGCTTACTGAGAGAGTGTTTCAAGGAGCTAACTAATGAGGCCGGTTCGTGAATATATTTGATTGATTCATCAAAAGAACCATTCATAAGAGTAATTTTTCATCAATCGGACATCTCAGCTTGTGCCGTTCTTGTGCAGGAAAGACTGATGTGCACCCTAGCGAGATGATATCACACAAAACCACATTCAGACTCACACAAAGTGCCCTTAGCCACAAGAAAATGAAAGAGAGAGAGATGTGAGATGTTGAAGGGTAGGAGAGAGACATTTTTCAAGGTGCTTAATCACTCTTGAAACGATATATTCTAGCTCATGGCATCTGCGGTACTTTCCTTGCTTTAGAAGTTACTTGTCTGAGCACAAACAAAATAAACATGCAAGTTTTTATGTTTTAAATATATGTTCGGGAATAGATATGGTCAATAATAATAAAAAATGTTGCATTGGGATTAAGCACAAATTAATTTAGCATCTATTTTTAGACGTAACTATAGACTATTTTTCCCTCAAAAGCCCTTTGCTCCGCTCTTTTTTTTTAAATCAAAGAGGGAAGGGAGATATTCATATGCGACAAAGTAGTTCTGTCCTTTGGTCTCGTTTAAACAAATGAGAATTTGAGCACTTTGATGTTGTCGTGAGAACCGGTGACAGTTTGCTGTCTGCAGCAATCTTCTCTTACTTTTCTAGGAAGCGTGATGTGCAAAGTCATCAGCAAACTGTGGTTCTCTAGTTCTGACTCCCTCTGCTCTGAGTCTAACCCCAATCATGCTCCCTCTGCTGCTGAATAAGCAACTTCCACTCCCCTTCAATTGATCTCTCCGCAAGCCACGAGGATTTTAATCAGGATCATTGGTCAGGGATCTGAATTGCAGGGGCAGGCTTCTTCATCACATTGAGGGACTGTGATATGAGTATGGTGCTGTGTTCAGGCATGACTGATTCAAACGCAATACATTTTGGCTGCACTTTTTAGTTCATCGCTATGCATTTTTGGTCTATTTTACTTTATTTTTAAAGGCCAGATCTTTAAAGGCAAACTCCACGGTTCTCTCAACATTTACTCACCCTTATGCTGTTCCAGATATATATGCCTTTCTGTTTTGGAACATAGATGGAATGTGGAACCCTGAAAGATGATGCTTCAAAAACCAAACAAAACAAACACATAGTTAGTCCATACAGTCTCAGAAATAAGTTGTCACTGGGGCGGTTCCTTGTCAAAAGGTACACTTTTATACCTAAAAGGTCCAATTTGGTACCTTAAATATACACATTAGTCCTTAAAGTGTATATATTTGAACCTAATAGGTACAAAAGTGTACCTTTTGAAACGTGAAATTTGAGTGTACATCACCAGTTTGATCAATGTCTCCCGAAGAAAAACGATTCACGAATTCGCACTTCTTCATTAACCTAAATAAGCAAATTTGGCGTGCTGTCCAGGGAGCGAGCCAGGAGCTCAGCAGACCCCGAGCCGGTCCCGTTCGCCCCCCTTGAAGGTGCAAAGGAAAAGGTGGAGAAGTGGAGGAAGGCGGGATTGTGCGTAACTAGATACCTGCGGCCTCGAGTTGGAGCTGCTGGCTCCCGGGGGGGCTCGAGCGGAGCAGAGGTTTTGGTGGCCGCAATGGGCTGAGAAGTAGAGTCCTCGGACTTGGAAGAGTAGCTGGAAGGCATCTTGTTGGCAGAGCGGGTCGTGCATAACTAGATCATGAGAGGAGTGAGACTATGGCATTTATGCCGAGGCGGATAAATTAAATTAGGAATAATTAATAGTCTAGTGGGCGATACTACTAATGAGCGTCAATGGTTACCGGGTCTGCTAACATTAAGCATGCTCTTCCCGAAACTATGTTAAAACATCCCTTAATTCACTTTTTTAAACAGACATTAAAATTTTAGCTATAAACCATTAGGCTTGCTGTGATAGACCGTGTTGGAGGTGATAATGATGTTAAGACGCAGCACCAGTTATGTCACTTGCCCACTGCAGCACCGTTTTTAGAGTAAAAAAACCCTGTCACATATCAGATTTTACTTAGAGTCGAGCTGACTGACAAGAAGAGTGAGGTGAGACAGAAAAACTAATTTAATAACACTTTGTTATGGTAATTCTTTATTTTATTTGACATTGAGGTGTATGCCGTGCCTCAAAGCTTTCTTTTTCATTTGCTAATAAACCTTCTACATTTCTCATTTTTTATTTGGTTCCACAGTGTTTACTTATTTTTAGTTTACCTATTTAAACTTTAAGTTATTTGTTATTTTATTTTAGGCATAGCATAGCATTGGACCCCAAATTGCAGCTAATTCGAAAGTGAACAGAAAATGTGTTTTGACAAGCTATTTCAAAGCAAAGGAAAGCGGGAAAAGAGGCCAAACTAAAACAAGCTTAAAACAAACAGTAAGCCAAATTTCCAACACAATGGAGGTGGAAAATTTGTGATAATTCGTACGACTGTACAATTTGTCTAAACACCAGTGATGGGTAGGTTTAGGGGCGGGGTTAGGTGTAGGTCATTCGTACAAACTCATACGAACTGGCAGCTCTTAAAATATGTACGATTTTGCAGCAATTAGGTTGTACAAATTTGTACGAATTAATTTGCAAGAATTAGCAATATTACCAAATGCAAACCTTTCTTTTAAGTCAAAATCCTAGACTTTGAAGAAAGAGAGATGACTTTGTGGCCAAGACCTTTTTTAGAACAGACAGTTTGTCACTGTCAATTCTGCAAACAAACTTCATGAAGTTGTTTGCTGTGCCATGGCCATAAAGCATCCACCCACAGATTGTATTTGGGTGATAACTTGGCATCACGACTTGTCAGACCAGTGCTATTCCTCCTCTGGCTCAGAGCAAAGCTACTTTGGACAGATTGTTTATTAGGCTGTCTTGGACATTATGTGTTTGCTTTTGCTTTACAGAACTTGGATCAGTTTGGATCCAGTTTCTTTTAGATATCTGAGGGAACTGATTTTGGGATGCCTATTTTTTTATGTACGTGTATGTCTATTCAGTGATCATGAAGATGCCTATTATTATTAGTTCATCAACAAGTGATGTGTGTTGATGAACTAATAATAATAGGCATCTTCATGTGTTTTTTAAATCATTAATGGACAGTCTACCTGTCGACAACTTTGTCAACCAGACAAGACTTTTCACCCAGCAGAGTTTGTTAAACAGAAAACTGTCTCTTTCATTTCTTTGCAGACTTAATGCTGAAAAAACAATTCTTTGTGATTTTGTTTTCTATTATAAATATAATGGTGTAGAAATGAGGTTAAAGATTTGATGGAGGACTAACACTTGTGATGTACTACTTTAACACAAAATACATTTCTTTATTCGTATGCTAAGTTAAATTATGTAATTATACAGTTGACACATTAGAGCAACCAATGAACTTTTAGCTGAATTTTATGTACATTTGAATTTATTCCTAAATATCAGTTCAAAAGTTGCTTTTAAAATGAACTATACACTACCAGTCAAAAATGTTTGAACAGTAAGATTTCTTTTTTTAAAGTCTCTACTGCTCACCAAACCTTTATTTATTTGATCCAGAAAAATGTGTGTACTATTTAAAATAACTGTTTTCTAATTTAACATATTTTTAAATATATTTTTTCCCTCTGATTTCAAAGATGGATTTTACTCCAGTCACATGATTCTTCAGGAAATTTTAGAATTAGAATTAGAATTAGAAACAGTAGAATTTTTTAGGTTCCTTTGATGAATAGAAAGATCAGAATAAACAGCATTTATCTAAAATAGTTTTGTAATGCGTCAAAAACATTTTGTAACATTACAAAGCTCATATCCCTGCTAAATAAAAGTCTTAATTTATCTAAATTAATTTCTCCAAGCTTCTGAATGGTAGTGTATATAGTGTATAATGTTACAAAATGCTGATCTATTCATCAAATAACCCTGAATAATATACTCAACTGTTTTAAATATGGATGCTAATAATAATAATAATAATATTTCTTGAACAGCAAATCAGCATATTAGAATGATTTCTGAATTTATTACAATTTAGCTTTGATCACACAAATAAATTACATTTTAATATATACTCAAATAGAAAGGAGTTGTTTTAAATAGTATTTTCCTAATATTACTGCTTTTGCTGTATTTTGGATCAAATAAATGCAGGCTTGGTGAGCATAAAAAACATTCTTTAAAAAAACATTAAACATATTACTGTTTATGTATGAAATGATTCATTTTTCATGATTTTATTCAACAATATCATTAAGAGCATTATTCCCTTCTGACTTTGCATCTAAATAAATGTTTGGCATTGGTAGTCAGGCAATAAAGAACAGGCTTTGATAGGTTTCTGAGTACAGAAGCAGACACACGAGACGAGTGCATACTAACCATCCTCTCTGTGATTTCTCTGATTTGTGTCTGATGACAGGTGGGGAAACAACCGAGTTGCAAATTGCAAGGGGAGAGAATAAAGCAATAATAAAGGATTTTAATCCCGGGAAGGAGTATTCAGTCAAGGTTATAGCTGTGAGTGGAAACCTGCACAGCCGAGCACTTCAGGGAAAATATACTGGTACGAAATACCTTGTTTCTTTGAAGCAATCTGACTGAAACGGATTGCAACTGAAAATAATAAGTGTGATTTGTAGTCTCCTGTGAGTTTCAAGAAAACAATGACAAAAATTAAATAACAGCATCAGTTTTACATAGTAACACTATATACAAATATACAGGGCTGACATGTACTTATATATACCGATTTTGAAAATATTAGATTATCCTGACTGTATATTTAGTTATACATGTATGGAACATTTTGGACTTGTTTAATTCCTTCTGTCTGTTCAGCAGAAGACCAGAGCAGTGATGGAGACACTACTCAATCTCAAAGACTGAAAGAACCTGGACCTGTGGATGAGGTCAATGAGATCTCAGGAGGTAAAGCCAAAGTTTAACCTCCCCAGATGTTTTTTATTGATCAGATGTTGCTCTTTCACAGCTTAGGAGCCTTAAAGGGATAGTTGAAGCAAAAGTAAAAATTACACCATCATTTTCTCACCCTCAAGCCATCCTAGGTGTACAGTATATAGCTTTTGTTTAATTATAATTAGAGAAAAATTGTCCTGGCTCTTCCAATCTTTATAATTGCAGTCAATGAGAGTCAAGATTTTGAAGCCCCAAAAAGTGGATCCATCTTTTATAAAAAAGTACTCTAAACGGCTCCAGGGCCTACTGAATTGAATCAATGTCAATTATCCATATTTAAAACTTACGTCATTCACTGAAATGACACTCTATAAATATAAATAAATAAATACAAAATTTTAAATATAAATATGCATTACCTCCGCAGCTATATGGAGTACCTTTACGATGGATGGGTGTGCTTTTTTGGGCTTCAAAATCATAACTCCTATTCACTACCATTATAAGCTTGGAAAAGCCATAACATTTTTTTATTATAACTCAGATTGTATTCATCTGAATTAAGAAAGCCTTTATTAACCTCCCTGAGCTGTATGGAGTACTTCTTTATGTTGAAAGGATGTGCTTTTTTGGGCTTTAAATTTTAACCCCTATTCACTGCTATTATAAGCTTGGAAAGCAGGACATTTTACAAGATAACTCCAACAGTATCCATTTGATTTAAGAAAGTCATATCCACCTAGGATGTCTTGAGGGTGATTAAGTCATGGGGTGATTTTCATTTTTGAGTGAACTGTCCCTTTAATGGTGTTCTCAGGCTTTTCTTTTATATCAACTTTATTTCAGATGGTAAAAGTCTTTAAGAGAGATGAACATGATGCAGTAATTTCACACAATTATCAACATTCTGTTCGCTTAAGAAAATATAACTGTCTTTTGAATTGGTCATTTTGTTTGAATATGTAATGTACTACATTACTAAAAAGTAAAGTGTCTATGAATTGTAGTTGAGTGTATTGGTTATATTCCAAATAAGTAAGTTCTGAAATGGAGAGCTCAGATCAATTTCTTCCTGTTCTTGCGAGAATTTGTTGGGACATGTTTAAGTTCGTATAATAATCTCAAATTTTGGCAAACTTTGGTATCTTGGGATATCTGAACACACATTGCGAGCATGACGTTGATGCTCTCGAGAAAACATGAGACTCTTTTTCTCAGGAGAAACTTATGCAATAGATGAAAATCTCAATTCGTTATTTCAGAGACAACTGAGATATTAAAGACATATCTCTTGTGGTTTTTCTTTTCTATTGGCACTTCTCTTATGGGTCTTCCTTTTCAAAGTCACTTTTCCTTTTATCTTTTGCTTCATAACATTATAAGGTATATGAATTTCTCCATACGTTCTTCTGAGACTTATTATTATTTTTCCAGCGAGAGCTGCCCTCCTGTCAAGATATTTCAGCCGCGCCGCTGCCAATGATGTGTAAGAACTAAAACTAGCTGAATTTGCAGGGGGCATCTCTCTGTAGATCCCATCATCGCCGGTTTTTATGTCCCTGGCATACTTGACAAAATGAGCATGTTCAGGAAGTCAAAGTCAAAGATGATTTTCTTGTCTGAAAGTTTCTGTTGATGTCTCTCAGGGCCAGACCTTAGTCTCTCAGCCAAGTCCAATATCACAGCAATTCGCCACAGTTCTGAGGGCATTAGTGTACACAAAGGAATATATGCTGGTTAAATGCTATGTTACAAAGTACAGATGAAACCGAGGAGGTTGAATGCGAGGGTAAGGTTTCTGAGCTCATGGTTGACTGTGCTAGAGACGTGTCTTTGCCTGGCTCAAAAGAGAGATTCGGCTTTGTTTAGCCATGAACATTGATGTTTAGTGGGTGTAAAAGCAGCCCGGGCTGCTTGGAGAATGAAATGTGCTCTTGAGTGAAGCATTTAACTCGGGTTCCTCTGTAGGACGGCTTCTGTGCTCTGTGGTCTCGCATCTGTTGTTCTGAGTCTTTAATTTAGGACACCTCTGTGCGCCTGCCAAGTGGCAGAGGTTTGAAATTGGTATGGCTCACACAGATCTTAGCTGTCCTGTTTTCCTCTTCAGACTGCCATCAGAGTTGGCAGGATTTGGCACACAGACTCCAAGTGGGTGGTGGAGCTCTGATTCTGTTCAGTTCTGTTAAGAATGACTGCACGCTTTGATTATGACTGAGCACTAATTTGATTCTCTGCTTAAGATCTCATTAGTGCAGAATAACAATAAGATAATATTTCAAAGCGAGAACTCGATGATGGGAATGGCCACAAGAGGGTTATCGCTGGAGTAAGGCGTATTCAGACAGATATGTCTGTTAATGTCCTGCTGACCATATCTGTGTGTGTGTGCGCGCTGGTGGGATGGAATGGTGTGCTATCACAAAATCAGACTCTTCTTTGATGTGCCATCCCTGGGAATGTGTCCAAGCAGGCAGAGTGAAAGTAAATGGTTATCTGAGGATCCGTGCCATCAGTGTGGGCTGTGAAATGGCACTTTGAGCTCAACAAAAAGGTCAGATCTTTATATATTTTCCCAATCCTCTTATTCACAAATGAGTGTTTCCAGAAGCAAATTGAAAGGTGGCATAAACACAAAGCTGTTGCTTTTTATCTTCTCACCAAACGGTTCTTTATGGGTTGTCTGTAATTGTGATTCATGCTCAACATCTGTGGGTATATATGAGGCGAAGAAAAAAAATTGTAGCTGGCTGTGCAAATTACAATTTTGCAGTCAAATGAACAAACAAACACTTAAATGGCAAGCAGTAATTCTGATATATGGCTACCGCACATTTCCTGACTTTTCAGAAAATCAGTGGCTGCTGATTTATATTCATAAGCCTTGAATCATTTTTTTTTTGTCAGAACGACGCAAATTGTTTACTTTTTTAATTAATACAGCAGGGATGCATTAATCAGATCAAATTAATAAAAAGGAATTAATTTCTACAAAAATAGCGCTAAACATTAATAATACAAAATGTTTTTTTATGCACCAAATCAGCATATTAGAATATTTTTAAGGATCATGTAACAATGAAGACTAAAGTTTCAACATGAATGAATAAAATATGTATTTTAAATATATTGAAACAGAAAACAGATATTATATTGTAATACTATTTCACAATATTATATTTTTTACAGCCTTGGTAAACATAAGATTCTTTTTTGGCCTTTATTTCGGTTGGACAGTTGTAGAGAGAACAGGAAGTAAAGTGGGAGAGAAAGGGATGTGGGATCAGGAAAGGATCTTGAGCCAGGACTCAAACTCATGATGCCCCGAAGCACAACTGCGCCACGCGTCAGAGCGCTGCCAACGAGGGCATCAGTTCCAACAAACATATGAGACTGCTTACATCAAACATTAAACAAGAAGTTTTTTTTTCTTTTGTTTCAGATTCAAAAGATTTGTGAATCAAATCTTTAGAATCCATTCAACAGAAAGATTTTTTTCACATATTTGTTCACTGACTATTTCTTTAGGTTTTATTGTTACACAAGTCAGAGCTTTTTTGCTTTTCAATAGTACAGCTGGAGAGAAGACAGGAAGTGAAGTGGGAGAGAGAGGGGGTGGGATCAGGAAAGGACTGCGAGCCGAGACTCAAACTCATTGCGCCTGGGGCGCAGCCACGCGGTGTGTCGGAGTGCTGCCTACGAGGCCATCAACTTCAGCACAAATGAGCATCTCATGTGCGTTATGAGTCATTATTTGTTGATGGCTGAAACAAGCTGACTCTTTCGAGTTATTGTTTTCTCCACAAATGACCAAAAATCAGTTATTTTTACCTGCATACTCCAAATTTTGTGCATGATTTTACAAAGCCAGTCAAAATGAATTAGAGTTTCAATAACTTGTCCTTTAAATTATAGGTAAGACTTTATTTCGATAGTCCACTTTAGACATTCTACTAACAGTCAGTACAGTAACTTTCCAACTGCATGTCATCTAGCAGTCATTAGAGTATTAGTAGACTGTCTGCTTAAAGGGTTAGTTCACCCTAGAATGAAGATTCTGTCATTAATGACTCACTCTAATGTTGTTCCAAACCTGTAAGATCTTCGTTCATATTTTTTATGAAATCTCAGAGCTATCTTACCTTCCATAGACAGTAATGCAACTGAAATCATTCAGGTCCAGAAATATAAAACAGTCCATGTGACATCAGTTTTGCGATGCTACAAGATTTTTTTTTTGTTTTTTTTTTTGTGCATAGTAAATAAGATAATCTTGTAGAAGTCTGTTTTACCGGTGTACAGTATTTACTACGTTTCTGGAGCTGGGAACACTGCAGTTGCATTGCTGTCTATGTAAGGTAAGAAAGCTACCCTGAGAGTCAGTAGACATGTAGTTTCAAATAAATGAGAATTAATCAACATGTAGTCACAAAGTTACTTATAGTTAGTAGAATGTTTAAAGTGGACTCTCAAAATGAAGTTTAACCAAATGATTTATGATCATCCATAAGTTTCAGTCACACAGTCAGTGATACAGTATCTCACAAAAGTGAGTACACCCCTCACATTTTGGTAGATATTTTATTATATCTTTTCAAGGGACAACGCTAGAGATATGAAACTCTGATAGAATGTAAAGTAATCAGTGTACAGCTTGTATAATGGTGTAAAGTTGATGTCCCCTCAAAATAACTCAACACACAGCCATTAACGTCTGAACTGCTGGCAACAAAAGTGAGGGGTGTACTCACATTTGTGAGATACTGTATTTGAAAGCAGAAACATTCAGTCAAATACAGCGATCAGACATGATTGTTTAATGAGAAAGTTATTCCAAAAGCTACTTCCGCTGTCTGGACATGATGGTCTTTGTCTGGGCTCGCTGGAAAAGGCGGTGGGGGTCAACGGTCATGTCTGTTTCACACAAACCCCCTTCTTCCACCCTCCCTGATAATAGTATGGGAAGAAAGGCCTGATAATGGTCTTTTCTGACCTTTTTTGTCAGAGGGCAGGGCACTGGAGTAAGGTGAGAGGGCTGCTATTTAGGAATTCAGTACCTGGAGCCACTGTCATCTACAGAGAGATTATAACACTCCCTGAGAGATCCCAAGGTGACTGCATGGGCGGCGCTTTGCTTCACCTCAAATGACCCTTTTTTCTAATCAAAATCAGCCTCACCTGATGGTATTTTTAATGTGAGATTTTTCGCAGAGGGAGGCGCTTTTAATAAGCAGTCATTGGTGTAGAACATTATTCTTGGAGGTGCTGTATAAGGTGCAGAGATGGCTGTCCTTTAAAGCGCTCCGCTGCCCTGCATTAGGGTGTGCGACGCACTGGGAATGCTAATAATGTCTATTTTGGCTCCGGTCTCAGGTGGCAGGTTGCTGAGGTAGGCAGTGATAAGGACAACGCTCTGGATCTTCCTCACAAGGAGGAAGGAGCTCTAGGACTTTCTCTGAGGGAGACTTTGGGAGTGTGACGTCTTATCAGGCCCCGCGGTCCGCTGGGAGGGAGCCGATAGGCAGGGCGTTTGGCTGCGATGAAGCAGCTCGTCAAATCGCAGATAGGCCACTTTTTTGGTGTGTCAGCTAAACTACGTCTTAAAATTTGAATGCTGTACACATCTCCCTGAAAGTGTGTTTAGGAATACTTCTATCTGACTAGAACGCATTAAAATGAAAATGTAATATTTAATCAAAGTAGGATATTTCTGAATCTAATATCTGTTGTTGTTCCTGGAACAACATTGATATGAATAGCCTATCCTTGCTACTTAAACACAGACAGTGATTGGCTGTTAATCAAGCAATTAAAAATATTGTTCAAGGACTTAGTTAAACATAGTCACAGTGATTTCTACAGTAGTAGTTAATAGGAGCCTGTGTTTAAACATATTAGTTAAGATACTATGTATAAATATATATATATATATATATATTTATGAGAGATCATTGTGTTTAACAAATAATTTAATTATGTTGAAATTATTGTATTTAATAATAATAATAATTATTATTATTGGGAATTATGGAATTTCAGTAATTCAGTTATGAGATTATTTTATTATTTTTGAAGATAATATATATATATATAAAAATTTGGATAAGACAGTAAATACAGTTTTGGATTAATCAAGACTAAACAAACAAACAAAAACTGATCTTTCATTTAGTAGTCTTTACAATATGCTACTGAAAAAACAGCCAAAATATATACTAAGTTGTGATATGAATTGTTTTAATATGAGTTAATCCTCAAGTTAATTCTGTACAGCTATTTGTCTTACATTCACTGAAATTAAGATTCATTTGTTCAGGAGTCATTTAAAAAAAATTGTCTTGCTGTGTGGTTTGGATTCATTTAAAATAACTTGCTCAAAAGAGTTGTTTGTTTAAGAATCTGTACAGTTTTGATTCACTTAAAGAAAAGATTCAATTTATTTGGGAATCTGACTGCCTTAGGCATGCAGAGTGCTTTTGATTCACTAAAATGAACCTACTCAAAAGTGTCATTAGTTACAGAGTCTGACTAGATTGATGTTTGTTTAAGAATCTGTATGGTTTTGATTCACTAAAAGAACAGATTCAATTAAGTCCTTTGTTTGGGAATCTGACAGCACTAGACACACTAAACAGTTTTGATTCTCTAAAAAGAGCCTACTCAATAGAGTCATTAGTTAGAGAGCCCGACTAGATTGATGTATGTTTACAAATCTGTATGATTTGATTCACTAAAAGCGGCGCATACGCAGAGCAGGAGAGCGCGCGCCAATTGTGCTCTCATACTGACAGCTTGTACTGCAGCCGGTATAGACAAGCATCTTTCTGTCGTATTTTCCAGTGTTCTTCTCCGAATACTGCGTGCTTTGATTTATGTCATTTCTCTGCACCTGCTACGTGCTTCTGCAACGCTCCTGTGTGCTCTCATCCGTTAACTTGGGCGCCGAAAAAAATACGCGCTGCTGACGCGTTCAGTGTGAAACCGGTGTACACTCGACATGTTCAAGCGTCCAACTACACGCCAATAGCGAGATATATTCACCCAAGTCACCTCAGGTGTGAACGCACTTTTAACAAAGAGGGATTTGAGAAAATGATTAGCACACTGGACAAGTATGTTACTGTCACGTTTGCGTCCTCGAGGTGTGTGTGGTGCGTTGTGCCTCACAACGAGGCAGACCGAGAGCGGCGGACACGGATGATTCAAATGCAAAATATTTAATGAATATAACTCAAAACATCAAATAAACATAAAACGCTGTCGAGGCAGCAACACAAAACTCACACACGCGGGGCACAACGAACTTCAACGAGACATGAAATGCAACTCAAAGACAGAGGTATATATACACAAAGAACTAATTAACCGAAGTGCAAACAGGAGTACAAAACAGGTGAAACGATTCGAACTAATGAGGGCAAAACCAAATGGACACAGACAGCGGGGGAGAACAAGGCAAGACGAAGAAACACATGGTAAACATAAACAAAGGGAACGCCTACGGCGTGACAATCATATTCCACAAATACTGTTTTTATTTAAGTATTAGAGGCATAAATCTTAATGCAAGAACTATATGTTTGATAAACATTAAACTAGCATAAATTTGCCAATGAAAAGTATGATTTTGAACTGTCTCCTCTGTTTAAAAATGTGCTTTTGACATAATCTGTTGAACTGCTGTACAAATTATCACAGTACTTATCACAGTTTTATTTTAATTATTATTATTTTTTAATTATAATACATTATTTTTTATTACTTGTAAATATTTATTTTTAATTATTAGCTCACTTGTTGTAAAAAAAAATATGATATAGTAACATATTTAATTCCGTTCTCCAGTATTTAAAAAAAAAAAAAAAAAAAAAAACTAGACTAAATGTGTATGTTTTTTTTTTTTAGATGCCATATAATACATTCAATTTATAACAGCAAATCAGCATGATCCAAAACTAGTCTCTGTTTAGTTACTAATGATTTTAGGCCTCGTTACCCATTCAGTATTTCCTTTTATTTCTTTCTTTTTTTGTTTAATATTTGTTAGATAATAACAAAATCACACATCTAGACATTTCTCTACATTTCTAGACATTTCTTGTATCTCAAATGCAAAACAATCCAAATTGCTATAAAATTAATAGCAAATATAACACCTAATATAAACCAGTTTACTAAAAAATTATCATTACATATGATTTCTCCCTTTATTAGGTGGATATTAAGGTCTTACTTTGTACGTTATTCATGGTAAAAGCAAAATGCGCAATCTTTCAGATGGATGTTTTTGGTAATATTGCTCATCTCTCTCCTATTCTTCTCTCTCCCACTTCCATTTCCTGTCTCACCTCCTTTATATTCTTCCTTCACCTCTTTTCATGTGGTGTTGTGCCCATCAATCATATCCACGTATTTCTCACCTTCACCTCGTTCTCAAGTTCTCACTCTGAGAGTTTCAGCAATCTACCTTTTACCCACCCCTCCCACTGCAGCTACTCTCTTCCCTCAGCATGAGTGTGTGTGCTCTTTCAGATGGGAGTCTTTCTCTGCTCTTGGGAAGCACTATAAATAGCGGCATGCAGTGATAAGCAAGAACAGTGCTGCATTATGAAGCATAACATGTCATACGGCCAATTCTAACATGAAATTTGTTAAATCGTTCTGCTGCAATGCAGGGAATAAACATAGATAAGTGATTGAAACATTTATTGTACTATTTTATCCTATTTTGCATGATAATTTTTTATGCATTCATATATACTGCATAACAACTCTCATTCTGATTAGTCAGTTGCAGCATTCTGTGCAAACATTTCTTTATGATGATGCCAAGCAAGTCTAATTATAAGAAATAAGTTCATTGCATTGTGTTTTTGTATTGTTGTCAAGTTTCAATATCTAAACATACATTAATCAACATACAATACATACAAAAGGAATTTTTACTTAAAAAGCTAAAATAAGCAAGATTGTGTTGTTTCTTAAAAAAAAATGTTTGACTTGAAACATAAACATAAATGTGTGTGTGTGTATATATGTCAAAGAATAAAACTTTGTTTGTGTATTTATAACATATAAAAGAACACACATAAACTAGAAAATATTTACAAGTATTTGTATACATTTATATTCATATAATTTATATTATATATAAATGCATTTAATATATAAACATTACATATTTTCTTAAAAATGTACATGCATTTCTTTGAAATTTAAATATACACAGTACACTACACACACATATATAATATAAACAAA
>JAUCMS010000028.1:7866584-7899520 GCA_032357445.1 Enteromius radiatus | reverse complement strand
TCCGCCATTTTTTGAATATGACGCCTCCTCTCCCGGAGCCTCATGGGATAGGAAAGCGTCCATGATATGCCTACTATAGAATTCGGCCGGAAGCAGTAGGTCATCCGGGTGCTATGAATTCGGACATACTACTCACCTTGCATACTGTTTTTCACATATTCTATAGTAGGGAAGTAAGCAATTTCGGATGCAGCACTGGTTTATATACTGGTGATAATGAGTGAGTGGGAGTGGTGATGCATTGCAGCTGAGAGAGTGAGTGCAAATCTGAAAGAGGTGTGAGAGCGTGGTGCATGATGGGGAATTGAGTCCATGTGAGGCACATGGTGTTGTGAAGGTGCGATGGCTGATGGGAAATGCAGTCCAGATAACAGAGGTGATGAGATGACTGCTTGTGTGAATGAACAAGAGCTCACAGACCACATCATAACACTTAGTCTCTCAGCCTTTGAGGAGTTGCCTGCCTTTCATACAATACTCTTAAGGACAGGTTGCATGGTAAAAAATGAAACATTTGCTACCTTAAAGACCTTATGAAATCAAAATGGGAGTTTAATTTAGTGAATTTATTTAGCTTTTGGATGAAAGTTTGATGCCTCACAAACTTGCTGTTTTGATGAGTCAGCACAGGAAAAAAAATGGGATTTTAAGTAATTCCAGTGCAGTCTAATGGGTTTGCTTGCTTAAAAGATTCAGATTTAATCACTGATTCATTTAGTGTTAAAAGCAAAGATGGATCTTTTGTAGTCATTTTGAAAACTGTGATATATTTTTGATACTTAGAGTAATAGAAAGTTATATATTTGAGGTCTTCTGTAGCAATTTCTACACAATTTTAATGCACCTTTTGGAAAACCCCCCCTCCAAAAACTATGATTTTGTCTTTAAAATAATAGTAGTTGACATTCTATGGCTTTTGTGGGCTTTTTTGGTTTGTTTTTGTTTATTATGAATCATTGAATCACTCAACCAATTCACAGAGTTGTTCATGACCGAAACAACCCATTTATCTCCTTGTTCTGAATGAGATTGACAAACTGAATGAGATGTCTCAGTTTGTAAACTAATGAGACTTGCCAGTTCATTCAAGTTGTTTTACGAGCACAATGCTTAATTCTTTTAGTTTATTCGCAAACAATGTTATGGTCTTGTTCAGTGCCATTCTTATTAGACTGAAAACAGCGACTCATCCAACCAGTGAAATGCTCCAAAACCTTTATGCCTTTATTTTAAGATGACAGTATTACAGTTACTCAGAGAAGTACTGGTAATACTAATTACTAATACTAATACTAACTACAAGCACTATGTACTTACTTTAGGGTTAAGTTTAGACTCTGAAATGGGTTTGTTGCTTAAATATGCATAATTTGTAGTTATTTCTATAGTAAGTATGTGGCATTTAGCACTTAATTTAGCACTTATTGATGTAGCCTGATTTATTAAGATTGATTCAGCCAGTAAATCATATTTTTGACTTAAATTAAAGCAGTTAGATGTTAGCGCATAAAGTAAATTTTTACTGTAGGTTACTCGGTGTATGTGTTTAGCCCTAAACCCTGCAAAGCATCAGTCTGGCAGAGTATAGCAGAGGAATCTGGGAATTAATTAAGCCTCCTTGTTTTATCCAGCTAGCTGTGATGGAGATCCTGTCAGTGAGAAAGGAAGTGTTTGGAATCATTTGACATCTGTTGTACTGCAGCGCTTACACAGTAATGAGAATTTCTTATTTTAGCTAGTGATTTTTCACCTGCTTCCTCTCTCTCTCTCTCTCTCTTGCTCTGTCTTCGAACTTTCTCTCTCAGTTTGTAAAGCAGCCAAGGCAGACCTTGCCTTCCTTGTAGATGGCTCCTGGAGTATTGGAGATGACAACTTTCAGAAGATTATCCGTTTCCTGTACAGCACAACTGGTGCACTTGATGTGATTGGCCCCGAAGGAACACAGGTATGCAGCACGTGAAGTATTTGTCAGATTCAGTCTGCTTCGTATTGTTTTTGTTTGTTTACGCTGTATATCATTGCTAACATTTTTAGGGGAAAAAACACTATCATGCTGAGCTAAAAGCAAAACTGACATGTATGGCGTTTCCACCACTGAATAAAAAAATAAAATATAAACGGTTATTGCAAAAAAAAATTTTCTCAGAATTGTGAGATATAAACTCGCAATTCGAGTTATTAAGTCCAATTATGAGTTGAAAAAATACTGATATATTCTCAAAATTGCAGATTCTCAAGATTGCAGATATCTCACAATTTTGACTTCATAACTCGCAATTTTGACTTCACAACTCACAATTCTGACTTCACACAATTCTGACTTCACAACTCGCAATTCTTAGAGATCTCTAATCAATTAAAAAGCACAAGTTATTCCTCCACCTCATATGTACTGTATGACGTCATTAACAATGGCCCTATGTTGTTGAACTAATGTGGTTCAAACGACGAAGATGCGACAGTTGTGCCTAACAACTTTGTTTCCAAAACAATGCATCGTACTATGGTGGTACATAATTGTTTGGGAAACACACCCCTGGGCTAGAGACCACACTACCAAGCATTTAACCCAGTAATCTGGGAGAACATTAGATAAAAATAGCCTTTGTCTAGACTTGTCAGTCTGGGATTCAGAAGATCTTCTTCACAAGCCATCAGCAGCTTTAAGGATCACAGCGATGGACCTAATATAAGGGATGTGGAATCTGGGGAATAAGCATGTTTCAAGGGCAGGAGCTAAGTAAACAGAGGAACATGGCACGGATAAGACATCTTTTACACACAGATGTTTGTATTCTGTCGTCTGCTGTTGGCCATGTATATATGTTTGACTTGGCTCAGACTGGGTCAACATCAGCAGACTCTTATGCATGATGACATGGCTTTTGTGTCTCGCTCTTTTTTTAGAGTGTGGCATAGTGGTTAAAGATCAGATCTGGTAATCACAAGGTTTTAGGTTTAAGCAATACATTATATGGCTGAGAAAAACACTTGTGGGTCAAAAATAAACCAGGGCTTAAGGCAAAAATGACTCTGAAAGTGACAAAAATACTGTAAACGTGGTGGGGAAAAGACCTCCATAGTCAGTATGAGTTGTTTATTCATTTATTTATTTTTTTGGTCTTGTCTAGCATCAGATATATTATACAATATAAACTTTTGATTAAGAGCTTGTTTTGTTTTTATATAAATAATGATAAGTTAATACTTTTACCTTTGATATTCATCAAAGAATCCTTAAAAAAATTATAATGGTTTCCACAAAAATAATAAGTTGCCCAGCTGATAAACTGAAATGGATAAAAATAAGATATTTTCTTGAGCACCAAATCACTATAGTAATATTAATTTTGAGGGATCATGCAACACAGAAGACTGAAGTAACGATGCTGGAAATTCAGCTTTGACGTAGCAGGAATACCATTTTAAATGATGTTTAATTTATGTTATAATATAATACAATATAAACATATAATATAAATATAATGCTTTTAACAATATTGAAGTATGTTAAAAATATAGTATGCCTCTATAAACGTACAGAAATGCCCTTTAAAATCAATTCTAGTGGGAAATACTGTCTGACATTGATGTACTGTTGCTTTTAAAGGTGATAAATGGCTACTAACTTACTTTCTATGATTGACAGGTGGCCATTGTTCAGTTCAGTGATGACGCCAGAACCGAGTTCAAGCTCAGCTCCTACAGCGATAAGGAGGCTCTGCTGGATGCGGTGCAGCGCATCACCTACAAGGGAGGAAACACCAAGACAGGCATGTATCTCAATCCTCAGACTGAACGAAACACCACTGACAGTTTGATCTCAATCTCCTCAGAGATCTCCGTACACACAAACATTCTATCTATCTTGTCTGTCTATGTACCTATGTATCTATCTCTCTATCTGTTCATCCTCTGATTCTATTATTCGTTCATTCTATTGTTTACTCATTCTGCCATTCATTGTCATTCGCTTATTCTGTAACTCATTCTATCATTCTGTCGCTCATTCTATTGTTTGCTCATTCTATCAGTTTATCCTTCCATCTATCTCTCATCTGCTCACTCTATTGTTTGTTTTATACTGGCCTGCATTGCATTACAATCTTTGATCTTGTCAATATTTAAAACTCCTTCAAACTTTCTGGCCAAACTTTCTCAGTTTGTCTTGCCCAGTTTTTAATGTATTTCAAAGTATATGCTCAAAAACTAGTTTTCATATTAAGTCTCCTTATTAAATGAATCTATATTACTTTAAGTATGTTTAAACCAGGCATTACCACGAATGGTAATGCTTTATTTTGATAAACCACTTTAGACATTCTACTAACAGTAAGTAACTTTGCAACTAAATGTCATCTAGCAGTCATTAGAGTATTAGTAGACTAATACACTTTATCACTTTATTAATACAACATACAACCTACTGACTATAAGAAACTTTGCGAGATTGTCAACTTATTATACTAACCCTAAACCTACCTTGAGAGTGAGTAGACATGTAGTTGCGAATAAATGAGAATAAGTTGACATTTAGTTGCAAAGTTACTCATAGTTAGTAGAATGTCTAAAGTGGACTCTCAGAATAAAGTGTAACCACACTAATAAACAATATTTAGTCTAAAGGGAAATTGGACTTTGAAGAGTCAAAGTCAAGGAGACAATGATTAAAGTTCTTCTCTTATAGCCGTAATGGTTTTTTTGGAGTACTAGTCTGGACCACATTATATCTAGACCACAATACATAAACCAAGTTCTGCTGTACCATTTTGGAAATTGCTGCTGGTCTTGTAATGGGTGTCCAGATTCATCCACAACACTTTTGATAGAAATTCTTTATTTAATATCCTGTTTTAGAAGACCGAGATCCAGAACTTTATAGCATGAGTTTGAAAGCGGCATAGCTATCTCAGTGAGCGGCAGAGCAGCATGGTGTGTCCCTGCGCTTGTGTTCATGCTGTCTTGCTGTGAGTCTTTGTTCTAAAATGAAACACCTCTCCTTTCACACCGTGAAGGAAAGGCAGCCCCCACTGTGTCCTCACACACCAAAAAACGTCCCTGTATAAGGTATATTCTCCATGGCAATGAGCCCCCCGTCAGTGGGTGGGTGGCTGTTGCTTTGCCTCTTTGGTGAAAGCAGATACATGTCTGTGGACATTTGTGATCCAGGCATTATGAGCCTGGTGCATTTATCCATCTCAACTTTACCGGGCTGCTCATTTGAAACATGAGCATGACTTATTTTCTGAGGGTATTAGGGCTAATCCCTTGCCTGCATTTTCATACATTCATATGCAGAGGATGAGGTGAGGATCAAAGTGATTGGCCTCATTCAATGTGTTTAAACTCAGAAAAAAAAGAGAAGTCAATTCTGAGTATTAAGACCGTCTGTATGTTTCTCTGAAATTACTTTAGAAAATATTTAGATTGGATGATGTTGTTTTGATTTCAGAAATGTTATTTTATTTATTTATTTATTTTACCTGATGATATGGTACATTTTTTCATCTAAGTCACATTTTTAATATATTAAAATGAATATTTTACTCTCATGTTATTCCAAACTCATGTATAGTGGAATAATTTTTTTATTTTTTTTTAAATCATCTATTTACATTTGTTTTTCTAAGTTAATTTAATGTATTAATAGTAACGTAATATTGTAATTGTTTCTACTTTTTAAATATTAATTGTCTTTGTATCTAAAAGAGGTATAAGAGCTATGTGAACAATATCACACAAGCAGCATTGCAATATGGCTTAATATCAGCACAGCAGAGTCCGAGTCAAGACAGAGTCCAAAGAGGTTTGAGTCCAAGTCAAGACCCAGTCCAAATAAGAGAAAAAAAAGGATCCTCTTCAAGACCACATACTTAAATATTGATAATGTATGTGATGCAAGAGACAGTATATTTCCTATTCTAAGAAAATAATTTAGCATTATTATTTGTAATGATCAAAAAGCAGGGGTCTCCAAATTAGATCCTGGATGGCCCTCACTTTTTTTAATTATTGTTTTTTTATATTTATGGTCAAATTTCATATCCATAAGTGTAGATTCTCAGGGAAAAATCCATGTTTTATACCATTTAAAAATTAAGTGTTGTATTTGAATTTTATTGAATGTGTAATAAAAAAAAAAATTATAATAATGAAAACAGAATGGATACATTTTGGCACTACTGGGCATGCGCGCATAAATGCAGCATCACACTTTACAACAATAATTAGTATTTCATTATTGTAAAGGCTAAGTTTAGGGCTGTGATAGGTATAGACATTAATAAAACACAGGTAGAAATTTAAATTAGAAACCACTAACTTTTCAGAACTGCAAGTGTACCGGGGGTCATGTGACAAGAACCAACCAATCAGCTTCATCCTTTCCCGTAACAACACTGAAAGCTTAGCCAAGATGGAGAAACAGCTGATCATAGCTGTACAAGGATAGACATTTTTAAAAATAAATTTAGTAGCAGAGCTACTGCAAGGGATCTTTAGTGCTGGAAATCAATTTATTATTTGCTGAAACGTCTGCGTCGTCATGGAGAGTGCGGCTCATGGTTGCTTAGCAACAGCAGACGCCACAGGAGCGCAAGCATAGAACGCAGGCTAGTACAGTACTAGTTGCACGAATAAATCACGCTATTCACGTGTAGTTAGACGCATGAACATTTTGAGTTTACTCGCGTGAAATTCGCTTCATTCGCGTGTACAACAGACGCTAATTCGCGTCATGAGAGGGGCTTCTGTCAGGTGGCTTCAGTCTCTGCAAATTTCTAAATATTGCAATTATTGTGCCAAGAAATGCAGTTTTAAGATTATTTCAGGCGAGAATGTAGTTGTTTAAAACACAAATCTGTGGTTGATTAAAAAAGAGAGCGCCTATTTAAAAGTTTGCGCCATTCGCGCCGCTTAATTAGCGCCGCAGGATGTCTAATCGCGTCTTTGCATTGACTTAACATGTAAATCATTCGCGCTTGACGCTTCATTCGTGTCCGGTGTGAACGCAGAGAAGTCCGAGACAAGTTCAAGTGCAAACACTGATACCACTGCTCAGTGCATTTGTTACAGAACCTGTACTCATTATGACCTATATTTACATTTTAAAGTTATTTTTATTAAAAATAATGACAGTGTTGAGTTGCGTCTGTCGCCATGAAATGAAGTATCGCTGTCATTACCAGTCAAAATGCATGTTTATTTAAATGTCTTTTTACACCAATCTCACAGTAATACATACACGTACATATTTTATTGAAAAAGTGCAAAATCATGATTTAAAGCGTATATACATTTTATGCGCAAATGCGTTTTCTGAATTCAAATCTATAATCGCATGATCATGATATTATCTATATAAACATAATAACTACACATAATAATCAAACTAAAGTCACCATCACGAACATACATGGTTGCTCAGTACTAAATGCTATTGAATACTAGTATTATTTATATAAAATATTATTTATTGTGTAATATTATTAATAAACAACAACAGCCATCATAAAAGTTGCTAAGTACAAAGGCAGTGCTCTGATATACATAACTTTCCACTTTGCTTCGAGCCAAAACCGGAACAAATTATGAACAAATATTTGCTCTGCAACAAATAATATATATGTTACTATAGAGACATCAAATTTGAGAAGATCTGGCCAAAGTGAGGTTGTTCTCTGCAGGTTCTTGAGCACTAAATGGCAGCTGACACCCTGGAGCTCACATCTCTGAATTTTCAAATGTATTTCATCTTTATTAACAAAACCGCATATTTAAAACCACACACACACACACACACAGCATGCATTTATTTGTCAGACCACATTGATTTTTGTTCCTCAGAAGAGAGGAAGTCATGTTTATACGATATGAGGGCGAGCAAGTGTGATTTGTACTCGCTAGTCTCCTCTCAAACAAGTCGTTTCAGAATGAAAAGTATTAGACGAAACTCGCAAACTCAAATGAACATTCAGTGCACACTTTTGACCGATGCTGCAGTCATGATGTCTTGTTCGTCTGTCAGTCAAACAGCAGTGCTTTTACCCCCATCAGCTCAAGGCCACAGTTAGCCACAACTCCAATCTGCAGTCAAAATTCTTTTGTTCTCACCTGTTATTTTAAAACAAAAAAACCTCACACTTCACACGGTGCTGCCGTCTGCTTCCTTAGTCTGTCATTTGTCTCCCTCTGACAGGAGCTGAAGAAAATCCAGACAGAGAAACAGGCAGCTTCAGAAGTCAGTCAGGCATAGCCACAGGGTCCCCTTGTTCAGTTCATCGCAATATATCGCCAAAGTGCAGCATCTCTGACGCCCGTCCATATTTTATTCAGAGTGCAGCTTTTGTGAGGGGATTGCGACTAATACTCGCTGATCCAGGGGAACCTGAGACGTTTCTGAGAGATTAGAGATGCAAATTAGAAATGAGCAGCGCGCCTGATGTCTTGCAGCCGCTGTGCCAAGTTGGTGATAATGGTAAAATATTGAAATGGGGCAGTGCAGCTTGTTAGATCCCACAGTTCAGGTCTGCTGGGAGTGACGGCTGGGACGCGTCACAGAAAAAGTGCTTTGAAAATTCATTTTATCAGGGGGCTGACTTTGTTTTGCTCTGTGCTAAATACTTGGCACTTTGCAGAGCTTAAAGGTGAGAGTGATGTTGGCTCACACAAGTTTTTAACCCAACTGGCTGCAAATGAAAATGTAAAATATGTTATATAATATAATTATATAAATTGTATAATTTAAAATATGTTATATACAGTAAGAATAAATAAATATATATATATATATATATATACACTGCATTATTTTATTTACTAAAAATAATTCTTTATGGGTTTAAGACTTTTTTAAATTAATTAAATGAAGACTAGGGAAACATTTATTGGTTATTGTTACTATTACTTCTTATACTTTTTACTAGTTTGTGCTAAACAGAAACAGGACCAATTTCTTTTTTTTTGTCAGGTTGCAGAGGTTGTATAATTTATTGCAGGCTCCAAAATGTATGTGCATAATTAACTATATATATATATAATAACTGAAGGAAAATTACTTTCAAATCAGCCTATTTAATCTGTGTGGATCAAAAGGGCAAACATTTAGATGTTATTTCTTCTCAAATCTTTACCAGAAATTTACCCTTTGTCTGCCAACTCTTGTAGCCAACCAACTCCTTTCCACTAATCTCAAGTAAACACTTTACAGAGGAGACATATCACAAAGCCAAACTAACAGTCGGATAACTTTAACAACCCTTACAGTGTCCTGGCAGAATCCTACGAAAAGTCATGGAATTTTCTGGGTTTTTTTTATAAACTGTAAAAACACAATGAATCAGAAACCACTCTCCATAGCAGCTTCATTTTCACACCGTTTCCAGGAAATCCTTTATGAATTCACACCTTTCAATAATTATTTATTTATAAAGGTTTTGTTCCTTCACCCCATTGATCATCTTTCCAGCTCTCTGCAGGTACTGGCGTAAAGTTTCAACGAAATATGTCTCTCTGGCAAATGCGAATCGCTCTGTAAGGATGCAAGTTCCTGTAAAATCCATCACTTTTTGGCATCCCGGAGTCCGTGAAGTGGTGTAAATCCTGCTCCTGGCATGAGACAGTAACATCTATGTTTATGACTCTTTGATTCAGGCCGAGCCATTAAGCATGTGAAGGAGGCCATCTTTGCTGAGGATGCGGGCGTAAGGAGGGGCATTCCTAAAGTGCTGGTGGTGCTCACGGACGGGCGATCTCAAGATGATGTCAACAAGATCTCTAAGGAGATGCAGATGGAGGGTGAGTGATTTTGTTTTCTCGTTGAATGGATTTAAAAACGAGCTTAATAAACAGCAGCTGTAGAAAAACACTGACTGTCTAGTGGTTTGGTTGTTTCGGTTAAAAATAGAATTTTAAATGCTGTAATAAAAGCAATGCTTTCTTGTTTCACCATAGGCTACATCATATTTGCCATTGGCTTCGCTGATGCTGACTATGGGGAGCTGGTAAACATTGCCAGCAAACCAAGTGAGAGACATGTGTTCTTTGTGGACGATCTGGATGCCTTCAAGAAAATTGAAGAACAGCTCATAACTTTTGTTTGTGAGGCTGCGACTGCCAGTACGTCCTTTTGAGAATACACAGAAACTTCCTCCTTCAGTTTTGCTATGACATGTGGTTAAGAACTCGCTTGTTTTAGACAATATGCTTAGACATGCTACACAATAAGAATATCAAGGATGCCAATTTTCATTGAGGTTTTATTTATTTTTTTATTATTACGTGACATTCTCGTGCTTGAAGATAAAGTCTCTGATTTAACAGAAAGGTGTCTGAATTTGAGAATAGCTAGGATGATATATTGACCAATCAGAAACCAGAACCAGAACTATCTTGTACAAGTAATGTTATAATGACACTCGATAAAAAGTTTTTGTCCTAACTAGCCATGATGGTGATGCATGGAATTCCCAATTTAGAAACGGTTTCTATTTCTGTGATGTTGCAGCTGGAATAACAACATACAAACTATATAACAGTAGATAATCTCAGGTGATTATGTGCTTTATTCAAAGTTATACTACGGGGCCATTGAATGCTTAAATCTGATTGGCTGACGAATGTTCTAAGCTGCGCATTTATTTTCAAGGAACTGCACTGCGAACGTAGTTCCAAGGAGCTCTTTGAGCGCGCTACAAAAATTCCATTCCATGTAAAGTTCCATATCACTTCGCCAAGTGCTATCTATTATTTCAAAGGTCTTACAATCAAAGATATTTATACAGGTCTATGCCTAGAACAGCAAAATAACCAAAACCCACAACGACACTGTCCAAACAAATAAATATAGTAATCAATATGATAAAAACGACAGCTTATTTCCATGTTTTGCCACAAAATGAAGTTTTCCCACTCTCTCCCATTGCATCATGGCCACATCACCACCTTGGGTGTGCATTAATTTTCTACTACTGTAATTCAGTGGCCCGTCGTCAATTATTCCTTATTTAAACATGTCTAAAAACTGAGTTTAGATATCATTTTCTTTGACCTTATAGCTATATTGAAAGCAACTTTATCTCAGATCTTCCAAACCTGTAAGACAACATGGTATTAACACGATTAACGACTAGAAATGTAGCAAGGAGAACCGTAAAATAATCCATGTGACATCAGGGGTTCAACCGCAATTTTACTGTAATGGCACTATGCTGACATGGAGGAGGCAAATTGTTAAATAAATTTATGATTTTTGTTTCCTTTGGGTATAAAAAGTATTCTTATAGCTTTGTAAAATTACAGTTGAAGCCCTGATATCACATGTCTTACAGGTTTGGAGATGTCCATTAAAATGCATTCCATAATAAAAATGCTATCAGTCACTCAGTATGTACATTTAATGATTTTAATGTTTATGACATATATTATAAACATGTCCATTTTGTAGCAAGTGCAGTACACTACCAGAGAAAGCTGCCCCACACAGACTTCTGATTGGCTGTGATATTTGATAGATTCTGTCGTGTCTGGAGTGGACACCCAAATGACTTGTTGCTGGAATCTTGTGTAGTGTAGTTAGGACACAGTGTAATAATGACACGTCAAGTCAGTTTTAGACCAATCACATTGTAAACTGTTGAATCAAAGTATTTCTGGCTTGTAGCTGGCCAGACTACATTAAATCAATGCATTCAACTGTCCCAGTTTTGAGAGCAGCGCCCACATCTCAAAATCCACAATCAATACGTGGTACCAAGTCCAAGCACATTTTTTTATTTTTCGATAATGTTACACTTGAATGTTTATCACAGTATGGAAGAAAAGATCTGTCGCTACTTATTGCAACTTTAAGATTAATTACACTGTCATAAAAATAAAAATTGGAGGTAGATGGAGTAACCAATTGGTCTCAAAATGTTGAAATAAGGTTGCTATCTCAGTATATTAGTATGCCACACTGCTATGGATATCATTAATTATTAAATGACTACCTCTGGAATACTCTGAATGGTCAAACTATTTTTTAAATAATGCTCAGTAAACAATACGAGTCAACATTTGACACAGAGGAAGACAGGTAAGCAGTGACTTGCGATATTATTAAGTGATGAATAAAGTTTGAAGACTTTTTAGATTGCAGGGTAATTACTTCTGGATTACTTTAAGTTCTTTGCTCTTCTGTTCTCTGAAGTCATCCCTTGTGAGTTTACGTCAAGACTAAAATAAAAGTTTGAAGTTTGAAAATGGTCTCTGAACAGGAAAAATATTTGAATGCATCATTATGCAACCTATAATTTCCAAAAAATCGCTTTGTTTAGGTTTTACACTCTGTTCTTTTTTCTTTTACAGCTTGCCCCTCGATGTTAATGAGCGGGAACACTTTAGCTGGTAAGACAACAATAAATGCTCCTGGTTCACACTAACCTCTTCATCATTGTGCTGGGTAGGAGGATAGGATCTAAGGATTTATTTGAAGAATTAGGTGTATTCATCCACTGTCAGTATTTAAAAAAAAAACTTTTTCTTAATTAGGACCAGCTGGTCATGTTATTCACACCATAAACTAGATCTGGAAGAAAGAAAAAGGAGCACTCATTTTATTTCTTGAGACATTGTTGCTATTTCAATCACGTTTTTGCCATAGCTACTGTTTACACTCTTAGAGGAAAATATAAGCTTGTATAACAACTGATATAACAGTATATTCATAGGTAATATACAGTATTTGTAATATTTATAATCTAATGTATAATATTGAAATCTGCCACAGGAAAGTCTTTTAACATAAAAAGAAATGCAGGCCACTAAATCACTCTCGTTTTATTTTTAATTAATTTATTTATTTGTTGTACATGCAGTACTTGCTAAAATTTGAGGTCAGTAAGACTTTTATTTATTTTGTATTATTATTAAGAATTTATTTATTTGAAGAATTATGTTATTTATTTATTTTATTCAGTAAGGATGAATAAAATTGTTCAAAACATTGTTTTTTATAGTGTTAAAATATATTAGTCCTTAGAAATATAATTAATATTTCATGGTTTATACAAAAATATTTAGCTGCTGTTTTGCATCTTTTTTAACGGTTGATATTATATTATATATAATAATATTTCTTGAGCACCAAATCAGCATTTTAGAAGGGTCTGAAGGATCATGTGACACTGGAGTAACGACACGTTCTGCATGACTATATTCTACTTTTATATTCTAAAAATCCTACCAACCTCAAACAGTTAAATGCTACCGTTTCATTAGATTAGCATAACTTGACATGTTGTCCTTGCAGGTTTCCGTATGATGGAGATGTTTGGTTTGGTGGAGAAGCACTACAGCAGCGTGCAAGGTGTCTCGATGGAGCCTGGGACTTTCAACAGCTACCCCTGCTACCGGCTGCACAAAGACGCCCTCGTCTCTCAGCCCACCAGGTGTGTGTGTTTCTGTATGTGCTGTATGAAAGCTAACCAGCACGCTCAACTGAAACTCTCTGAAAATGAGAAAAATCTGTGTTAGCTGTAATACGTCACCTGTCAAATCAAATCCATAATACAGATCAAGTTTAATGGAATCTAAATGAAGTGGGTTTTAGTGAGCAGGAACAGATTAGCCCCTCACTTAAATGCAAAATAAAGAGCGATCGGCCTTCTGTGCCTGATCCCAGAGCACTGACCCTCCTCCTCCTGTCTAGTATGTGATAATATTTAGATTAGGCTTCACTTTCCTGCGCTCAGGGGGAATGTTGTTATTATAGTGGAGGGTTTCAGCACGAGGGTCTCCTCTCCTGTAAATCTCGCAAACCGCAGCCTCGCTTTAACTTGCACTCAGGCAGCTGGGAATTACTACAACACTGTTATTATGATAATCTCATCTGTGATTATGAGAAAGGCCAAAGACTCACAAGCTAATGGCAGCGCTCTGGATACAGTTCACATTTGTTCTTCAGAGGAGAGTGCTTGTGTAGTAGGTGTTCTTTTTTTACTGGTTACGCAGTTTTTATTTTTGCAGTATTCAACCATAATTGTGTAGAGTGCCACTATTACGGGTAATGAAAGGCTCATATTTTGGTTTTGGGACTCGCTGGCAACAGGTTGACATGCATGCAAGGTCAAAAAACATTTTTTACGTTATTTGCTCAACGACTTGCAAACTGTTTGCTCAACAATTAATTTTTCACAAACCCCTCCTTTGCGTAATGCTAATCTGCGGTGATTGGTCCGATCTCATCATGCCTGTAATGCCACGAAGCAGCATTTGTGAGCTCAATGCTGTTTGTGTACAGCTTTACCAAGGAAACTACTATTTTTACTGCCACAATGAATTTGCATCTTCATTTACTGTAGATCAATGCCAAAAAACTGTGGACTTATCGTCTTTCTTTTGAGAGACAATAACTTTATACATGGTGCAATTTCAGATTACAAACTTTATAGGATGTTTGCATTCACTTAGAGCTGTTTTGCACACTGCATTAAAGGCAACCTTCAAGTTTTTTTTTTAGTTATTTGATTTGTTTTATTAAATTTGTGCGCCATTGTTGTATTTCACACTGATTTGTCTGATTCATTTGTCCCATGTGAGTTGCATTGCAATGGCTCATATCTCAAGGGAGATAAGAATAATACATCAATATATTTTATGTTTTTTTTGCACTTGTTGAGAAGTTACAAGAGTGGTGTATGTGTATCTTTTATTTTCACATGCAGAAAATACAGACATTCATTCAAAACCTAAAAAAAAAAAAAACTGTAAAAAGTGCTGAAAAATTTCTGTTCATTATTTCAAACTTGATGTGATGGTTTATGATTTATGTTGACAGGTATCTACACCCCGAAGGCCTTCCGTCTGACTACACTATATCTATGCTGTTCCGCATACTGCCTGAAACTCCTCAGGAACCTTTTGCATTGTGGGAAATTCTTGACAAAAACAGTGAGCCACTTGTGGGCATTATTCTGGATAGTGAGTATAACTCTTTTTGATTTGATTTTATCCATATTACAGGCCTAGCATAGAATATTTGATTCTTATTTTAAAAATACAAATATTGAATTGAATTATTTTCCTTTTGATTAATTATATGTTCATCTCATGGCATAAACGTTCCTGGGTGCACTTTTTTGCAAGACATCAAATGCATACCAATAAATACATATCACTGCAGTTTCTGAAAGAAATGAACACTAGAGACAGTAAAGCTCTGACACCTTTTATTCCTTTTCATACTAATTTAGTTTTGAGTTTTGATTAATAATGCTTAATTTTCGCAGTTACTTGAATATCATGTTATGACTTCAAAAAAAAAAAATAATAAGCTGATAGGTTGCTTTTTGAAGGTTAGCATCATAACTTAGCCAGTACTTCAATTCTGAACTGCCGCAATACATATCTAGGTCAATGTAATAAAAATGTACTAGGGTTCACATATTGAACTTGTGTTTTGGCGCCTCTCAGTGGACATTTCTCTTTGAAAAAGTGCACAGAGGTACACATTTTTATGAGACAAGGTTTGGTTCTCAACTGGTAACACAAAAATTAGTTGCAAACAGAAACACTGCTAACTAACTATATAATCATGAAAAGTTATACTAGCAAACACATGGGATGATTTGCTTTTACAGGGGTGTAGAAAAACACATTGCATTTAGTTTTTTTATTGCAGGTGTCAAAAGCTGTGTGTCTAATATACTGTGTGGTTATTATTCAGATGCCAGTGTAGTCTTAAAAACCTTGTACAAAACAAGGTAAAAGAAAATGCAACCAAGACTGCATTTGTGTGTAAACTTTAACATGGTGTGTGCTGACCAAACATTTTCAGCTGTGAAACTTTGGCTGGCGAAAGCATGAGCTAAAACCAAAATGGTCAGTTTTCCTAATTCAGTCTGTCACATGATGTTAATTTCACGTATTGTCGGAAATAAGCAGAATATGTTTGATGAAATCTACACTTGATGCCTAGTGTAAAATTTTACTCTCCTGAAACAAAACCAGCTGAGAACCACCAAATAAACGATCTAAAACCCTTGAGTCATTTTCTTTTCTTTTGTCTGTCTATAGACGGAGGGAAAACATTAACCTTTTTCAATTACGACTACAAGGGAGATTTTCAAACGGTGACTTTCGAAGGAAGTGAAATTAAGAAGATTTTCTACGGCAGTTTCCATAAGGTCAGTGTTTCTTTCATTTATGAGCCAGATATGACTATAATTACAGAAACTATACAGTCGTTCATGTTTCGGTTTTCTCTTTCTTGTCAGGAAAGTCATGATTTAAGCTGGACTTTGGAAACACTTGAATTATAGCAACCAAAGTTTATGTTAATTCATACAATGACCATTCATGCACCAAATGCCCAAATACAGCTGAATACACTAATTTTCCTTTATAAACTTAGCTCATTTTCTTTATAGTTGTGCCTTGACTGTCAGAACCCATTATCTCTGGTGTTTTTAGTATACTTTAGCTGTCTGTTTTGCCTCATTATCACCTGCTTACGTACAAGTTTGGACACAAGAGAATTTTTGTGTCACCTGAAATTGATATTTTTCCAGTTTACAGTAGATTCATAATGTTTTTGAACAGCTAATTGCTTAATAACTACGCTTTCTGACCTTCAGATTTCATCTCAGCATTTTAGGTTCTGTACATTTTGTTTAATCTGCCAATTATTGTTTTACCTCACACTTTTTGGGGAACGAAATATAGTAGGCTTTAAAATACAGTATTATATTAACTTAATTTCAGCTAAATATAATCAAAGTGATACAAAAACTTAAAGACAAAAACATGATGTATTCACATATACTGCATATATATATATATATATATATACACACACACATACATAAATAGACTGTATTATATAGTTTTAAATGCAACACAAAACAGTTAAAACTTCTATGAGCATCCTTTGAGGGTCAGCAACACACAGGAAGTGTTACTGTCAGCCATTTCTAAAATGTACACCACAGAATTTCAATTATTATTTCACCCAGGGCATGCACTACATAGTCCTGACAGTATGAAAATGGCTTATGATAGCCCTGTCCTATTCATTTTCTGTATTCTTTCTTCACATCCGCGCCGGTGAAGAGCTCTCTATCACTCTTCCGCCCTCCAGTAGTTTTGAGAGCCCGTCTGATGTATTCCAAGGCTCTGTGTGTTTCTTGTCTGGTTATAATTCCCTTTTCCTGCCAAGTGTGTCCTACCTTTGAGTGCATGACAAGCCGTCCGCAGCCTTTGATGCAGTGGCGTGTGTGTTTATGAGCGAGTATTCTCCTGACATCACTTATGATGTGTTTGTAGGGTAATCCCTCTTGGCAGAACTCGTCAAGATTAGAGTCTGTGAGTAATACAGATTACTTCAGCACCGGTTCCTGAATTAATAAATAAATCTCTGCCTGTGTCATCCAAATGGTGGGGAGTAAGCAGGATTTAGACACTTTCATTGAAGAATTTCACTTGTCTTTTTATCGCTTGTGCAGTAGTTTTCTAAAGACAACTTTTATACTTTTCTGTGGATCAGTCTCAAATTCTGACGACGAACTCCATATTAATAGTATAAGATTTATTGAAATTGTTAGATTTCTTAAAAATCCTCATTCCTTTCATCTGCTGTATAACTTGCATGACATTTATAAGTCAGCAGATATTTATTTTTTAAACTTTAGTTAAACTTTACTATTAATATTATAAACCTAATACAAAACATTCAAGAAATGTTCTTTCAGGTTGTATATAAGAGTTTATTTATGTAAATTATCCCTCTATGTTTTAGAAATTATTCATGATTTAATTTATGGTTCATTTGTAATAACTATTAACTTAAAATTAATGAATTCTTTTTTAATTAATTGTATTAATTAGATAACTATTTATTTTATTTGCGTCTTAATAAATGTTATTTGTAAAAAATACATTTGTACAGAAAAAATATAAAAAATAAATACAAAATTGGTTATTTTAAAAGTGTCATTACACCAAAAGATGGGACAAATACCTCTAGTAATGTCTGATTTTTAATTCCAATTTATTTTGGGTTCATTTTAAGCCAGTCATGTATTATTACTGATATGACACACACACACACACACACACACACACACGTATTATATTATATTAAAATTAACCCAAAATAAATTGGAATTAAAAATCAGACATTTTCAGTATGCAGTAATATTCAATATAGGTAAACATTTATTAATAAGCAGTATTATTTAATTTGTATTTGTATTAAACATATTACTAAATGTTCATTAAGAAAGAAAAGGAAAAGGAAAGGACATGACATGTGGCCAGGTATGGTTTCCCATACTAATTTGTGCTCTGCATTTAACCCATCCAAGTGCACACACACAGCAGTGAGAACTGAACAACCACACACACACACACACCATGAACACACACCTGGAGCAGCCATTGTTGCGGCGCCTGGGAGCAGTTGGGGGAACGGTGCCTTGCTCAAGGGTCATGGTTTTGAAGGTGGAGAGAGTGCTGGGTATATACAATAAAGGACTTCATGTTGCAAGTTAATTATTTATTTAGATTAATTAGCAGGGTTTTTTAGATGATAATGACACTTGCAATCTCAGACATCTCTTGTTCAATTTGAGAAACTAAACAAACATCGAATGAACAATTATGATTTTCAGTAATGTCAAAATAAACATTAACCATAACTTTAACGGGAGAAAACTAAATTAATTCCAAAGCTTTAGCAATCTTTAAAATCTCCATTATTTGAGAATGACCCACATGTGTAATATGAAAAATAAACACAAACAGTGTTTAACGGTGTGACAAAATGCAAACTAAGACACGCTACATTAATTTATCTCTATTTGCCTTTAACTGAGCGTTCAGCACACAAAATAATATAATCTGCTTTACAGAGCGCCGCGGCAGCATTGAGTTGGCACGGTTTCATTTTGTAGTTGCTAATGAGCTTCGTATTGGGGGCTTGTGGCTAAAGCTGAGAGTTTATCTGGCCGCAGCTGAATCTGATTTCCACAATGTAAACCCCTTTCGCACGGCAGTCCCTGTCCTCAATACCACTGACCCCAAGTAACACACAGTTGGCTTCAGTTGTTATGACAGCGTTTAAACAAAGCCCCTGACTTGGAAGAGCTCCTGATATTCTGAGCAGAGGGTCTAGGACTCTCTATTAAAAATGCTTCGTTCCTCTCAGCCATGACATATTCCACACTTTCTAAAACCAGTACTCAGCGGTTGCAATTTGGTAAGGTCATGAGAGGAAGTCATGTGGATGCTGCTACGCTTCAGATGCACGCTCATCTTATGGATGATGTTTGGTAGTGTTCTGTACTTTTATGCTTTTGTGAGCATTTAGAATCAAGGTTAGAACTGTGTGGAATACATTTGGAGGAAGTGCTGACACAAGCAGATTCAAACTGAGTGAAACATTGCTATTCTGGCAACACTTGTTCATAAACAGAATACGTCATGAAGAAATATATAGATACATATGATAAATGATGTGTAATCACATTCATAATGTCCTCACATTCATCACATGCCGGCTTTATAGATGTTTCTACATCTACATCTTCCTCCCTTCACATTCGGTTCATTTAAAAATGTCATTGGTATTAGTTTATTTAATTAATATATGTGTGAATGTGATTTTTAGTTTTTAATTATTATTATTATTATATTATTTCCAAAATCTGTCATTGGTGTTGTTATTCTTCTATTACTATCCTACTACTATCATCCTTAAATCCTTTAATTATCCTTTATTTTAAGTAATTATTTAAAGCTGGTAATGAATAAGTGCCATCAGCTTTTACTGAGGGGAAAAAAAACTTAACTGAAGAAGAAGAAGAAGAAGAAGAAAAAAAAAAAAGCAAAAACCAAAGCTTAAAAACTAATAATATTTTTTTATGGCTGTACAGGCTGGTTTGTACTGATATAATAAACACTAACAAATGGTGACACTTTAAACATTCTGTAAATATGCCATCACTGTGAATACGCATCTTTGTCTTGGCATTGCCATCCTAATAAAGTCATACTCATACAGTATGTACTGTAAATATTACTCTAACAAGAAGCATTGGTATAATCATTTCCTTTTTTTTTCTTTTGGTATGAATTAGCTGGACCAATGCGAAGTATTATTAAATAACGCACACAAACATAAAAGCCTAAAACATTCTTACCACACAAACAACCACTGCATGTTTAAAATGGGGGCAGCCTGCTGTGTGAAATGAGCCAGTTCATCATGTAGGAAACAGAATTATCCTGAAACTGATCAGGAGGCAGATGTGACCATCAGCAGCCACTCCTGCTTAGCAGATCATCATTACCATTAGCAGACCAGTTCAGACACGCTCATAAACACTCTCAGCCCCACTGTCAGGTTAAGCACGTGTAGCACATGGACCCATCCCTGCCTAAACAGCATGTCACCGCTAGCTACACAATCTAATAGGCTTTTGCTATAGAAACACCTGCTGCTCAGATAACGGAAGGTGATTAAGTATGAAAATCCATATTTTCCAAAACACAAGTGTAGCACCTCACAGACTAAACCAAATTTAATCTGTCTCGGCCTGTTTTCTTTTTCTTTTTCTACCCTGATAGAGAAGTTTAATTTTTGAGCATTTAACAGCCTCCTTTCATAATGCTTTATAATTGACATTAATGTGAGATTTCACAATAATGTGCTTGGTCTGAGTCTGCTATCAGCCTGCCTGTCTGACAGCACACTCACACTTACAATTGCATCCAGTGAACTGGAGAAAATTGAGTTTTAGACCCCAAATCCATTAACAGACGACGTGTGCTGTCTCATACTGAAATATACTCTGACATACAAATATGAACTTTTGTTAACTCTGTATTAGCGTGTTTTGTTTACGTTTTGGTGGTTGTTATGGACAATTACAGTTCTCTCATGTGACTGACTGCAGTGATTGACACTAAAGCAGGAGAGACACTGAATGTAGACACAGCAAGGTTGATTTGGTTTTCACTGGTGTGTATTATTGAACTTAAATGTTTCTATAAGACTCACTTGAAGTCTCAGATCGAAATGGAAAACTAGATTTAGATTTTTTTAATCTGGTCATGTCTGACGTTTTAAAAACAATGCTTAGAGAAAGCAATGGTTACAACACAGAAAGGCATAAAGGAGTTTTAGGAGTTACTCTGTTCTCTTCACAATTAAGATAATTTTATTGCAATGAATGTTCCAATGACTTTTTTTTTGCCAAATTGAAAGTTTGTCTTTACCTTTTTTTGCAAATTGTTGCTAAAATAGCTTGTGGAACTTATTTTACACACAAAAGCTTTTCCAATACTTAATTCCTTATAATATTATTCACAAGGTATTTTTGGTTGGGCAGTTTTATTATGACACAATACAATACAATACATCTGCTGCAGCATACTTCATTGCTTAAATAATTATGATCTATCAGTAAATGTTACGTTTCACTTTCTATCTTACCTAGCTTCATGTGGCCATCAGCAAAACCGCTGCTAAAGTGGTGATTGACTGCAAAACGGTGGGAGAGAAATCCATCAACGCTGCAGGGAACATCACCATTGATGGAGTGGAGGTTCTCGGACGCATGGTCCGCTCACGTGGGAGGAGAGATAACTCAGCGCCGGTAAGACCACAGTCATTCAGCCTCAATCCTAAAATACGAGACTTGCCAGGCCTGAAAGGATCACTCATTTGAGCCCATAACAGGCCCAGCTTTTGTCTCATAAAGACACAAAGAACTCAGTATACAAGTGCAGGGATGTTTCTGAGGAGTCTTTGTTTGGAGTCTGATAAAGATGGTCTGAAACTCTGAAGCATTTGAAAGCACAATCGTCATCTCCGATCCAGCCTTATAATGGTTTTGTGGAATTCAAAGCATGGGCACTCAGTTTAAGATGGTAAATACAGACTTAATGCCTATGCTTTCTCATTATGTCTAATTGTGTAGGAGTGCGTCTGATTTTATTCTCCTCAGAGGCTGCCGGCACAACTGATGAGACTAATTGTCTTTGTAATTATGCTGGTGGGGGTTGTAATGTGAGTTTGTAGCGTGCAAAAGTTTAAAAACGATCAGAATCAGTCATTCAGCCCAAACAAATAATCAGAGGCATCGTAAGCACAACTGTTAGTAAATGCATAAAGTTTCTGCTTATTTAGATTTTGTTCAAACCCAACAGTGATCCCCTGCAATTTGTTTAGACTTCATAAAATGTTTGTGTTGATAAGATTTATAATGCACAGCAATTGCATGCGTTGTTAAATGGGTGAGCGCTATTCAACAGCCTTGTATATTTGCTCTGTTTGTGTGTGTGTTTATGATCCTGTCCACAGTTTCAGCTTCAGATGTTTGACATAGTCTGCAGTACATCATGGGCCAGTCGGGATAAGTGCTGTGAGCTCCCAGGCTTGGTAAGACCTGACCAATCGGTATTTTATACAATGTATCTGTTTTATACAATCAGCAAGCTGTTTAAGCCACGCTCTAATCAGATTATCACCAGTCAGCACTTAATATTATCACCCACATTTAGTGTTCATAATTATTTTACAATCAGTTATTGATGTGCTGATTGATGCAACAAGCCTTTAAACTTTTCTGGGGACCATCATAGCTCAAGGCATCACTTTTTGTCATGGCTAATATGAAATAGTTTGCGTCAGAATATCTAATATCTAATAAAGGACAAACACACAAATATGGTCCTGCTTCTGATATATATCTGCTGGCATAATACAAATTCAATTTATTAAATATATTAAAATAAATAGTTATGTAAGGTGGGATTTGAACCTCTAGGCCAGCAGTGCTGATCCACTGATTTAGCCTCTTTGCTTCAACATCTCTAGACTAATCTGTACACTAATAAATAAATAAACTAGCAGCAGTGATTGCCAGAAATGTATTGTAAAGAATAATGAGACAATATTTTCGCTATTACAGGATGCCTTTATATTTTATAATTTTATAAGCCTAACCACATTTTTGATTGAGACATAATGTTAGAATGCCAATTTATCTGAACTGCCCAAAATATTGGTGTGGCAAAGACAGTTTACCAAAAATGAAAATTCTGTTATAAATGACTCCCCCCTTTGTTTAGTTTCAAACCTGCAAGACTTTCATTCTTCTTCAGAACACAAAAATATTTTTGATGAAATCTGTGTTCACAACAGTACCAAGACTCATGTGTTTGTCTACCTCTGATTGAAAACAGTGCATGTAAGTTCTACATTAGAATTTTACTGTAAAGGCGTGTTGAAGACACTTCATAAAATTAAAGTTCAACCACTGGATAGTCACATGGATTATTAATGATATCTGAAAGCTCACAAATTTCATCAGAAAAATATGTTTGAAGATGAATTAAGGTCTAGTTTTGGGTTTGGAATAACATGAGGCTGAGTAATAACAGAATTTAATTTTTGGATGAACTATCCCTTAAGATGTTACAACTTCTGGCTGTCCCAGGAAATTACTGTTTAATGGGGGGAAAAAAACTGTTAAAATGTCCAAATGACAACTCATGGTGAGTGTTTTCTGCAATGTTATTGTTAGCATTTCAGTGATTTGGAAATGAGTAAAAACGTCATAAAGCCGTTAAATAGCATTCATTAATAAACAAAACAAAACTTAATAATGTAAATAATATTGGAAAGCTAATTCTAAAAAATGACTAGTCAAATAATAACAAAAAGGAACTTTGTAATTGACTATCATTATTTACTCTGCTGTTATGAATAATTTTATGATTTTATTGTTGTATGTACTTCCAGTATGCAGTACCTGTACATCTTTAGCGATATGACTCTTCCTGTATAATTTTGAACTTATATAATGCTGAAAAAATATTTTCTAAGTGATCTCAAACAGGCCATTCTGGCAGTCGTCCCTAACTTTAAAGATCCACGACAACTCTACAAATAATTCAATTATGTAGTCTTGTAGCAGACAAATAGACTTGGTCCTCCATGGATGGGAAGAACAATATCTCCAGATCGCTTGCTGTGTTTGTGCACTTGCGAATTAATGACTTGAGGGAATTGCACAGACATCCTTGGTTGACTTGGACAAATAAATTTCTGTTAGATCCCTACAGAGGAAATAGTCCTGTGTTTGAAATGGTGTACGACATGTTGTTTTGTTTGTGCTTTCCTCAGAGAGTAGAAGAGGACTGTCCTGCAATGCCCCATGCCTGCACCTGTGCTCAGGATAGCAAAGGACCACCAGGACCCTCAGGACCACCGGTAAAACCACTAGTTTCACCTCTCACTAACAGCCAACCTTAGAATGTGATCTATATTAAACTAGATCATAGAGGGGGATTTGTAACACAGGGTTGCAACAAAAAAATTTAACCAATTTGAAATGAGCTGTGGTGAAGTGACAATTGTTAGATTTTGAACAAAAATATAATTTACAGTGACAAAAAGCGTCTCAGGGTTATGCATGTAACCCCAGTTCCTTGAAAGAATGAGACATTGCGTCAAAACGCTATGGGAACGCCTTCAGCATGACCTGAATGACATGAATCTGCTGTGCAATCCTTCCAACAAAGGGGCGAGACATCATAGGCTGGTGACGTCAGAGACCAGGAAGCTTAAAGCACATGTGGACATACCGACGCCAGCCTCAGGAATGAAACAAGTGCCGGCCAGGATGCCGGGGGTGTGGCAAAAAGACGCAGTGTCTTGTTCCTACAAGGAACTGGGGTTAAATGCGTATCCCTGAGACGTTCCTTTTCAGGAACTCAAAACTGCGTCAAAACACTATGGGAATGAGATGCCCATGCCTCCAGACCCACATGTCCCTACCTAATTTGGATGCAGCACAGCCAAGGCATAAGGACCACAAGGCCCGGAGTAGCTGGGAGGTCAAGGCCATAAAATCTGACAAACGTCAGAGGGGAAGACCATCCCGCTGCTTTGCAGATGTCCAGAACTGAGACACCTGTTAAGAAGGTCTTCGAGGCCGCCACACCCCTAGTCGAGTGTAATCTGACTCCCATCGGCAAGAGGAGACCAGAGGACTCATAAGACACGGATATAGCATTGACATAGCCTGGACGCCGGTAGACCCCTCCAAGGAGGGTTGAAACAGACCAGCATCTGATCCGACCTCCTCCAAAGAGCAGACCTGCAAATGTAAGTGTCCAGTGCAGGTCCGAATGCCTGCAGTACAATCGGTTATGGTGCTACTGTGGGGACTTTAGGGCCAGGCTCAAACGGAGCCTTCAAGTACCACAGCCAAGTCCCATGTCGGGACTTGAGATCGCACCGTAGGCCTCAGCGTAAGTGCATCGCGGAGGAAACATATGACCAGCTGGTCTCTGCCCACTGAGCATCCACCAACAAGGGAGTGGAAAGCCAAAATCGCTGCCACATACACCTTGAGGATGTAGTGGGTCAACACTGTGGACAACCTGGCCTGCAGGAATTCCAGAACTGTACCAACCGGGCAGTTAACCAAGTCTTGCTGGCGGTCACTACACCATGAAGTGAACAACTTCCACTTCAAAGCGTATAGTTTCCTTGTGGAGGGAGCTCTGGATTGGAGGATGGTCTGACGACACGGGGTCCCTAACACCGGGCCCGAGTTTAGGAGCTCTGGGTTCCTCCACATAACCAAGGCTCGCACACATGTCAGGAGACCTTGATCATATGAAGGGGATTTCCCCTCGGCCAAAAACCCTTGGTTTTGAGCCATCACTGTAAGGGTCTTATGTACAGCAGGCTGAGCGGAATCACGTTGGATGCTGATCCCATAAGACCAAGCAGTTTTTGAAACTACTTGAGCGCGAGTGAGTGACCCTCCTGCACTCTCCTGACTGCCCAGAGAATTGAGTCGACTCAATGCCTGCCTACCTCGCTCTGTGACCGCGCTAGAATCAGCCAATCATCTATGTAGTTTAGGACGTGGATACCCTGAAGCCGCAACGGAGCTAGGGCCGTGTCTACTACCTTTGTAAACATATGGGGTGAGAGTGCCAGACCAAAGGGAAGGACCGAATATTGGTAAGCTTCGCCCCCGAAAGCAAACCTCAGGAACTTCCTGTGGGAAGGATGGATAGACATGTGGAAGTGAAACAACTCCCTTGGGGGAAGCGCGCACCCCGGCACCACTGAGATGACTCCCAGAGAGGGCTGATGAGCGCGTAGAGAGCAGAGAAGAGAAGCAGGCGCCGTGTCTGCGGCAAAGACCACTCCTCCTCTCAGGGGCTTACTCTCAGAAGTCCTGGGCTCTGAGGTTTCTTTGCCATAAGTACGTCCCTCAAGGTCCTGCTTAGGTCCAGAAACCCTGCGGGCAGCGACGCTCTCCTTCTGGTTGCTACGGTACGAGGAGGTACTTTTGGAGGGCTGCCCCCTTTGCCCAGCAGCCCCCTGAGCCAGCGAGTGACGAGGGAGGATGCTCTGGAATGGCGCGGCCTGCCTGCGCACCTCCTGGTTTTTCTTGACAGCTGTATAGACCATGTCACCAAAGAGACCGGAGGGTGCCAGCGGGGCCTCCAGAAGGCAGACACTGTCTCGTGATCTTACGTCAGATAGGGTCAGCAAGAGATGTCTCTCTGCCGACACCAGAGCCGCCATCGACTGACCGATCAAGCCTTCAAAGACAATGCCTCCGTGGGCGACATATGGCTTGTAAGCGCCTGTTCGACCGGGGGCATCGCCTTATAGCCCCACTTGCTATGATTTCTCATTGAAGCCAACTAATATACTTTAGCCGACAAACTTTTTCTCATACTTGAGCATTATCAGCTGACACTGATAGCCTACTTAACCTGTTGCTCACAAGCTGTAACCCCTTACCATTAAAGGTAGTGTAGCACTAGCTGACATACTTTAGCTTACAAATATACTCTTGTACACTAGCATAAAAGTTAGCACGTTATGTCCAAGAAAGCATCTTTATAGATTGTGATGCAACAAAGACAGTAAATTGGGATTTGTGACTTTCATATGGTCACATGACCATTATTCTCCAGGAACATTCCAGGTTCAGATCTTTCTCAAGAACACAGAATCGAAAGAAATTCTAAAGAAAACAGCTTTTCAGTTTTTAGTCTGAGGCCTTGACCATATTGCCTTTTAGAGAAAAAAAACTGAATGTGTTAAGACGGAGCATGAAGATATTAAAGATATAAAATGAAACGGGACACTGCTTAAGAGATTGAGAAAAAGACCTAGCATTAGATTGCTCGAATCAGTCTATGCTGCAGGTTGAACTCAATATGGCGGGAACAAATAAATGAGCTCATTTGGAAGCCAGCATCGTATGCACCCTGAGGGAAAATGTATTTCTGAGGCCTCGAAAAGGCCATGGTGTATAAACAGCAGTTCTTTCGAGAAAGTCATTACGAGGAGATCGATTTATCAAAACCGATTAGTCCACTCCTGTCCTGTCTGCGTTTATAGATTCCTTCGTCCATACAAACCCATTTCCATGACCATGAGGTGGTTGCAAGGAAGACGAGTGCGTTTCAGTTTTGGATATATTATTCCTGCATCTTAATATTAATATTACTGTCATGTGTTCTGAAGTCTTTCCTATGATTACACCGGCTGCTCAAATGAATCGAAAATGTCCTGTTAAGTCATCACATGCATCTTTCAAATGAATATTTATGCTTGCATATTCTCAGCTTCCACAGTCACCAGCAGGTTTTATTAAGTGTGTTTTGAGCAAGCTCATGAATCAAATTTGCCCATAGCCCTCAGTGATAAGAACTACCTTATTGCAGCCATGGCCATTGGGGATGCAATTAGAGTAAACACAGGAAAAGGAAGACGTGCAAACAGGGTTAAATTACTAGAGGTTGCCTGCAGCCATGGGGGCTAGAGTTTATGAGGGTCATAAGCAGGTGGGATATGGTTTGAACCAGGTCAAGGATACTGTTTACTGAACTGCAGGCAGATTCAATCGGATATTTTTGAACTAGACAATTTTGCAGTATTTTAAGTCATCTTGAGGACTCCTTTTAAGTTTGCTGAATGCCCCTAGTTAAGCCTGTCCCCCAGGTTGATGACCATTGTAAAGTATTGTGCCATTAACATACTAATGTCAAAATACTACTAATTTCAAACTCTTGCTAGTCAAGTCTCATTTGTAGAGTGTTCCAAATTGGTGTAGGAAACTAGACAGCTTACAGTGGCAGTGTTTAAAATAAATTTTTTGACACATGCCCCAGCTCTGGTCATTAAGAAAATGTGTTTGCTTATTCTGAGTCTTTCAGTTTGTGTTTATCTAATTATATGTGTCTGACTCTCAGGGCGGTCCTGGTATCAGAGGTTCAAGAGGAGATCGGGGGGAGCCAGGCTTGACGGTAAAGTACACATATGCTTTATGTATCCCATATGCAGGGCCACCCAGAGTTGTCATTATTTCCCAAAAGAATAGACACCGGACAAGAGCTCAGAATTTGGAAATACACACAATGCATGTGCCTCTGTGTTGTTTTTGGAGCGTAAAAGTGAGTAAATCTCACCCTCGCTTGCTTTGTTTATTTGTGTCTCTCTGTCCAGCTGTAGCTTCCTCTACAGTAAAGTCCCTCCAGATGTGTGTGTGTATCCATTCACAGAATACAACATGCTTCTTTCCAAATAAAGTCAAGCTGTGGCAGACATAATTTCATTTCACGCTTCAAAGTTTTATGTAAACTTGGTCCAAATGACCGCCGTTAAGAAGTTTGTCACAAGCTAGACTGTGACGAGTGTCTTTTGCTTCCTTGATTATTGCATTCCTGGTCGAGAAGGGGACTGCAGGGCATTCACACTTTGTTTCAGCAGCCCGGCTGGTGGTAGGCCTGAAATGTTATGTAATTATATTGAGGAAATTAAACCCGGCAATGAAACCATGATGATTTTATAATGAGGCTACATTTATTCTTTATCCTAACTTTATGTTTAAGGGGCCACAAGGGCCACCTGGTGAAATTGGACCTCCAGGACCGCAAGGGCCACCGGGTCCTCAGGGGCCGAATGGACTTTCAATTCAGGGGCCACCGGTAAGCTGAATACTTAATTTTTATGCAAAGTTTGTTTCGTTCTTTTTATAAATGTTGCCTTTTCTGTTTCAATTCCTCTCTCCTCAGGGTGCTCCAGGAGTGAAAGGAGAGAAGGGTGAAATAGGTCTGCCAGGTCCTCAGGTACGGGAAAATATATCGCCCGCCTGTCTCATCAGCACTTCACGACAGATTCATAACACCCACACAGTCTCTCATTAGCTAACCTCGGCTCCGCTGTCAGGGAGTTATAATTATCAGAGTCCCGTGAGTGTCTGTGTGTGTGTGTGGCTTGTGAGTGATAAGTCATTTATGTGTGTCTGTGCTGCTTATCCTGAATTCAAGAAAATTGTTTAATATAAATTGATTAATACAAACAGATTATGTCATTTAGTTGGCAGCTTAATAGAATCAACTAGTGCCTTCATGAATTACTCAACCTTCCTAAACTTGTTAGCGGGTAGGGAAAAGTTTTAGGATTGAGATACGCTTCTGTGAAATAAACAAAACCTTTTTTTAATTGCATTGTCCATTGTATTATATGAAGAGGTAAAAAGAAAAAAAAAATACATGTGAGAGGAGGCAGCACTTCTGTGTCACTGTGACTGGCAGATTTGTTGTTGACAGATGTGACAATGTGCAAATTGACAGAACTCTTGCTGTATTGGTTGCTTGTTGATTGTCCTAAATGTAAGGCAACATGGTGTTTCAGACTTTAACTGGGAAACATTTGTGAAAACATGAGATGGGAAGTGACAAGTTTACATTTATTATTTATTGTTTAAAAATTTGTGGACAGTAAATATTGCCAGGGATTCAGTAATCAGAATAGGTTTGGGAAGATCATTCCATCAGCAAGGAATAGTGAATGAACATGTTCTGTAAATGGACTTTGTGCATTTCTGCGATAAGGTGCTGTTGACTTACCGACTTCAGGCTTCTGGAGGGGATATAGACAATAAAGAATGTGTGGAGGTTGGAGGATGAGGAGCCCGTGGCTGTTCTGGATTTAAGTATCAGTGAACCTGACGTGAGTCACAACCAGTACCCAGTGAAGAGAGATAAATAGAGGTGTGACTTGGGCTCATTGAAGACTATTTGTGCTGATGAGCCTGAGTCCTTTGTAGAAGTATGATTGCACATGATTGAAGTCCAGCCAGAAGAGCATTGCAATAGACCAATGCTGTGTGACAAGGACCTGGACAACATGTTTCATTAGGAAGGACTTGATTTCCTGATACTGTGCAATGCAAATTTACATGATCACGCTGTTTTTAAAGGACAGCTGATCATGAAAGATTACCCCAGGATTTCTGACTGAATTTGATGAGATAATTGTTGGTGAAGCTTTTTGGATGGTATTATTGTACTGTACAGCTGGAGTGGCATGGAAGACGAGAAGTTCTGTCTTTGCTAAGTTGAGCATGAGGTGATATTCTTTCATCCATGCTGAGATTGCCCACCAGGCAGTCTGGGATCTGTGCAGCTATGTTTAAATCATCATTTAAATAAATAAATAAAGCTGTGTGTCACCGGTAGTCCCCAGTGCTGTAGTGTATGCAGAGAAGAGAAAGGGTTCATGAACTGATCCTTGAGGGACCCCGCTCCATGCAACACTGAACGACCTATGAGTTATAGGATTCAAACCAGGGAACAGTACACAGTTTTTGTGTTAGCCAGTAATGAGAGGGTACACAGAAGTCTGTGATGATTGACAGTGTCAAAAGCGGCAGTTAGATCCAGAAAAATGAGAACTTTCACAATCTACAAGGATTCAGTGACTGCCAGTAATGCAGTCTTATTCAAATTAACACTTTTGATTTATGTGTCTTTACAATCAATGGGAGGTGTTTAGTGAAATTTCAAAGCAGTGGGGTTACCTGAGCCTGCATGAACGTGGTGGGAAAATGCCTGTGTGGAGAAATGTTGATATTGTGTGTGAGTGCTGGTAAGAGTGTGGTAGAAATAGCTCGTAGAAGGTGTGAGGGAAGGTGGACTAGAGGGCATGGTGGAGGATGACTAGAGAGAAGAAGTTTTGTGAGAAAATAAGGAGATGAGATTGTTGTTGGCTGTAGATGTGGTTGGAAACTGACCGCTGATGATTCTAAATTTGTATTTGAAAAAAAAAAAATTGGCAAAATCTTCAGCTGTTAAAGAGGTGGTGGGAAATGGCAGATGGGGACAAAGGAGAGTGTTGAATGTTTTCGTGTAGCTGTTGATCTTGTTGTGAAAATATGAAGTTTTGGCAGTGTGGAACTTAACAGAAAAAACTAAAAGAAAGCAGTGATTTATACATACTCAGGTCAGCTGGATTTGTGCCACTTTCTTCAGTTTGGACCAGTGTTCATGGAGAATATCAGACGATCTGGGGTTGGAGGGAGTAGAATGTGCTGGCCTAGAGGAGAGAGGACCGATATTGTCTAGACAAGAAGTTAAAGTGTCTGTGGCACTGTGATGAGAATTGTGTGGGAGATTATACAGGATGGCACAACTGAGAAACTGTGGGAAGGAGAAATGGAGTAGGTTTTGTCTGAATGCAACTGGCGGAAGAGTTGGTGGCACACAAGAAGTAAGTTGTAAACCAAAAGTAGTTAAGAAATGATCATAAATGTGGTTTCACCAAATGAGGCTGAGCTGTTTCTCTGACTTGTAAGTTCCTGAGATGGTGAGCCGTTTAAAATCAAATCAGGCTAGGAGAGAGTGCAATGTTCAAGTTGAATAGGACTTTCTATTCATCTTAAAAAATAAATTATGGTTTCCACAACAGTATTAAGCAGCACAATGATTATCAACACTGCTATTAAAAGATAAAACGGTTGAGCATCATTTCAGCATAATAGAATGACTTCTGAACTGAACACAGGATTACTGTTTTTGCTGTGGCATTGGTCAAATAACATAACACAAGATTTCTTTCAAAACATCTAAAAATCTTACTGACCCAAAACATTTGAAAGGTAGTTTACACTGGGAAACCAAACCCAGCATCTCTTCATACTTGTTTCAGTCCACCACACACCTCTACCTAATAATAATAAAGCATTTTGACATGAAAATGATCATATTGATATCTTATTTGAGGAAGAATCCAATGCGCCTTAACTCAAAAGACAGTTCAAAGCAGGCGGGATGGAATTTTTAGTTTTGCCTCAAGCAGATGTCTTAGACTTTTATGCCTCTAAAGCCTCTTTCACAAGCTTGTTAAAATTCTCCCTTTTCTGTGACAACCAACTGCTGGTTTTTAGATTTCTGCTGAAAGTGTCACCAAAACGCTTCTAAAACATTCACGGTGACAGTTCCATTTGTTGAGGAGTAGCTGTTTGATGTGAAGCCAATGACAACCGCTCAGGAAAAAATCCCCTAGAGTTCTCCAGGGTGACAAAAAGAACATCCTGGCTTTTCCAGTGGTCAAAGTACAAACACTCACACTCACACACACACACACACACACACATCCATACGTTCTTCAGTCTTCCAGTATAGATGTCTAGGCTTCAGATGGATGTCCTCCTTTAAGCAGAGGGGCCATCCGCACACTCTCTTCCATTAGCGGCCGGTATTGAGTTCTTTCAGAGTTATGTTGGCAGTAAGGAGGAAGTGGTCTTTGCCGTAGTGCAGCAGAGACGCCTGTAGTTCCCACTCTGGGCTAATCTATCCTGTCAGCCTAGGAATTATATTCATTGGCTGCCGGTTGCCAGTCCTCCATATCATGTGCCGCATCTCTTGCCTGGTCTGTCTCTGCCGCTGGCGCTGAGAGCCCCGTATATAATACTGTTATGGGTGCCCAGAATTACGAGTCCACTTGTGAAGAAACGATGAAGCTCATTTTAGTATGTGTGTGTGTGTGTGTGTGTGTGTGTGTGTGTGTGTGTGGTGCAGATATATAGGGTGATGTTGAGTTAAACTTCTTGATTCATAGTTTTGTA
>JAUCMS010000028.1:7834979-7866484 GCA_032357445.1 Enteromius radiatus | reverse complement strand
TCTGCCGCTGGCGCTGAGAGCCCCGTATATAATACTGTTATGGGTGCCCAGAATTACGAGTCCACTTGTGAAGAAACAATGAAGCTCATTTTAGTATGTGTGTGTGTGTGTGTGTGTGTGGTGCAGATATATAGGGTGATGTTGAGTTAAACTTCTTGATTCATAGTTTTGTAACTGAAAGGATGAAATATCATATCATTGTGAAGCCGTTTTCCTCTTAATTAACATATTGGTACAGGCTCACCTAGAGATGAGCATGCATTTTTAGTTCATGCTCTGTAGGAGCTGAGGTTTGTGCAGGGGATTATGGGATTGTTAAAAGAGCGATACAAAAGGTGACAGCTATAAAAAGCTGAGACATGCTGAACTTTATGCAAATGGGAGGTGGAAAATGCTAATTGGCTGTAGTAGACATTTCAAACTGTGTTACAGTCCTGGTGTTTTTTTTTTTTTTTTACAAATTTAAGGCTTTAGAGATTAGTTTACCCAAATAAAATAGTTTTGCTCACTCTTGACTGATTTTCATTGTTGGTACAAAAAAATCTTTAGAGCTCACATGATCTTCAAGGACTATGCTAGAGTTTATGTTCTATGTAAGATAGCAGAGCAGCACTTCAAATCACAATGACTCAGACCACACAAACGGTCTTCACTTTCGATTGCCTCCTCAGCCTTGAGATTGAGCACTTTGATAATGTCAATATCGGAGCGCTTGAGAATGGAAGACACTCTGTGTATGCCGATGACCACGTGAAACAATAGGGCTGAATTATTATTACTTGGCAAAGGCCACAGATTTTGTAAACAGCTACGTCTGTCATTGATTATGTTGTCTTGTTTATTTACTTTCAGGGTGTACCAGGTGCCGGTGGAGGACCAGGCCGAGATGGACCTCCAGGACAGAGAGTAAGTGCTTTTTATAAACTAAATTGCTAGTTCTTTATAATGATATGAGATAAGCTGAGGAAGTTGTGTCCTTCCAAATGAGTAATATTCAGGGTTGTCAATCAGTTTTGGTAATTGTTTTATAGATGGTGCACAAATACAACTACAACTTCACTTTAACACTACACACTAACACAAAAAACGCAATGAATTCACAACATACAATGAAATAAACTATATTTAAAAATGTTCTAGATTTATGCTGAATAATAAATTAAAATAAATAAAATTATCCACATTTAACTGAATAATATAATGCAAGTAGTTGATGTTTTAAAGCATTCATTAATTTAATTATTTTTAAATTATTTAATACACCTTGCATATAAGTGGTACTTCAAACTTCCGCTGGAAGGAAAATTAGTAACTACAGAATTTACATACGGGTCAGGGGGCATACATTGTTAATTTGCTTTAATTTTGCATTAATGGATTAATTTTTAGACCACTGTTTTTTGAATAATTAATTCATACTTAATGCTTTAATGCATGAGTTAACTTTGATGGCCTGATTACTATTATTAAGTAAACATACTTTAAGTAATGCCGTATAAGAACGATTCTACATGGGCGGCTCATCAAATGAAGCTTATGTGTTCTTCTGTGTCTGAACAGATCTGATTACGCTGAAGGAGGCCCTGACTCACAGATTCAATTTAAAGGACTGTCAATAACAGCACAACCTGAACTAATCAGATCTGTCCCGCTAGACTGTCATAATAAGAGCTCACCGTGTTGTTTTTGTTCCTTGTCTCAAAACCAAATTAAGCAACTTGTGAACAAAGCCTTACTTGACATTTTGAAATCACCCACATGTGATTCACAGATCCTAAAAATGATCTTAGTATCATGTGACGCGTGAAATATAATTGCCTCCTAGTTTAAGTGTTTTTTTTTTGTGCTGCATGTGTTGTCACAGATAGAGAGATGTTTAATATCGTCATTTATAAAAGAGAGGAGTCGCACAGGACGTATGTAGCCTATACAAATTAAGATTGAAAAAAAGAAACACTAGACTAATTCTGTGAACTGTAATGAAAAATATACACAAGGTGATTATTCGATTACCATTCCCAAAAGCCGTATGGTGCAATTAAATGTTAATGTCAGAGTGAGAGACTGCAAGTTCTCCATCTCTGTTTAGTAATGAGCAGCCTGAGTGGAAATATTTGACTAAATCTGTAAATTTGCATCAGAAACGAAAAACAAGGAGCACACATGGAGGTGTTTCAGACCACACTGCTGCTTACTGAGCTGATTTAAAGCAGTTTGAGGGATAAATCTGCTGTGGTTTTATACATAGTAACTCACTGTGACAGTTTAACAAAGAAAGCAGATGTTTGGCTTTGAACTTATGATAATCTCTACATAGAACATTTGTGAAAGAATATTATTACAGTTCCAAGGTTAACAAACGAGTTGTCTTGCCTGTAAGTGGCACACAATGAAGCACTGAGGAAATTATTCAGTATTTCTGGGATTTTCACTTTACACTGGATGGACAAAGCATGGTACAAAGAAGTTTCTTGAAATATTATATATGCAATACAATTAAGCAATAATGTGAATATCACAAATGTCTCTAAATGCATCTAATGAAAGCTTATTATATTGGATGATATAAATGAATGTGTTAAAATTGATTTGGTTGTTATAAAATGATGTTTTTCACCACAACTTCGAACACTGAGAATAATATGAAATAGTAGTTGATCACCAAATCAGCATATTACAGTAGAATGATTTCTGAAGGATAATGTGAAACTAAATCCTAAAATTCAGCTTTGCTATCACAGAAATAAGTTACATTTTTTTTTTTTTTAATTATACCTAATTTATATGCGATCGTTTTAGTTCTGGAATGTCATTGTTACTGTGAGTAAATGGTGTGTTTGGCTTCTTTGAATATGAGCACAAAGCAAAGAGGTGTTAATAGCATGCTTCCACCATGACTCCTTCTTAAGGGAGGTTCTTATCCACCTCAACACACGCACAGCTTCTGTGAAAGAAAAACTTCTGTGACCTCAAGCACTCATATGGGATTGCATATGTTGCGTGCGCTCGAACTATTCTGAAGCTTTATGCTCTTATAAAGTGTGGTACTCCAAAAGTATGTTACACTCGAGGCGTTTTAAATGTTACATTGTTTCCCTTCCCTCCACTGGCCTGTTTCCCAAAAGAGCCTGATATTTAGGGCAATGAGGCATGTTCAGTGGAAGAACACTTAAACTCTGTTGGATCACTGGCTAAAAGGAAGCAGCCAGAACCGTATTATATAATTTGTGCAGACAGATCTGACAGTAAGTTGTTGTTGTTGAGTCTCTATCCCCTACTGAGGTACTTCAGGTGCATCCCAGTATAAAACAGTAGGAGAAAGGACGTTCCAGTTAAAACACATTTCCACCTGTCCTGTTACTTTGCTGTTAGCGTTTGTGTATCTGGAATCGCTAACTGTTCAGCTGTTCCAAAAACAGTTCATGCTGCCAGTTACAGAGGTCAGCCAGAGTTAAACACATGCTGTTCATTTAGAGAGTCACCCATAGATTCAGTGAGTTTTAAAATTAGTGAAAATTTTTGTTTGGAGAGTCATGTGACTAGACTCCTTGTGCTGTATATTTGCAACATTATTTGGTTTTTATCTCATCGCATTTATTTTGGAATACAAACTCCCATTCACGACTTGGCTAATTATTTATATTGCTGAAGAAAAGCTGTACAGGAAGCACTGGCACTTTATAATGTGTTATCTTCTTCTCTGCTAACTGTTTCTTAGATTGCGTTATGAGAATTGGGACTTCGGCATTTAACGGTTTTATATAAATGTGCTAAAATAAAATGCTATGCTGTATTGATATTGTACACAGTTTTCACAAAGCATTGTGTTTATCAAAATTCTTTCATTTTAGGGCATACCGGGCAAGGATGGACCCCAGGGAAGACAGGGCCCTCCAGGACCAATGGTAAAATAACAGGATAAATGCTCTCTCCCTTTCGAGTCTTTCTGAGGCTTGGTCATGAACCTTTTGTCCTCTCAATATCTCATTTTAGGGAAGCCCTGGAGCTCCTGGGGCTCCAGGACCAAGTGGATCTTCGGGGCAAATGGGTGATCAAGGGGCACCTGTAAGTATTGCAATGCAGTCATGTTGAATAAACTAAAATTAAATATTGTAGACTGCAAGTCGTGGCATCAGCTGATAATTAAGTCTGTGTATTTAAGAAAGAGGTAAAGTGTTGGCCCAGTTCTGTAAATGTGGAGTTCTTGTTTAGCTGAAGGAACATTGAATTCTGGCAGACTGTCCTAATGCTGACTCATTCTCTTGAGTGTCAGACTCTAGCATTATTCCCACTGAAGTACCAGACCACCAAAGCTGAGGAGAGGGAAAGCAGAATTAAAAAGACTTTGAGGTCATTAAGCAAATTGGTACTTTGGTTCCCCACTCAACTGATATTGAAACAGCATGATTTGGTGATGGTGTGCTGATGCAAGGCTCAACAATTGCAAAAAGATTGTATGCCCATTTACCAGCAGAGCAATCCTTACTGTTAAACTTTGCCTTTAACTTTTAAAACTTTTGCTCCAGCTAAAGCAGAGTGTCCTGCTGAGTTTACTGTACCTGTTTCAACATTATCAACATTCAGGGGTGTTTGAGATCAGCTCTGCAGCATAGTGGCCCTTCAGGACCAGAATAGGACACCTCTGCTTTAACCCTAAGCCACTTGGGACATCCTGAAGCTAGAGTAACACCAAACCTACACTGATCTATTCACCAGGGAGAATTTAGCTTTGAAGGTCCACGTGTGTAGAAGCTAAAAAAAACACCTACAGTATTTATCATGTAGAGTCAATTTATTCATGCTTCAAAATCAGTTATGAATGCTGGTGCGGACAGCTCCACACGAGTAGACTTTTGGCTTTGAAGCACTTAATTTTTAGTCTCACTGTAGCTCAGTTTCAGCCTGCCAAAATCTATCTTATACAGTCCGAACGGTCAGAGAGACACCTACAAACTGAGAAACCCCAGGTATTGTTTGCATAGAGCCTTCGGCTGAACTGTTTGTTTCCCATTTGTCTTTTAGAAGCACAAGGGATTCTGAATTAACGTCAGTCTCTATGAGTTTCCTGCTGAGTGACACCTATATAAGTTGGAGCTCTATTTGTTCTTAGATTTGTAAAGTAGAACCATATGCTCCAGCGCGGTAATTGAGGAACATCTGCAGAGCTCGATTGCAATGAAACCTCTCAAAACTGATTTGAAACCTGTACGTCTTTCTTTTTATAAGCCCTGGAAGAGAGATTGTCAGTAAGATGACAAGTTTATGACCAATTGTGACCCATTTTATTGAAGAGCGGGGCTTTGTTAATTCTACAACATTATAGATATAGTGCCATAACCTCCTGCTCCGGTGTGTGAAATTACATGCAGTACTTTAAATAAACTATGATCCTATTCTCACACAGCCTGGCGCAACAACCACATATCCTCATGATGAGTCCCAATGAGCCTCCAATGAGTCTGTCTCAGGGTTACATCTCATTTTTACCCAGATGTTATGATATCAGAATTGTTTAGCAGCCATGGCGCTCTGGCCACAAATCCAAGTCTGTTTTCCAACACATTAGGTCAGTGACGCATCCATTTTATGTTTTTGGCTCATGCGTTTCATTCGTGATCGATTTGGTCCGCTCTCACATTCAAATCCCCCCTCTCCAAATAGTCATTAATGTCTTTGTGTTGTTTTTTTGTCTTTTTCTTCTCCAATCGGTGAATTCTGAAATGTTTATCTTTTTCTCTTTTGCAGGGGCCTCCCGGCACCAAAGGCGAACGAGGAGAAAGAGTGAGTGTCTAATCTGCATCTAAACTGTCATGGAGTTTAGATTAGGGTGGATGCATGTGGCATTCGGGTGGTGCACATAATGGCGGTTTTTCACCGGCAGGATTAAGAGGCTTTCTGACAGGTCTCTTGATGAAAATCACAGCAGCAACGCTGAATTATAGCCCCTTCGTTTTTTTGGCACTCTCTCTAAATGATTGGGGTTTTTAATTCAGTCGCTGCGGGGGCAATAGAAGTAGCACAGGTACAGCTAAAGATGTCTGTCAAGCCTCACAGTAAGACTCGGTCCAGAGCTTCCACACAACAATGTATTTGTGTTTTTATTTTTTGGTTAGGATTTCTCCACTGCTGTGGTTTCCGAGTGTGTGGAGAGTGTTAAATTGGGTGAATTAAACACCCACGTTGTATAGGCTCTTAGCCTCCATTTAAAGCAGCTAAAGCGTATTTATGTTGTTGGAGTTGTTGTTTTTTTCCTGTGGAAAGCAGCAGCTTGCTGTCTAAATACATGTTGGATTCTTGCTTTTAAGGTGTTAAGACTGGTGTTAGTGGATTAGAAAATTAATTAGCACACAGTGTGTGTTGTCAAAATAGTTCATTTATTCCTTTACTTAATTTATTTTTAGATAATTGTTATTTCCTGTACGGCAAGTAAAAAAGTAGTTGCTCTGTTTAAAATACTAAATTTTAATATCAAGTAAAATATGTGCAAATATAAAATCCAAAGTTTGAGACTACTCTAGTTCTTCCTCAGAAGCTTTCATTGTTGTAGTTTTTTTTTTTGGCAGATGATGAAAAACTGACTAGCAGAAGAAATCAGGAAAAATCACAATGGAACTGTCGCTTTTCTCCAGCTCTTTGCATTTTGTGTGAAATTTGCATTAGGTGGACTGTGAATAGGCTGTGATCATGCTGAGAGTGATAAAAAACACATTTTATCCTCCTCTATGGTGTTTTTTTTTTAGAAGTATAGCATAGAAGAAAAATATATATAAGAAAAAATTATTGTCTTGTTTTCAGAATAAAACAGTTTTTAATTGAAACAAACAAAATAATCTGCCAATGGGGTAAGCAAAATAATCTTGTTTTCTGTTTGAGTGAGATAGGATTATTTTGATTACCTCATTGGCAGATTATTTTGCTTGTTCTAAGCAAAAAGTCACTTAATTTTGACTTGTTTTTTCTGAAAACAAGACAATAATTTTTACTTGTTTCGAAAATCCTTTTTGTAGATATTTTGGCTGGAAACAAAACAAAAAATGTAGTCTTAAAGTGTTTTTTTGCAGTACAGGTTCTTAAGATCTGCAAACTAGACACTAGTCTCATTTTCATAGCTCTGCTAGTGCATAATTTACGCTCAGTGCTGAAGGTTTAAAATGATTTACAATATTTAACTTCTAATATTTAAAATCTGATACTGTACATCCTCATTTGAATGCAATGTTGTTTGTTCTCAAAGGGTGATATGCAGTCTCAGGCCGCTGTCCGTGCCATAGCACGACAAGTTTGTGAACAGCTAATTCAGAGTGAGTATATGTTTTGTACAAATACTATTTAATTCGCTCGTTGTACTAAATTCACGACTCATGGGAAGTTATCTAACCCCTGCTAACCAGCTAAATGATTTTTTTTTTTCTCCTTCCTCCTCAGGTCACTTGTCTCGCTACAACTCAGTTCTGAACCAGATTCCCAGTCAGTCTGTTTCAGTACGAACAGTACCGGGTCCACCGGGTGAGCCTGGTCGACAGGGACCTCCAGGGCCACAGGGAGAGCAGGGTCCTCCTGGCAGACCAGGATTCCCTGGAGCCAGTGGGCAAAATGGGCGTCCAGGAGAGAGAGGTAAACATTTTTACATGTGAAATAACCAACTGTGTCACTAGATTCTACGCACCGCTGATGAAGTATGCAGTAGGAAAATGTGTTTTGAATTTGTAGGCATTAAATTATTGCGGGAAGATTAAATTGTGCAGTAGCTGAGTTTGTGAAATAATAGCGAGTTAGTATGTCAGTGGGCTATTAGATGCATAAACTAAATGCAGAGTGGGTTCTGGTTTATTTTGTAAGTGTAATAAAAATAGTTGATTACTATGATTTGTTGGGTAGAAATGTTGCCCCTGCAGCTTAAGGTTAAGCAGAGATCTTGTAGCTATAATAATCCTGAACATTAGTAAGACCTCTCTGACCCCATTCGTAATAAATTTTGTTAACATCTTGGCTAACCTCAATACCACCCGTCATCATAAACAATATGTAAACTACTAACTCTTTTTTTATGGTTAATGTTAGTAGGCCAAAAACAACTACTTCAAAGGTGCCACAAAGTGCTGCAAATGCTTCAGTCTCTTTAGTGTGTAACAGTTGAATTGAGGTTGACAGCCTCTTAAGCAACCAAACTGCACTGAAAAAGTGAAAAGAACAGTTTGCCTGAAAGCTCCATCTAAGAGGTTGCCTAAAATGACACTTCTCATAGAAAAGAAGTGATTTTGTTCATATTTCCCTTTATACCAGAGTGTATGTGCAGAACAATTTAGTGTGGGTTATATTAATAATTTTTTCGAACATACAGCAAATATGATGCATATTTCAAAAAGACAAAATAAATGAAACATTTAATAACAAACTTTTATATTAAGTGAACATTATACTTTCATATTATTGTTCATTTAGCTTGTTTATGGTGAAATAATGTTTTGACAAAGCGTTGGTCCAAAGCTTTTTTTTTTTTTTTTCTCTCTGTGTGATTAAAATCGAAAACAAAACAAAAAAAGTATGGAACTACAAATTGCATTAGATCTACATGACCTTCCTGCCAAGAGCAGCTCTTAGCCAGAGTCTTTATCATGAGTGAGTGTCCACACTGCTCAGTCTCCTGTCCTCAATTAGAAGAGCTCTGACACACAGCCTGAGGTTTCAGCGTGAGATATTTCACCATCATTACTGCTTCTCTCAGGGATCTGTGCCCTCAAACATTCAGATATCAAGCAGGAACATGCAGAGCATGGTTATGATGCAGTCAGTGCAAAACAGAGCTGCTAATGAGGGATAACATAGGGGGGATATTTGTCTGTTTATGTTAACATGGGGCCTATAATGAGGAATCTTATTCAGAAGTTCTCTTTTAGATTGTCAATGTTGTTCAAAGGGGATGAAGGTCAGACTGCCTGTGGGGCAAACTGCTTACATTCAGACTGTTTCTGAACACTCTTAGAGATAACAGTTTGGACAAATCAACCATGTTTCAAGGAAATCTTATTTTTCCCATTCATTTCAAGGTGCTTGTTGTTGTAGTTACAGCATCTGCTAGTAGAGGTTAATTGGATCAATTGGAACATTAACTGCTTATGGTTTCAATTCCAATTATGACTTCTGAAAGAAAGAAAGATACTATAGATAGATTCTAATTGATCTGCATGAAAAAACAATTGCAATTTATGTTGTCATTCACTTAAATAATTCAGAATGTGCTATTATCACCATCCAGGTATTTTATTTCTTCCCTTATGGTTTCATAACAATGTGGAAAAAGTTAAATCACGTGGAAAGAGAAGGATACAGCTTCTTCAGATGGGTTTGCATGTTCTAACATATCCCTGTCTCTTTGTCCAGGTCTCTCAGGAGAAAGGGGAGAGAAGGGCAGTCCAGGGATCGGGACACAAGGCTCTCGTGGTCCTCCAGGGCCCCCAGGTGAAAGACTGTTAAAATGTTACACTTAAGTCAAAACCAATGACGACTTTGTCCTTAAGCCAGTAGTAAAAAATGAATTTCAATTCAGATTGTCTTCTTATTGCACAGACTACAGGAGTTTCCATGATTAAATGTCCTCTGTCAAAGAAAACACAAGCTTGCAAACTTTTAATAACCTCTGCACACATCTTGATCTGCTTTGGTTCCTTTGATTCCTGTCTAGAATATCAAGCAGATATTGAAACAATATTTGGGTCAGGGAGAAATGTTTTCATATCGATTTTAGCAGTACGGCTGGTTGGTAGACTTTGAAAAATGTCAGAGTCTGCTCGCTGTTAATTGCGCTTTGATCAATATTCTTCACAAATGAGATTCATTGAAGCAACATAGCTGTAACAGCCAGTGACATCTGAGAAGGATGTGGACTGGAAAGGGCTAAAACTTATATTTTGTGAGGAAGGAATCCAGACACACTTTGGTTGTGGAGTTCAGCATGGATTTTGTGAGGAAGAAATTAATGACCAATGTCTTATCCCATTCAGGGCCTCCTGGAGAAGGTAGGACAGGAAGTCAGGGCCCTCCAGGGAGACCTGGAATTCAAGGCACCTCAGGACGCCCAGGTATTCCTGGTAGCCCTGGTCCTGCTGGACCCCCTGGTTACTGTGACCAGAACTCCTGCATCGGATACAATGTTGGAGGTAATCCTCTCCTTCTCTTCCTCTCTCTCCCAAACTCTTTCTATCTGTCAAGGATTCTCAGTTTTATTCAAACTTTTTTCTGTCAGGTAAATTCAGTGGGTCTCATTCACTAATAATTGTGTGCATGTGATCTTACAGTATGCATGAAGCAAAGGTTATCGTGTGAAATTTACACCAGATTTCCTACGTATCTTCTAAATTATTTTAAATAGTGTTATATACACCCACAAGCATTGACATACCCATACAAAACAAAACAAAACAAATCTACTCTCCTTCTTGAATTAGAAATTAATAAACAAAAATGAATTGAAATCCATCGAAGTGTAAAATGTAACTTGAAAAGCAAAACTTGTTAGGGCTAGGTAGTGTAGGTAGGTAGATGGATGCCATAAATGGATGGGTGAAGGGATGGACACTCTAGCAAGGTGGGTGGGTGGATAAATGGATACTCTGGACAGATGGGTGGGTGGATGGATGGATGCTATAGAAAGATTGGTGGATGGATCGATGGATAAGTGGATGGACTCTATAGACAGATGAGTGGGTGGGTGGATGGACACTATAGTCAGATGAATGGGTGAATGGACTCTATAGACAGATGGGTGGATGGCTAGATGAACACTATAGACAGATGAGTGAGTGCATGGTTGGTTGGTTAGATGGACAGTGTTGACAGAAGGGTGGATAGATGGACACAATATACAGATGGGTGGGTGGATGGATGGATGAATGGATGTATGGATGGATAGATGGATGGGTGGATGGACTCTATAGACGGATAGATGGATGGGTGGATGGACTCTATAGACATATGGGTGGGTGGGTGGATGAATGGTTGGTTTGTTGGTTGGATGAACAGTATTTACGGATGTGTTGATGGATGGACACAATATACGGATGGGTGGGTGGATGGATGACTGGATAGACTCTATAGACATATGGGTGGGTGGATGGTTGGTTTGTTGGTTGGATGAACAGTATTTACAGATGGGTGGATGGATGGACACAATATACACGTTGGATAGATGGATGGGTGGGTGTATGGATAGATGGATGAATGGGTGGATGGACGGACACTAAATACCAATGGGTAGATGTACAGATAGGTGGGCGGGTGGGACAGACTCTATATATGGATGGACTCTATAGACAGATGGGTGGATGGATGGACACTAAATACCAATGTGTGGGTGAGCAGACTCTACTGTATAAACGGATGGACACTATGGATGGGTGGGTGGGTGGATGGTTGGTTGGTTGGATGGACAGAAAAAAAATAGATAGACAGTGTAATAGATGGCTACGATACAATATGATATAAGATGGATGGATGGATGGATGTAATAGATACAGATAGAGAGACAGACAGACAGATAGATTCAAATGTTCTATGCAAAACAAAGTTCTATGCAAAAATAGATGTGTATGCCCAGTTAGTGAATGAAACCCAATGAAATCTGCATGTAGTTGTCAAGGTAACCATGGATACTGAAGATCTGAAAGTCAATTATAGAGTTAGTCTGGTAACAGCGTCCCTGACGAGTCCTCATTGAGCTGTGGGTTTAAGACTGCTTCAGGCTTCACTGATAATAATCACCATACAGCAAACTGATGAAGGAACGCACCACACCATCTTCCATGCTGTTATTCTCCACGGTCTTTTGAAGTGCTTCGCACATTCTCGCTTGAGATTGCATTTCCATAACTATTAATGAATGTCAAACCCATTGCTTTAAACAAGCTTGTGGTCTGACTGAGAAACTGTTATTTTACTTATACTTTGATAGCATTTAGACATTTAGATAGAGTGAGCTGTGTGCTTACAAGCATTTCAGTTTTTAATATGAGAAACGCTGGACAGATCTGGACAGCACTCGTTGAAATAATTTATTTATCAGATCGTAGCGAAGCTTTCTACCCAATGCCTCACAGATTATTGCAGTTTTGTGTTGTGCTAATGTTCTCTCGGGTTTCTGCCATGTAAGGTCGTTAAATGACAGTGTAATATTCCACTCAATAGATGAAATACTGCATCAACACTTTTAAGATCTATAAAGGTTATAGCTTTAAGCTTTCAGTCAGCATAAAATCTTGCAACACAGCTTAATAGTATTGCAAATTGCTCTGTAACTTATTCAGCCCTCATTCTCTGGGATAATACTTCATTTCTAATGAGAGAATGTACATTTTATGTGTATTGACCAGATTTTAATGCCTTATTGAGAATCCTTGACTCTCCTTTTAAAGTGCCACTATGTAAAGATTACAGTCTGGCAGACGAGGTGTTGCTGAGAGCACCCTGTTGGTTACTTGGATCTCACACTTACCGCAGTGTCTCTCTCCTCTCTTACCGGGCATCACTGTCTCACACCTGCATGTGAAGGTCCAGCGCAGTATGAGAATGACTACTGAGAAACAGTAGAGAGCCACCTGCTCTTCTCCTCTCTCCCCTTCATTTCTTCACCCCACCTCCTTCCATGGGCCAAAACCAAAGACTGTATCTGGGGAGGGTCTTTTCCACACATCCCAGAACTTGATAACTTGGTTCCCCAACCCTCAAAATGTCACCACCATTGAAGCCTTTTTAACCCTTTTGAGCATTGTGCAAAGCTTTTTGTTGAAATTTGAAGCCCACACTCTTAAAAACAAAGGTTCCAAAAGGAGATTTCACAATCACAGAAGAGCCATTTTAAGCTCGTTTTGGTGAACTGTTCTTAAAACAGTTTCCACTATAAAGAACCTATTTTCTATTGAAAATGGGATGTTGAAGGTTCTTCATGGAACCATTGTTGCTAAAAAAGAACTTTTATTTTTAAGAGTGCACATCTAAATCAGTTCCTGGAGAAAGCCATCCATTACCATTCCTGTTTGTGCTAATGTCAGTTGCTTGGCTGGCGCATGACCCTTGAAAGTGTTTGAAATCATCCATCTTTGCTCAATTCTGCAGTCACAGGTTTTTTGTTTTTTTTTGCACCAATCACTTGAGCCATAAATACCTATTATCTCCAAAATAAATCACTATAGTAAATGTTTGAATGAAATATTACCATTAATTCCACAAATGGAGATTCTAGCTAGATTGTGTAGTTTTAATACTTACCAGCAGGGGCTTATTAAGCCATGCTAAATCACTTCCTCTTTGTCTAAGCTAAGCTAATCTCAGTAACAACTCTATTCTACCTTTCTGACTTCATTTTCTGCCTTTATCTCTTTGCTTTTTCCTTTTCTCGCTAACTCAACACCTGCTCACTTGGTGGTGGTGACTGAAAAAGATGGCAACCGATCTAATTCCCCCATGTTCCCATAGTACAACAGTTACCCTCCAACCCCTACCAAAACTACGGCCCCGCCACCAACTACAATAACGACGAGGAGGAAGAGGACCCTTACGGTGGCTACCGTGCCTACCCTCCTGAGTACTACCAACCCAGCTATCCTGACCCCCATGCCGCCAGGTTTGGCCCCGCCCACCCTGGTGACACGGTGGGGATGAGGTCACCTGGCACGAGTCGCTTTTCCCGCAGCACGGACGAAGAGGGGAGCATCGAGGAGTCAGAAGTGCAAGTGAAGAAGGCCAAATAGCTCGGGTGGCCAGCCCCGGCAAAGCGACCGTCCACATACAAACACTTTTGATCAGAATATCCTGCAGGATAAGACTGAGGGAAATCCGAAAAGTGCCTGCTATATGCATCTTAATGGGGGTGGGTTTGTGGAGAAGAGTAGAAAATGAAACTGTGCCGATATTCATCCAGTGACTTTTCTGTCTTTTGTGAGACTGCATGTAGCCAATGAGATGAAAAGCAAGATCAAAGAAGGAACACTGCGAGCAAAAAAAAAAAAGAAAGAAAAAAAAATTTGATTTTCTCAAGCAGTATTTTTTGTCTGGTTTTCCAGTAGAAATATCACAAAATAAATAAATACAAACATTTTTTTAAATTAAATATATACAACAAAATCATAAAAAAAAAAAAGAGATAAAAACACTATGTAAAAGCTGAATAAAATAAGCATTCCATTGATGTGTGGTTTGTTAGGATAAATGTTTGAAAATTTGCAATCTGAGGGTGAAAATATAGCAAAAATTCACCTATGCATATTACTAATCAAAAAAAAAAAAATGTCTTCATGAAACATGATCTTTGCTTAACATCCTAAAGGTTTTTTGGCATAAAAGAAAAATCAATGATTTCGACCCATATGATTTACGACTGGTTTTGTGCACCAGGGTCACATATCACATTTTCCCAAGATATATAATATTAATAATATTCATTTCATTTATTTTCCTTGTCATAATCACATTTTATTAACCTCACCTAATTTAATCTAAATTTATGCTTAAAAATCTGCCAATTATAAGAAAAAATAAATAAATAATTGAAGAAAGATATTATTACTGGAAAACGGCAAAAATGCTGATTTACAAAATGAGTTTTTGCAGCGCAGTGGTTTTTGAATTGTGTATTCCATATCTTTTGTAAATGATAATGGGGGTGTGTGTACAGTTTGTGTATTTTTTTAAGTGCAAATTGGTGATCTACTATGTTACGAATTTCACAGATGTTTACAGCATTTTGCAGTTATCTGGAACTGGCTATTAAGTTATTTTATTTAGGAAAAAAAAAAATACCTCCATTGATGCTTTTGATGTCCTTATCATTAGCAGTTATTTATGAGAAGCTGAATTCTTAATCACACTTAAAAATGCATTAAAGAGTCCAACCTAATCGCCTACATTTTCACTGGTACAGTACTTCACAGTGTAAAACCACACATTTTGTCTGGATCGTAATCGTATTATCACACATTTATGTGAACATCCTTTACATATGGTCTTGTGAGATGACGTGTCACGCAGGGGGATGGAGTGTAAGCTCTCAAAAGTGTTTTTGTATAAAAGAGCTCAGCATGGCATCCTTCAGTCTCTCTGTGGTCCTGTTTCCAATGGGTCTGCTCACAGTGAGAGAGACCTGAATAGTTAGAGTTAGGCCTGTGGTCTACCGTCCTTTCAAAAAGAAAGCGGGTGCCAGTGGAAAGACCCATCACCAGACCTTTGAATCTACAAAGTAATTTATTTTTACTTTATTATTTGTTTTTGTAACCAATAAAACCGTACTGCAACAATGACTCGAGATGATGTCTCGTCTGGCCTTTGTGGTTTTCTGTTCTGTGTGCTGACTGGTCACCCAAAATGGATTTAAAAATGTAACTTCACATTTAAAACAACAGATTTTCTATTTAATGAACCATGTTTGGTTAATGAGCTCAAATAATGGAACAAGCTCTGAAGTTCTTTCTTCATATAAAATCACATTTTACAAGTAAACTTAATTTTACCTTTACATAAACTAAACGTGAGGGAGCCAAGATCGCAAAAGGCAGCGGTGACTAACAAGGGCGTTTCGTTTCCATCCCAACACAATGAGTTAAGCAGACTTCAAAAGGCCAAAGCAGCATCAGAAAGGGCTTATAGAGCCATATGAAGTTAATTAAGACTGAAACAGCAGTTGAATTAGAGCTGGATCAGGCTTCAGAGAGGCTGCTAAAGCCATTTGGAAGACAAGCAAAGGCCAAAGAATCTGAGCTCTGTTACAGAGTCACGACTAAACGCTGTCCGACTACCTCTCTTCCCTTGGCTGAGGTTTAGATAAATACACAATATCCAGAAATTCATCTTTATTAGGTATGCTCTTATGCTTAAATATCAAACACAACCATATATATATAAAAAAGAAACATTTCCAAGTCTCAAACTCCTGGACAGACTTAAACGCAAGATCTGGGAAACTGCTTTACGGCGGTCATTTCATCCTGTAGTCTTCTGGCCTGTGAACACACAACAGACAGAAAAGTGAATATTCAAGTGAATCTTCTTGAAATGGTTGCTAATGACAGGAGAAACAGGAACTTAAACCTTCCTAAACAAATTGTAGCCAACAAATACATTATCAGAGTCAAGTGAGGGTAGGCAATTTTGTAAAGCTGTTAGTTGCGCAGGTGCGCCTCTGACTTTGAACCTGGAAGCAAAACTAAATTAATCACTGAATATAGTGATTTGTTTCCACTGGTATTAAATTTTAATTAAAAAGTTTCCCCGTTTAGATTACTTCACCCTTCTGGTATGCATAAAAGATCAAAATATTGTGCTGACTTCATGTGAGAGCAATTTAAGAACGTCAGCAAAGAGACAATGCATAATTTGACATGACATCCCATAGTGCTTCCTCTCATTTATATGACGATTAATTAAAATTGTGTTAGAGTTACAGTGGGTTAGAAACTGTAAAAAAAAACAACAACACTGCTGTTGAAAAGTTAGGGTTCAGTTATTTTTTTTAAAGGAAGAAATTAATACATTGATTCACCAAGGACATGTTAATTTTTTTTTTAATTTCAAGTTTCAAGCGGCGCATCTGTTTTGAACCCTGAAAATAATAGTAAAGTTTCTTCAGCACCAAATCAACCTAGAAGGATTTTTTTAAGGGTCATGTGACAATGAAGAATGGAGTAATGACTCCTGATAATTCAGCTTTGGCAATCAACATAAACCATAACCCCCATATAGCATCCATTGGGTCTATAGGAGATCTATACAGGTGGAGCTGGGGAAGGGGAGGGTTTCTGAAGCATCCTGCAACTGCTACAGCAAGCTCATTGGCTTGAAACGCCCTTATGTCAGATCAAATTAGACTGCGCCATCTAGAGTTTCATTCCAGAGCTTTGGATTTGCAATATTGCACAACATCAAAAATCTTACTGTATTTGTGGCCAAATAAATGCAGCTTAGGCGAGTAATAGAAACTTCCTAAAACAAGAAAAAAATATTTTTGACCCCAAACCTTTGAAAAGTTGTGTGTCCATGATGTCACATGTACCGATGCCATCTGGTACTGAGGAAATTTCATCTCAAGGTTAAAAATTCAACACCTTGTCACTGTCCAGCCAGAGACGGACCCAAAGAGGGACAGAGGGGTCAGGGGCCCAGGGGCCTGCAGAGTAATGACACTGACCCACATTAAGGGTCTCACTCAGAGACACATCCATCACCATGACAACAGTGTCACCTTGTCACCATCGTAAGCACTGCCTCAGGATGGCATCTGATCACTGCTGATATTACCATGTCCAACACTGAAGGGCATTTCGCAGTTTGAATCATAATGAAAATATATATATATATATTAGAAATGGGTCCCGTCAGGTACTACTAGTCTGCCAAACTGTGTTAGCATGATGTTAAAAGTTTGCGTTAACATGATTATTTGCTACTTTCATGTCCCTGCATTCATAGAAATAAGTGATAATACAAAATTAAGCACTACATTAAAATTCATAGCAAAATCTACAACCAAAAATGAGTTAATAAAAGAATCTTAACACGATTACTATCGCAAAGTGAAAACATTGCATTACATCAAGTCCTACAAATGCAATTAAAATTTAACCTACAAAAATAAGGCACGATTGATCAAACATCTCAGAATCTTTAAACATTTCCATCATTTAGAGACATACCTGAGAGGACTGCTTTCTAGGTTTTTAAATAATACATGGCGAACCCTGTCTGAGAAACATAAAGATCTGAGAGATCTCAGACTCACGTTCGTGCCGTTGAGGCGCTGGCATACATACAAAACAGCATATTTGTGCCGTACTGTGGTAAAACAACTGGCAATTCAGCAAATCTGGAGATTGGGATTCAAACAAGGATCTCATTGAGTTAATAAATACATTCTAAATGTCAGCTGCTGGTATTTCAAATGACTGCAGGCATTCTGTGACTCTTATACTTCTACTATAGATGCCAGATAGCTAGTAATCAATCAGGTTTTTGACGCTTACGGTGGCAGACGTGTTGCACACATACATACAAATTCACAACTTTGCACAGATCAGCTGAGATGCTCAATAATCAATTAGAAACTCATGCTGAACTTCTTATAATGAGTTAGATTGAAAGTCCTTGTAATTCATGTAAACTAGTCATTACCATGCCACCTAATAATTCAGCACTTAAATCATTTCCAAGGGTGCAACAATAATGTGAGCTTTCATTATTTTCAGACGACATCTCACTGTTGACTGAACTCTATAGACCACAAAGCCAACTGCATGCTGGGAGCCAAATTTCTCATTAGAGCAACTCTATTACAAGAGAATGAAACCAAGCGGATTTACATTTCCTGAAGGAACTACTGCTACTTGCAAGTAAAATAATCAAGCCGATGTTTTAGGTAATATTAGATTAGACTTTAATTCTATGCCACACACTAATCAACACTGCTTTAAAGTGACCCTATTATGGGTCATAGAAGGTTCCTATTTTGGTTTTGGGAGTCTCAAACAACAGGTTGAAATGCATGCAAGGTCAAAAAACACTTTTATTTTCTTATAATATGCATTTATTATTTATTACCTTATTTGTTTAACGATTCATTATTCCAAACCCTTCCGGTGATTGGTGGATTTCATTTAAAGCAGTGTTCGTGAGCTTTTAAGGCTCCAAAAGTGGCACCTAGTGGCAAAGAATGAATTAGCATTTTCTTTCCGACCAATGCCTGCGGATGCAACAAGTGGGCGGGCAATATGCTAATATTTCATGTGTCAGTGTCACTTTTTCTTTAGAGAGACAATAATTAGATTTAAACATTTTCAGCATGTTTTCATTTAAAATCCATAACAGGGTCACTTTAAATTGTGCCAAGTGTCGAGTAGAAAGTTAATCTTTTAAAAAACCTCAAGGCTAAAGTATACTTTTTTTAAAAATATTTTAGAACAATTTTGTATAGCTGTTGTTCTTGGTGCAAGCGAGCATTTACATGCACTTAAAATAATATCCGCAACATGACACTTAAATCAAACGGCTGAGTCATCATCAGCTGTGCATTTAATTCTGACATATGTAAATTACATGATTAAATTTTGTAAGATTTGCATATTGCTCTATAATCATAAAAGACAGTGTATGCAGAGAGAAAGAGAGAGAGCGAGAGATTCAGGAGAGGTGAAATAAGGTTAAACTCTCAGATCTCTTGGCACAGAAGAGAAGAGCTGTGGTTCAGCCACATTAAATAAAGCAATGCCTCTCAAAATCTTCGAGCCTAGGGACACATCAAACTGCCAGCCAGTTAATGCCCCTATAAATGCTGAAGCAAGTCAAATTTACAGTCTTTTTAATTTCATATTTACTACAGCTGTGGCCAGACTGTTGAGGAAAAAGCTGTTTTGACTCGCAAGCTTATCAGCCAATCAAATGTTACCAAACAAACATCACATTGCTTTACTCCAGTTTAATTACAGGAGATCTGCTCGTCTCATTATCACATTGTCGTCTCCTTCCCGCCGATATGTTTTAATTACACGCTCCATGTGGCTCCTCAGGAGGAATCGGCTTGTGTAAAATAACACAATGGGGACAACAAACAAAACCAGCCATATAGGCATAAAGAGACACAGTTGGTTGCCTCAGTGTTTGTTTGAGGGGAATATGAACTGCGGGCATCACACAGTGACACACAACACATTTGATCTAGAACCTCTAATAACAGCTGCCTGGACTGGAGCAGGATTGATTTCGAAACAACGCTTGACCCTTTTTGATAGAGGCACAACCTTAAGTTCGAGAAAACCAGTTCCTCTGGAGGAAATATTCTGATGCTATGCATTATAATGATAGGTTTACAGGACTTTTATAGTGAGCCAACACTGACATAAAGCCTTGGTTTTGGTACATTTTTACTCTGAGGATTTGTGAATGACTTACACAACCATACAATAATTGCATTTATTTGCAAATGTGTTATAAGGGCATGTTTCCATTATAGATTTGCGCAAAACTTTAGTCATATTTTATAAAGTATTGCAAAATAGCAGCATTTCCATTAACTAATGTTAACTAAAACCTCATTTTTTTCCATCCGTGATAAGTCATGGAAACGGATTTTGCCAAAAGTGTGTTTCTTTACAGAAGCAGTGCTTTCTGGTAAATTATCCTTTTTTCGCACTGCCTGTAAAAATACCTCATGCAAACGTAGAACATTTTTTTGCGATATCCAGCCATTTTTTGCAAAATTGACATGTTTCCTTTGCAGGTACTTTTTCAATTCTCAATTTCAGTTTGCACAACTTAAAGGGTAACGGAAACAAGCGTATTGAAAGAGTTTCTAAAATTATATATTTAAATGGCACTGGAACACAGTTACTGAATTGACAGCACAAACGTGATTATTAATAACAAAATAAGATTTCTGAAAAAAATGTTATAATTATGAGTTGGGTCAATTCAGTTAATCAAAAGCACCCAAATCAACTGCTGTATATAGAATCCTGAACAATTGATTCTTGTGAGTCATTTCAAGAGAATAAAAAGCATCAAAAGTATTCTGATTATGAAAATGTGTAAATTATATAAATATATACCACTTTATATTACTGACATTTAGTAGATATAGCCTACTGCATTACTCCAAATAGTCATAAAATGTGAAAAACAACTTATTTAAGCTTATTATTAAACTTTTCCTTTTTTTCTACTTCAAGTAGTTATCGCTGTAAAGTACTAGTATATCTGTTAACAGAACTACTAAAGCACCCAAACTCTTAAGATGAATTACAACCAAAATTAATTCAGTAGTTTAGGCTCCCTTCTTTATAAACCATGAGCTTGAATTTAACATGAAGACTGTATTCATTATTAAGAATGAATATTATACATCTTGGGTACTGAAGATCCTGGAGACTAAAAATATTACTTGAAATTAGGTGACGTACACTGAAGACAAAGTAACATACAGATTTAAAAGACTGAAGAAATGAGGATTCAAGCTCTCTACTCCCACATGTATTTTTCATTTGGCTATTGCTCAAACCAAGGCAAAAGAGCTGCTGTGGTGGTTAGACTGAGAAAGACACAGCTGCTAACTATCAAATCATGTGCATAAATGAACCAAATGACTGTTTCTAACAAGAAGGAAATACATAGTTGAACATTTTATTGTCACTCATCCTTTGCTAGGTGAAAATAAGTCACTTTGAAGAGTAATAGACTTTGCATTTCCTTAGCGAGTAAAGCTACAAATTTCCCCATGTACATCTTTTGGCAAAACAAACTGCCTTTGAAATGCTGTAAGACTGTTTACCTTTAAATCCAACCGAGGAAGAGTGTCACTTGCCTTTCAGCAGTTCTAGTGATTTAACACAAAAGTAATATCAAATCTACAGAATATGAGAGAGGGTAAATCTCCTTGAGCTGAAGCGAGACAGTTGAAAGCTCCTCTCAGCAGCCCCGGGCCGCACCACACCTTCTGACTCTTATCATCTTTTTATACCTCCCGAAGTAATACCGCACTTTCCAAATCTCAATATCTTCTACAGCACCTATAAAGCCATTTCATTTCATACCTTGAGATTCATCTGTCCACACTTGTATGATAGTGATTATAATGAATTCATCAGTCATCTGTGCCATGCACGGAAAGGCTCATGAAAGGTCACACACGGGAAGAGCAAATGCCCTTATCAGCCATATGTTATAATTCGGGGAAACAAATACAAATTCTGAATTAAAATTCCTGGGATGCTGAGAATGGTCCAGAAGTAATACAGGCTGGGGGAGTAGTTCTGTGCCAATGAAATACTCAGGATGGAAAACTTTATTGACTATAGTTGCGGGACAATCTGCACAGATGTAAAGGGTTTATGAGGCGTTTAACTGCAAATGTCTTGGAGGATCTAAATTCTGTTGCCAAACAAGGCAGAAAATGTATCTCAGGAGGTATGCATGTCATACACAGCCCTTGACCTCTAAAACACGTTTTTTGTCATGTGTATGTGTAACACAGAGGGTACTTGAACTAGATATGTTTTAAAACATTTGAACAGACGGTGTATTTTATATACATAATTATATGTTGTATTATATATATATATATTTTATAATATCACACACACGTAAATACATATATTAATACATAAAAATATGCAAAGTACACGCATTTATATTATGTAAACAAAACCTTTTATTTTGTATGTGATTAACTGCGATTAATCACGTGACAACATATATATTAATACATATTTAACTATTCAAAAGCCTGGGTTCAGAAAGTGCTCAAGGCTGCATTTATTTGATCATATATGCAATAAAACTGTAACATTTTGAAATATTATTATAGTTTACAATAACTGTTCTATTGTAATATATATTAAAAATGTAATTTATGCCAAAGCTGATTTTTTTTTTAGCAGCCAACAATAGTTTTAATTCTAACATGCAGATTTGGAGGTCAACTTTTCTTCATTTTTACTTTTCAACATTTCTTTTTTAACATCAATGTTGAAACATGTACTGCTACTTAATAATTTGTGGAAAATATTATTTTAATCAAATTAACTGCATTTATTTGATCTTTCAGAAAATATAAATATTTAATTCCACATGAATACAGTGCATCCTAGCTGAGTAAATATACATTTATAAAAAAATTTTAATTGTAGTGGATACATAAGTTTATATCATATATAAGTTTTCATAATATTTACGTATAACACAATAAAAATATTCGAAATAATACTGGTGTCATTAAAGAGGTACTTTTACTCTGTTTATTGTGCTGTGGTGATGCAAAACACTACTCTGAAATAAACTGCCAGTCCACTTTATTATCAGAAAAGTAGCTAAAAAAAAAAAATAGTGTGCAAAGCAAAGTTTCCCACTGTGACCTAAAACACAGTGTGTGATTGGCTGGCCTCCGAGGGGGTGACTCAGCTCCCATAAATCTGATTGGATGTCTGCAGTGTGGAGACCAGCAAAGCAGCCATCCAGAAAGGTGCAGCATCACAGATGGATTATTAAACATCAGTTCTTTACCACCAAACTGCCAGCCACCCTCTCCCTCCCTCAGAAGACCATCCGGCACAGGACCATAACACAACACTGATTCATGCTCTTCAGAAGCATGGAGGAAATATAATACAGCAGGAACAAGGGTGCTAAGAGACTACAAAAAATAAATAAAAATGAAGTAACAGGGAAAAACAAACTCACGGGGTCCAGAGCATGGGGAAAGCGTCCCGCTCCTCCTGTGTGTACTCGCTAAGCTTGCGAGGAATCTCTCTGGGCTGAGGAAGCTCCTCTGTCAGGTTCTTCAGAATGTCCTCAGGAAGAACCTAACATGGAACCCAGCGATTTGTATTATTGGATTATTGCACACACACTGCTGTGATAAAACATGACTGCAGAAGTCCTGTCTCTGGAACTCACAGAACAATCTTATTTACAGAAATAATAACACAAAAAATGGTTTTGTATTTAAACATTTGTTTATCAAATGGATAAATTATGACGTGACTGCACAGCAGGGGATTATCATCATGTAAGTTTACTATTTGTGCAGCTGTAGTACTGTATTATGTAGCTTCTTAATGGATACATGCCGTCCTCCGCTGAAACATTCATCAAACACACTGACATATTACTCCTTTCCAAACATGTCAAGCTTTGGAGAGCGCATCAATGAACATAAATCAGAGCATCAACGGAGAGCTTACATCATCTGGGAAGAGATGAAGCCGTTGCATCATGGTCCTTCTGGTGAGGTTTTTGGGAAGCATTCCGTACACAGCTAGTTTAATGATCTGTGGAGTAAAAAAAAACAGACCAGAGATTTGGCCACAGATTTAGTCAATGTCTCTCTAAAGGAAATTTCTGCTTTGTCGTTCTCGAAATGAATAAATAAAATCTAAACAAATAAAGTAATTATTCATATATATATATATATATATATATATATATAAATTGGAAAGGGATACATGTAGCAATAGCCAGCAATTTTATGGGTCAATTTTTTTTTATAGCAAAACTAATTCTGATATTAAAGTAAAGATCATGTTCCATGAAGATACCTGTACATTTCCTATTATCAATATATCAAAATGTCATTTTTGATTAGTAATATGTATTGCTAAGAACCTAATTGGAACAACTTTAAAAGGAAATTTTCAGTATTTATTAGATTTTATTTTTGCACCCTCAGATTTCTGGAATGTTTATTTATTTAGCTTTCAGATGATGTATAAATCACAATTTCATACACTCTTTATATATACACTATTCTATTATAATAAAATATATTACATTCTTTTAACTGATCAAAAAGTAATAAGTGATACTGTAAACTATAATTTTATTTCTTATATTAAAATTAATTTATGATTAAAAAACAACATGCATTTAACATTAATAATTTTCTTTTTATGGATGTATTATTATCATTATTATTATTTACAGTGGAATAAAAAGGGTGGATAATGTGTCTGTGATGTGTTATTTATACACAAACAAAAAGTAAAAGCAATCTTGCCTCTGTCAAATTTAATATTAAAATATATACCAAGCAAAAACACTCACTCCACCGGTAACAATATAAATAATAAATAGGAGTCCCTTTGCTTACACCACAACACATGAATACACAAGTGTCCATTTCTGACACGTCATCCAACCATCCACAAAACACCAACTCAACCCCTTCATGTTTTCATCAGGACATTAATCAGGGTTTTTTTTTTCTCTCTCCTCTGACTGGTAGATGTTTGATGGATGAAAGCTGTCTGAGGGGGTCTCGCTCTTCACCACTTAGTCACCTTCCCCTGATCATTATCCACAATTATCCCTGATACATTCCCCCTTTGACTGGAATAACTCAGCCCAAGTCAAGCATTCATCTTGTTAATGACAGAGAACGAACAGAATGTTGGAGGGGATGTAGGGCGGCACGGGACGAATCTGAGCTGGCTTTTTCTGGGCCACGGTGCAGCACCTACACAGAACTATACTTCTTCAGTTGCATCCCACAGAAGAAAATCTACTCGGGGGTCAGCAGCTTGCGTGCTTCGACTACGGATGGGCTCTGACTGTCACTGTGGAATGTAATAGTCAAGGTCACTTTAAGGAGGTGAACAACAGCAGACAGAGATGGAATATGCACTTTAATTAATTGCTATTTATTTAGAAATATTTTAATCAAAGGTTAAAAAAAAATCTATAGAGCTGTTAAACGGTAAAAATTAATAAGCATATAGCCTATTATTTCACAAGATGCTCTTCTCTAGCTATTCTCTTTACCTGGGTTAAAAACATGGTTTAAAGCGGCAGCTAAAAAAATCTTAATGTGGTTTAATTTAAAGCAATAATTTGTCCAAAAATGAAACTTATTTCATCATTTACTCACCCTCAAGTTGACTTTCATATTATTATTTCATTAGTATGGAAGTCAAAGCCTATTGTCAACTTTCTATTTAAACGCATTCTTCAAAATATCTTTGTGCTCAAAAGCTTGAGGATAAGTAAATATCAGCATTTTCATTTTTGGGTGAACTATCTCTTTAAGAGATGTACTGGGTACAAATAAGCATGAATGTATTTTCCTTACCACAGTGATGAAAAAATATTTTTCTATTGATTTCAGGCTCTCTTTCTTAAACTAATATACTAGAGTATGACACCATCACAAGACAGAACTTTTATCACCTGCATGTGTCAGAAACATGCGATAACCTCAGTTCTGACTTGGACTGTCATCACTCACACACAAACACAAATATTCTTCCTCTAATATATTCCATATCTATAGCACTTCCGCTTCATCGAGTGCCATCGTAATACAACACAAGAATATAATGAGAAGACTTAACCGGTTTCTATTATCTGAGCTGCCTGGTGTAATTCTCCAAAAACACGAGGGTGTGATTCACAGCACAAGCTTGGAGAGAGAGTGTGCGAGAGAGAGAGAGAGAGAGAGAGAGAGAGAGATTTTCAATCCAGGCACATCAGCGACAGTTGACACTTGTAGAGGTGTATATTGGAAGCAGACAGGCTAGGAAAGACTGCGGTTTTAATAAAGTCGAGGTGTTTGAGCCTTGAAAGAGCACTTTAAAATCTTTATGATGCTGAGAGAGAAGACAATTGCTTAGTTTGGTGAAGGACAGACTGGGAAAATAGTAAGACAGATAAGCACTGAAAGAATGATGGAGAACGGGGCAATACGGGGTCTGCGTTGCATTTATTATTCAAATGTGCGGCATGCTGATTGTGAGGGAATATTCTGCTCTGCAACTGCCACTATCTGAAATTATTACAAAAAAACATTTGGGCATCATTTACATAAATTAATAAATGAAGTCTTTTTTTTTAAACCTCCCTCCAAGGTGCAAAGTAATTTGACTCAAATTATGATCAGGTTTAAACCAGTGGCGAGGCTGTGAGTGAACAATCTGTTCTTGTAGAAATCACTGCAAAATGGAATTTTTCACAGAGAAATGTCCAGTTCAAAAGGCAAATTTAGAGAAGGATACTCACTGCTGTTGTGTCTTTTTTGTGCATTTGCGCTGCCGTGAGCTGTTTGAATGAACCAGGGTAGCTGTGGGATGAAAAAGCAGGTCTTTAGTTTTTTAAATCAGACCTATACGTCACATTCTAAACATTTTGGGAAGCAGCATATTGTTTTTTACATGCACCATGAATACTGTAAATCATGTGCTCAGATTTCCTTTTTTTCTTTTTTGCCTCTTTGTCAGCACAAAGAAAACACAGCCAAGAAAAAGGCATAAATGGAAGATTATAAAAAGCATGTTCTCTGTCCTCAGTTGAGCTAGAATGTGGAAGGAGAGAGCTCTGTTTACCCAGTGTGAGACGAATACACTTTCTGTTCCCATTTATTTCCGGAGAAGGCAATGTGTTTGGTGTTCATGACTACCACATGGTCTCCAATATCACCTGGGAACAAAATATGTATATATGCATGTTATATTTGCATACATGATACATACATAAATTAATTTTACGAGTATTTTTATTACAAAATGCATTATGTATTTTGTGTTTTTATATAAACACATACAGTGTACTTGTGAACATATATTCATAGATATAGCCAAGTTAAAGAAAATAAATGATCAATTATGCAATTAATATTACCAGAATATAGTGGACAGACAATAATTAAATGTTTTTAATTTATTCTTAATACTGTGGGGGTTTTTCTGGAACAATTATAACTTTTCTGAAAAAATTACTAAATAATTATTGGAAGAAAATATGTATCAGTTTTATATACATATACACACACACAGTGTACAGTATCTGAATAAATTGCATCCAACAGTTTTGTTTACGTAATGTGTGTGTATTCTGTGCATTTTTATTATTATTATGTATATATGAATAAACAAATATGTACATATATATTTAAGAAAAATGTGTTTTATTTAAATAGTAAATATATTTTTATAAAATAAAACTTATAGAATAAAACAATGTACATGTAAATATTTTTTAAACATAGCCTAGACTATATGTGTGTTTATTTATATATACATAAATATAGACAGTACACACACATTTATTCCATTAAAACTTTTACTTTGGACTAATTTTATATATATGTTTATACATTTACACACAGGTCTAACTGAACAGATAAAAAAAATCCTAGCCAAAAATATCCATTCCGTCAAACCCAGTAAATGAAAACATGCCCCCCCATACTTTCCAAGACTTTGCTGCCTGGCAGAATAACTGCGCAGCGCTGAATTTTCATCTCTTGGCCTGTTATGCTCATTCATCTATCAGAGAGTGAGAGTTTCATTAAAAACTCCCAGCATGTCTCAGGAAGCCAGCACCATCAGCAGGGTCTGCGAGTGAGCTGCAGGCACATACAGCGTGCAGCTCCAGACTAATGTATCAATTCCAGAGCCTGTCGGAGTCAGAAGTCATGACACCTTACATCTCTCTGGAATTAGCTGCCACACTAGCAGCTTCTCACATTCAGATCAAGGGATGAACTGTGATTCACGTTAGGAATTTATATGAATAAATCCTGATCACAGCTTTGGAAAATTCATTTGCAGCATGTTTACTCTTGCAAATTTAACCTTTTTTTTAATGAAATATTCAGCCTTTCATGTTTGAAGTTACAGTAGACAGAAACCCTAATCTAATACATAATACAATGTGCAATATCTCATTTACAATATTAAGAAAACAGCATAGTACACATAACGGGGGAATGTCAACTGAAATAAAGCCGTTTTTTCACATATTTTAACAGGTAAATGCATTGAACTTCATGTTTTGGTTACATGGAGCAACACGGCCAATATTTTAAACAGTGGTCGTTTACTTCCACCTTGTGGCCATTCGGCTACTTCACATTTCCAGTCAATTCATAACAATGATGAGGTAGGGGATGAATAGAAAGGGCTTAGGGTGGCTTATTTAACACATTTACTTACTCAGTGGATGGTAAATGGGTTTATGCTTTCCTTGAAGATGGACTGAACACAAAGCGGCGATTTTTCCAGGAGGCTGCATCCTTGCGTCTATTAGGAACCAGGATCTTGCAAAGGTCGCCCATTGCTTATGGAGGGATGGATGGAGGGAGGGCTGGATGGAGGGAGGGAGGGAGGGATGGAGGGAGGGAGGGAGGGAGGGAGGGATGGATGGAGTGAGGGAGGGATGGATGGAGGGAGGGATGGATGGAGGGAGGGAGGGAGGGAGGGAGGGGAAAGAGTAAGCAATTTATGAAATTAAAGTTAAGTGACCGCAAGTACTTCGAGTAGCCTACAATTTTATCGCCCGTGGAAGATTTTAAGCAGATGACAGATCAGTCAACGTTCAGTTTAATGCAAGGAAACAAGATGTAACGAAAATGAATGGTTACTGAGACGTCCATAACCGTGTTTCACAGAATAAATAATATTATATAGACTATCGGACAACATTAAGTTTAGGGGGGAAAAATCATTTTTTGGAGAGCTGTCTGCTTTACCTGTCAACGGTCAGATAATGCATTAGTAACGTTACACATTTACTACACTACAGTCACAAAACGCTACACTACAATACATCTAATTTATAATGCTAATTAAATAGATCGACATTATACACCTTATACGCTTGCTGGCACACAAGTTGAACAGCAAGATCACGTTTTCCATACAATAAGCATCAGCTGAAAGTGTAATATATGTATAATAGCATTTGACCAGTATGGCAAGATCAAGTATGGTAAGTCAAAATAAACAACTTACCTGGGCTGATCTTGAAAAACTAGACATTTTAAACAAGCATTTGATAAATTTGACCTCAATGTGGCTGTAGTGGTTCAGCAGCAATTTACTTCCCCCCGGCCAACAGAATGAAAATGAAAACGTGGTTCCATATTTCATAGTTATGATTTTAATGCTGTCGGATTATTTTACTTTGATAATATAATTTAGAATAACATCAATATATGATTTTACGTTGTGTTTAGTTCACCGCTATCTCCACATATTATTATTTATAAGCGTGTTTAAGCGTTTCCAACCGACTGTATTTTTTGGTTGCGCGTGTGTCATCAGTACGTCATCTGCGAACGTCCGTGCTGGTTGTAAACGCGCGTAAATTTGTTTTGTAACTGTGGTACTGTAACTAGTTAACATTATTTCACATGAATACGGCAGCATACAGCTATGGATAGATATGTGCTAGTTGTTATAATCAATCTAGAGCCTAAGAAAGAGGGCACTTTCAACGGTAAGAACCTCATCAATATAATTATGTCAATAATTTCAGAAGTTCTGCTTTGGCTGTCTGTTGCTGTTCTGACATGTGACATTACTGTTTTTTTTTTTTGTTTTTTTTTTTGTAGGGGTTGATGAAACCAAAAAAGTGTTTGATAACCTCAAAAACATTTCTAAATCGAATATAACGTGCATTCCTCCTTTTCCAGGTAGGTCTGTACATTATAACCTCGCTTGCGTCTCATTTTCCATACGTTTTGGTGTAAAATGTGACTTTATTTGTGTTTTTTAATTTGTTTAGCTTGCTCTCTGAGTGGTAGTCCTGGACCACAGAAATGGTACTTTGCCATTCAAGCCAGTTATGGTACAACTCAGGTAATTAACATGCATATTTGCTTCTTGTTTAGTGCACTATAATATTAGATTGGTTACAGATGACATAAACTTGGCATGACAAACATAGGTCATAAACTTGCAAATAGTAGTCAGTAATTGATTCCAGACTACATGACATTTTTTTTGTGTTAGTAACTAAATCTGTTACATTATGCATTTTAGGTAATATCATCAGATTACCTTTTGCCCAGTTTCATAGGCAGGGTTTAGCCTAAACCAGGATTAGGCCATAGTTCAATTAGGACACTTAAATAAGCATGCCTTACAAACAAACGTTACTGTGGTGTATATAAAAACAAAACAAATGCAGCCACTGCAAACAACTGCATTACACATGAATAAGAGATAATGTGAATGTGCATTTTAATGAGTTTGGATTTGAAATACTTAATATAACTTTGTTGATAATTAATTGAGTCATAATTACAATAAAAATGAATATGTAGTTGATGCAGCGTCGAAACCTTTCTTAAACCTGAAATGGTTTTGTAAATCCAGTGGTCTAATGCTTTGTCACCACCTGACTAATGACTAGTCTATGTGTGAGTGTCCACAAAACTGGACTTTCTGAATGAATGAAATCAGTAGGCTGCTTTAGGAGTAACAAAATTAAAGATGAAAAAGAGAAATTAGGGCAATAAATTGTGAGTAATTTATGCATATTATTGAATACTACGTAATCATGTAAAAGTAACTAGTCTGATTACAAGTATTTTAAAATGTATTTTACTCCAGATTACATGTAATCAGTTATTATCCAGCTCTGGTTATTAAGTGATAATGTACATTAGTTAAGGCTTTTCAAGCTGGGCTTTGTGAGGGAGTGCTAGGGGTCTGTGGAAAATATAGAAATGTTTAAAAAGCCTAAAAACAGTTAATTATTAAATAATTAACTAAATTAAAATGAAACTAATGAGTGATGGACAGTACAAAATTAGACAAAAATAAATGTTAATAAATTGGTTAAAATAAGTATGAAAACCATAAAATTTGATTTAAAATAAAAAATGAAATAATAAAAATCAGATTAACATAAATATTATATCCATAAGGGAATATGCGTTTTAATAGTCCAGTATTATAAGGAGTATAAAAATATATGAAAGTAATATTTTCTAGGTAATATTTTAAATGTATTATAATATATTAAACAATTTAAATTAGTAGAAAATTTGTTTTTATTAGAGCTGTCAAACGTTTAATCGCGATTAATCACATCCAAAATAAAAGTTTTTCTTTAGATAATATATGCGTTTATGCTGTATTTATTTATATACATGTACAGTATATATTTTGAAAGTATTTGTAAATGTAAATGCATTTATATATTTATTTTCTTATATTTGATATTATATCTAAATATATTTAATATATAAACATAACATA
>JAUCMS010000028.1:7803423-7834879 GCA_032357445.1 Enteromius radiatus | reverse complement strand
TATATCTAAATATATTTAATATATAAACATAACATATTTTCATTAAATATATACATGCATGTGTTTGTATTTATGTATACTTAATAAATATACACAGTATATACAAATATATTATGTAAAGATAAGCTTTTATTTTGGATGTGATTAATCGCGATTAATCGTTTGGCAGCTCTAGTTTTTATACATGAAAGTACATAGTTGCCTTTAAATTTTCAGATGGAGTCATTTGCATTAGCATGATCATATGTAAGTGTCTGTGGCATAAAAGATTGAAAAACCCATATAGTGCATCTGATCATCCACACACACTCCCACCCCCACCCTTTACTGTGTATTTCCAGTGGTGCAGCTCAGAGTGGGAGGAACTGTGTTCCCAGCGCAGTGACAGTGAGGAATCAGAGCCATCTGCTTTAGAAACCTGCATCGCTGCCCTTCAGGAGCAAGAGGAACAGAGCGTGCTCACAGAGAACCCATCCCATGCTGAGTGAGAGATAGTGATTGATACTGTCGTCCCATAATATCTCAAACTGAAGAAACTTATTGAACCAAAGACTTAATCATGTTTCAATGATTAGATGATTTCAGCCATACGTAGATTATTGACATGTTTATTTACATTTACTTCCAATTGCGTTCTGTTTCTGTTTTTTTTTCATAAAATCATGATAGACTTTTCGAAGAGGCTGCTGAAGGTCTTCATCAGTTAGCAGACAAACTTCCTCCTCCAGGTGCTATTTTATTATATTACATTTGTTTTGGCCATTATTAATTTGTCATAGTAATATTTTCTTTATTTTGTTCTACAAATTTGGGTATATTTGCTAACAGCTATCAATGTCATCCTAGTGTTACTCTGCTTTTTTTATTGTGTTAATGTAATGTTTGTTCTTGATTGCAGGGAAGTCATTGCTGGATGTGATTGTTCTGTGTGTGGATGAGGAGGCGGGGTTGAAGGATATGTTGCCTGTGATTGGCTCTTTGAAGCACATGAGGGCATGGCACTCGGCACAGATGATCATGGTCACAGAACACAATGCAGGGTAAAATCCAATATTCTCCAGTAGTAATATCTCCGTTCTTGAGATAATAGACCTGTCTTTTGTATTTATGAGTTCTGCTATAGCAAATGACCCTGTGTCTCTTGTTTCTGTGCTGTAAAGGTGGCAGAAAGCAGCCATGTACCTAGATGCCCGCTTGTGTTCTCCATCAGTGATTGACAACTCTGTGGATGGGAGAGAGATCTGGAGAGGGGGACTTCTTATTAGAGAAAAAAAGGTACATTATATTGATCTAAAGCCCCTTTGTTTAAATATGTGTAATAAAACATACTTATTCATGAGCTTAAATGTGAAGTGTATAATTGCAGAATTGCAAAAAGTACAGTTTTAAAGAGGCTCTTCCTGTTTGCTGCCATTAAACTCTTAAAAATATATGAAATATTTTTTTAACTAAATATTGACATTGGATGAACTCATTAATTAGATGAACCTCAACTACAACTAACTAAAATATTACAATTATAAAATGCTTTCTCAAAAAATTATACATGGATTAGAAAACTTTGATTAAAAAAAAAATTTAATTAATTAAAAAATATATATATGTGTGTATGTGTATGTATGCAATGATATGGGTAGTTGATGTATGGAAAAAAAAGACCTCTAAAATTGAAAATAAACCTCATGTTATGAAATCTCATGTTATTTGTATGTTTTTTTTTTTGTTTTTTTTCCTACGTTTTACACAGTCCAATTTTTATGTCAACTACCTATATATATTTATGTATGTATATGTAGACTTTTTCCTCTCCAGCAGAGGGCGAACACTTGCAAGAAATGATGTATGAGCGAACAGTAACTCCTACTGATTTATGAAACGGTAAAAACAAAAATGGAAAGACTTAGTAAGCATGCAGATTTAAAGAAAATGATTTGATCAAGGGAAATTTTAAGCAGGGAAATTCTATGTCTTAACGGGAAGAGAGCCGTAATACAGTGAAATGTGCTTTGGTTAAGGAAAGAAGTAGGACCAGTAATGATTCTAGTTCTTCTAGGTTAAAAGTGAATTAAAAGCATTGATACAGATAATGAGCATGATGCTGATGCAGAGATCATTAATGGTAAAGAGTTTGAGTTTGGATTTTAAATTCACTCAGTTTGTGTTATGCTGCTCAGAGCCAGTCAGTGTTACTCTGAGAAATCTCCATTCTCATGTATTTTGGAAGATTGTTTGGGTCAGAAATATGTCATTTAGGCTTGAACTTAAATGAGTTCCTGTCACTTTTGTGTTGTAGAAACAGGATAAGTATTGTTGTGAAGTATAGAGCCTTCTCAACGACACATGTAAGTATCTCTTCAGCTCTTTCTGAATAGCTTTCCTGTGTTATTTTCAGTTTGTCTCTGAGCTGAAGTTTGAGGGTTTCTCTTTGAGAGCCCAGAGGAGAAATCGCTGGAGTGATACACTGTACCCTTACACAGACCCACAATGCCACACTGATCATAAACTACAGCATGAGGTGAGCAGATTCAACAGATTAATACAATGACAAAAATGTTTGTTTTCATTTGACATTAAAACAATTCAGTTTCCTTATTTCATTAATTATTGGTTAAAAATGTTTTTATTAAATAATAGTGCAGAGGTTTTGTTCAAGTTGTGAAAGCATATTATAGCATTTATTACAAATAATGTCAAATAAATTAAACCTGTTTTTTGTAAACTATATTTGTTACTCTTCAAGTGGCATATTTTGAGTCTGTGCCACCCAGAGTTTCTTACTGGGAGAAATGGCTCATATGAAGCTTTTAATATTAATATCAAACAATCCGGCTGAAAATTGTTTCATATGATGACTAAAATTATGCAGTGCATTTGTGACCCTATAAAAGAGGCCACTCTAAAGTTTTATATTGGCTATTTCTTGCTCTCTCTCCGTCTTTCTCTGCATCTCTTACACTGCCATTCTGTCATAAAAGTGAGAGTGTGGAATGTAATGGTAATGAGTTTTCAGCTCTAGATTAATCACAGTAGCAGTAGATGTAGACTTCGGCCCCTTCAGCTGTGCCGATTGCACCCCACAGTCTGTTTACACATGACTCGTGCCGTACATTCACTGCCTCTGTGTTGATTAGTACCATTGACTCTTTTTCTTTTATGCCCGCAGTACTTATGAACTTTATTATTGTTATGGGCACCACAATCAATGTGAAAATGCTATTCTCTTTTGTATCAGAGTGAGTAAGGCATTACCTCACATCTGCTAGCATGGCATTACGTCTCTGATGAGAGATGATACACTTACATGCAAACGTTCATTCAGAGCTCTTTCAGTAATTCATTACAAAAGCTAATGCTGTAATGTGAAGGTGTGGTAATTCTACATCATGGTAACATTGGAAATAAATAACTGCGTTAGTAAATTACATTGCATTATATACAGTATATATAATGTATATAAATGTGTGTGTGTTGTGTATATTTATTATCTATGTGTATATAAATAGACACACACAGTTTGTTTTAAGCATTTTTACATAATTTTTTTACATATTTTATGTAATATATTTAACTGCCCACTGCCCAAAAAAATAAAGGGAACACTTAAACAACACAATGTAACTCCAAGTCAATCACACTTCTGTGAAATCAAACTGCCCACTTAGGAAGCAACACTGATTGACAATCAATTTCACATGATGTTGTGCAAATGGAGAGACAACAGGTGGAAATTATAGGCAATTAGCAAGACCCCCAAATAAAGGAGTGGTTCTGCAGGTGGTGACCACAGACCACTTCTCAGTTCCTATGCTGTTTTGGTCACTTTTGAATGCTGGCGGTGCTTCACTCTAGTGGTAGCATGAGACAGAGTCTACAACCCACACAAGTGGCTCAGGAAGTACAGCTCATCCAGGATGGCACATCAATGCTAGCTGTGGCAAGAAGGTTTGCTGTGTCTGTCAGCGTAGTGTCCAGAGCATGGACGCGCTACCAGGAGACAGGCCAGTACATCAGGAGACGTGGAGGAGGCCGTAGGAGGGCAACAACCCAGCAGCAGGACCGCTACCTCCGCCTTTGTGCAAGGAGGAACAGGAGGAGCACTGCCAGAGCCCTGCAAGATGAACTCCAGCAGACCACAAATGTGCATGTGTCTGCTCAAACGATCAAGACTCCATGAGGGTGGTATGAGGGCCCGACATCCAAAGGTGAGGGTTGTGCTTACAGCCCAACACCGTGCACAACGTTTGGCATTTGCCAGTGAACACAAAGATTGGCAAACCCTGTGCTCTTCACAGATGAAAGCAGGTTCACACTGAGCACATGTGACAGACGTGACAGAGTCTGGAGACGCCATGGAGAACTTTCTGCTGCCTGCAACATCCTCCAGCATGACTCTTTTGCCAGTGGGTCATTTCTTTGGAGGGCCGCACAGCCCTCCACGGGCTTGCCAGAGATAGCGTGACTGCCATTAGGTACAGAGATGAGATCCTCAGACCCCTTGTGAGACCATATGCCGGTGCGGTTGGCCTTGGGTTTCTCCTAATGCAAGACAATACTAGACCTCATGTGGCTGGAGTGTGTCAGCAGTTCCTGCAAGATGAATGCATTGATGCTATGGACTGGCTCACCCGTTCCCCAGACTTGGACATTACATCAGTCTGTAGTGTGTGTTTCCACTTCAATTTTGAAAATCCTAATTTTTAACAATATGTTTGTCATTTTATAATTCTTTCTTGAAAAGATCATTTATTAAATTGATTGAACAGAAATGTGCATTTACAAATTTTTAAGGAGGATCTAGAGAATTTTATATGCAATCTATTTGCTGCTGATTTACTTACAATTTCTCAGCTTTGTTATTTTGTGAAAGTCAGCAGTGAAACTAATATTAGTTTCCCGTTTATGGATCAGTGCTTGTTATTAAGTTGTCATGCTGTTTAGAAACCGTTAACAGTTTAGTTACTTATTTGGGATGTATTTATTACTTCTTCATTCCTCCAACATGTAAATAACTAACATTGAAGCAGCCCTGCCCACTGCAAATGTATCTACTGTGGTATAAACAATATATAGCAAAATCACTGGTCAACACCCTGATTCTCTGATAAACACTTGTGAAAATACTGATAAGTGTACTTAAAAAATAAAATAAATAAATAAATATTTCACAGACTCTTTTATCTTATTAACATGATGTTATCATCTTTCTTTCTGTCCTGTAACTCTTAGGGATTTGCAGCAGTATTTTTAAGGCTACTTAAAATGTGACTTTGAACTAATTTCACCATGTTGCATCGTACTCATCTTTTCTGTGGGCCCAGAACTACTGAATAATGGAGCAGATCTCTTCAGATTGACTTCCTCTTTCTCTGCTCGCCTTCTCTTGTATAGAAGCTGAAAGAGCTGATAAAGAGTTAGAAATGTTGCCAGCTCCCTCTCAGTCTCTCATTTTCCAGCCCAAAAGCTCTGGTTTAGTCCTGTCTGAGCACAAAGCTGATTTTGTTTCAACACTCAGGGGCACAAGCACCCAGCGGCCCCAAAACAGCTTTAACTGTTACTCTCCTAATGGCAAATAAACCGTAAAGGGACGTTTTTGTTTCTTTTCAGTAGCCAGCTGCTGTCACAGCCAGTAACACTTTAATCTGTTGGTCACATAGCCCTTCGCTTGGCTTAAACTGCTTGGTCATCTAATGTTTTTCTTTGGTCCTTTTTCTCCCTTTCTGCTTTTCCCTTGTTTTGAATAATGCATTACTGACTTGACAGAACCTACAGTCACTAGCACAGGGAGTGAGTGTGTGTGTGTGTGTGTGTGTGTTTACAGTGACAGCTTTCAAAGACACAATTGGTTAATTTCTCTCTGAACATAAATATTTGATGAACCCTGGTAAACATGTTTGGTTTTGTGTGTTTTAGGTATTTCAGTGTTACCAGCCTGTGTTGGAACTGATTCAACTGGTCAGAGTCAAAGATCTCCCTATTCTTCTTCATTACAGTGCAGAGTTTGAACTGTATCTTTCCCAAAAGACAAAAGGTTCTTAAATTGTCCAGTAGTGCATTTTATACATAAACACAAGGAATGATTGTAAATGCACATAATGCATAGAGATGTTTTGATTTTTAGGTACGTAATAATAAATTACCCTTGCAATGGTTAAAAGACACAGATTCTCCTTGAATTCACAAACTGACCTATCAGAATGATTATAATCTTTCTCTCAAAAATGGACCTAAACTTTTGCCTCATTTTGTATCAATTTATTTATTTTTTTATTAGCGGTAGTGCCTGTAGAGGGTTCTGCATGATTTATTTCCCTTTTTTGCCATATATGGAAGAGTCTGGTTGATGTTCTGAAAGCTTTAAAAATTAATGAGGCATAATCTGTTTTACATTTACGCATTTGTCAGATACTTTTATCCGAAGCAACTTTAAAAGTTTGGGGTTAGTAATATAATGTGAGGCTGCAATATATCAAAAGTGACCGTAACGCCATTAATAATGTTACACAATATTACTATTTGAAATAAATGCTGCTTTTGAACTTTATGGTTATGAAAGTATCCATAAAAAGATAGTAAGAAATGTTTCTTGAAATCTATTAAAGTAGAAAAGGAAAGTAGAATTTTTTTTCCAAATTACTGTTTTTATGGTATTTTTAATTACCTTAATTTAACTTTGGTGAGCAACAGATCTTTCAAAAACATAAAAAACTTACCCGAGTCCAAAATTTTTAATGTTAGTGTATATGAATGTTTAAAAAAAATCAAACATTTACTAACTCTCCCATGTTTCTCTCAATGTCACGCGGTGAACCCTGCACTGAGAGCTAATGATTGTTGAGATGGCATGTTCCTCATGACTGTTTATACTGTAAACCGTTTCCCTCTTTGTATTGTTTCACACCTTGACATTCATCTACAGTGGTTTGACTTCTAAATCTGTCAAAGCCAAGCTACTCTTGGACCAACTGTGCGCATTGCGTGGCGAGGTAAGGCCAATTATTGTCCCTCTATATATATACCCTCTCCCATTATGATTCAGCCAAAGCTGTCAAAGTCCTCAGAGACAGATAGTTGGAAATTGATAACTTGCATCCAGGAACTTATTTCCCAGAGCTAGAAGACTGGGCCGACAAAGACAAAAAGTGTTTCCTGTTGCAGGTCGGAGCTTTGTTTTCTCTGTCCTGTGTGATAAGTTCGGAGACTTTCCCAGCGGCCTCCCAGCTCAGCTCCTGCAAATGGAGAGACTTCATGTCCAAACGCCCCAAGGACATACCTGGTATGAGCAGCGTTATACAGCTTTATACTTTAAAGGCTGTTAATATGTATAATTGTGCCATGCTCGTTCTCATGTGCCGCCCAGCGCTCACATCACACGTTTTAAAATTATACGCTGACATTCATGCGTTGAAGTTGCCTATTTTTATGTGGCAACATGAAGTTGTGTTTGCTAGCGTGCTATTAACTCTTCATTCCTGCAGAGCCTGATGTGGAGGTAAAAGGTGAAAGAGGCCGGTACCTCTTCTTGGTGCAGGGGGCGGAGTCGGGAGGCTGCACGGCGCGAATGATACACACGGCCAATCAAATCAATGGAGCCGCTGCCCTGACAACGATTAATGCCCTCATCAGGGAAAAAGTTCTGTCTTCCTCAGGTATGATCACCTGTCATTTAAATGCACAGTCAATGGCAGCATGAATATGCACAGATGCAACAGAATGCCCAGAGCTGGATATTTGAGCATAGTCATAAATCAATGTGTACTGTTGGATTGGCAGGACTAATACAGTTCTTCTAAAGTAAGTTGGACCCTGTGGCATTCCAGAACTGCATTTATTAGAGTCAGATTAAACCCATACAACAGTCTCATCTATCACAGCTGTGGCTGAGGCCACCTGGATATTGCCAAGATGATACCGAGGAGAAAATATACTCCTCTAAGTCCAAAAATTGCGTAGTCATAAATTTAGAACATCACTTTTTCTCATTTTTATGAATTTATATGAAACTGAAGTAGAAATACAGTAGCTAGACTTCTAGTCATGTTTCATGAAGTTCCTTTGAGCACATTTAGGCTTCAGACGTTATCGGTGGTAAATGCTTCAAACTCTTTCTTTGTTGGAGGAGCAATTAAGGACATTTAGTATTGGACAAATATGCAAGTAAACAAGCTCTGGAACGTGATAAGGACATAGGACATGCATTTTCCTTTCAAAATATAGTTTTTCCTGTGTCTTTACTTTTACTTTTTATTTTTGCAGTATAATCAAATTTGAAAGAAACACTCTTTTGTCTATTTCATATAATATATTTAATGTCTTGATTAACATCTGTTTTTTTACTCATGTAATCAGGTGGTTTGTGGTTCACTACTACTCTTAATAGCTCTTCTTTGTAAAGCGAGAGTGGCTGTATTGAAGCTCACTGCTGGAGAGCTTTGTTACAGTAAATTACTGCTTTTGAGATCTCAGAGAATGCGTGGGTTAGCTCAGAGGCTCCCGTGGAGCTCAGAAGGTTGTGTCAGATCCATAACTCAACCTTGATAACTTAAGACACAAACAAGCGAGTTGTTTTTATGTTGGTTCCCAATATGGCAACAATGGTCTAGCATTGGTACTAACAATGGACCAAATAAAATAAAGCATATTGTGTTCATACAAGAGCTTTTCTGAGAAACTGCATTGTGATGAGCTTTCCAGGATACCCCTCAGGTGTCTCTCTCTGAATGGATTCTGAAGAGATGCTTGGTACCTGGGAATTTTCTATAAGCAGCTTGCCACATCACAGCTTTTCATTTTCTTTATTTTGTGTGTCACTTTTATATATGGTATTAAGAATATTAAAATGCTAATACAAGTAGTATTAATAACTACTATTAATGTTTTTTATTGTGCTCAAGTTTTGCCCAGGACCTGGAAAATACAAAAGGTTAAGGCAAATGTTGAATGCAATAAGAAAATTGGAATATTAAACAAGAAATATTACATGTAAACAAGTCACGACAGAACTTAACAACTAGTTAAAGATATATCTACTTTGTAGGTAGCTGGGTTTCTATTTCTGCTTACCCGTAGTGAATGTACGTTTAAATATCAACAATCGTTTGACTGGCTGTGATTGTGTCAGGTGTTACAGCTGTTTTGTATCCAGTGTGGACATGCTGAAGTGTCAAGGAAAATAGATAAGGGCTTTTCAAAATAGTGCGCATGTATGAGCATTAATATAACCAAAACAAAGCATGTAAGGAAGAATTGCCGTTTTGGGCAGGCTTCTCTCATGGTGCTTTGCTTTAGCCGTGATTAACACCTCTCGACTCACTCTTCTGCATTCTCAGACCCTCGTTCTCTTCTCTTCTCTCTCCACAGGGAGTAGCACTGCTGACTGGCTACGGTCCCTGCCGTGTCTCCGCGGAGAGCAGTTCTTGCAAAGGGAGAGAAAGCTGGCCAAGGTGCAGACTCTGGTCCTCAAGGAATGCTGCCGTAAGTGTTTCCCAGGCAACGGAAAATCTTTCACCAGGACCTCTAAGTATTCACACGCTGTGCTTCAGTCACCCCAGAGCAGCACATTTCTAATCATATTTCTCCGGTCACACGTTCTCACTCTCACGTGAGCGCTTTCTGAAAATTGAGATCTCTTTTGTGCGGTAAACAATAGAGCTTTTGTCAGACCCTCAACACCTACTGTGTTAACAAGGGTTTGTGATGCATGATAGACTACATGATTGATAGATTAATTGTGGCATGTCAGAGCACTGTTATTAGGCTTGTAGCTAATAAATTCAGGTTAGTTCCTAGGCTGTATCAAACGCTTGACACTTTTCTTTGCAGAATTTGTATACAGAGTAAATTGTATATTGGATAAACAATTAGTAGTGAAAATGTGTGATTATGAACAATTTTACCCTTTAATAACTTGAGGCACTTCAAGAGAGGATGTTGTGGTTTGAAAACATGATAAATTATACAGCTGTCTCAGATGTGCTAAGTTTCATTAGTGTGTCTTACAAGAAAGTGAAAGTCAACATGAAGCAGACAGATACAGTATGTAACGGATTGGTTTGAAAGGGTAGGGTGATTAATGAGAGACATTTAATGATGCATCTCATCTGTGCCTAGGGCGAAGAGAGGCGGCCCAGAAGTCCGCTGCCATTCCTGTGAATGAACTGAAGGCTCTACTGAATTTGGCCAGAGAGCAGTACCTTCAAATGCACGACTCCACACTGTCTACAGCATCTGAACACCTGTTCCTGAAAAAGGAAAACCAGACTTCCTCTTCTAAAACTAGTGGTGAGGGGTACTTAAATACAGAGCAGTTTTCTTTAGGTATACATCTTCTGTAACAATAAAAATGGATAGATAGTGATCATTATTATTATATTCTAGTACATTAATAATATTATATATCGTATTAATTACTGCTCACACTTATTATAATAAAATCAACTTTAGACCAGTTCCTCTAGATTGGTTTTGCTTCATTACCCAAATTAATATTATACATGCATTTCATTGTAAACGGACCAAAACATAGAGTTTAGAAATCGAGGACAGAGCTGCCTGCCTTCACACTGCCTGTTTCCTTGACGACTGTATAAACAATAACATCATGTTCATTGTTGTACCCATAGATATAGGTACTTCATTTGACCACCCAAAGCATGCAGATGCATCTGACACCTAAATAATAGAAAATCTACTATTACAGATATATATATATATATATATAGAGAGAGAGAGAGAGATAGAGATATAGATAAATGCATATCTATGGATTTACTTGCATGAATGGTCATGTGACCTTTTTTTTGTTGTTGTTATGTGGAAGGAGATCTTTAGGTAAGTGAAAGTAGTGCTTTAGGGTTTTATTTTTTCTCAAATTAATTATTATTTCTTTTAATTTTTCTATACTGTTTTAATAAAATATCTGCCTTAATACATAGAACAATATCTAATGTAGTGTTTGTAATAAATGATATTGCTCCAAATACCAAATGACTTGTGGTAAAATATCATAGAGCTTGATTAGAAACACTTTTCTGGATCCTTAGTTTACATAGTTACTTTTTTAATTTATTTTTTTATTTGCTCTTTCTAACCAGTACATTTCTTTCAAAAGATTTGAAACGTTGTGCTCGGACAGAATGGCCAGAGAGGAGTGCCCTACAAAACTATGAGAACATACAGAGAGCCCGACAAAGATCCAGGTAAACCATCTGGTACCTTATCTGAAAACTCATTAGCATGTCTGAAGCCTTCAGTTGTTGTCTTTGTTAAGGGCTTAATTAATCTCAAAACAGTGTATCAGATGGGAAAATAGCTTGTGCATTTGTTCCAACGGTTGGAATAGTACATTTGTGGTCGGTTGCATGAATAAATTTCAGTGTCATCCACAGGTGCAGGCTGTTCAGCAGTGGTTCCTCTGAGAGTCTGATGGGGCCTAAAGATAGCCAGAGGGGAAGTTCTACACTGCTGGATGCCAGAGAACTGCTCAAACACTTCACCCCTGATGGACTGCCTAGTGGGGAGCTACAGCCGCTGCCAGTGCTTAGAGGGTTGGTCATATACATTGTGTCTGACATGATGTCTCTTAATGACTTTTTTTTCCCCTGGCTTATTAAAACTGCAATTTAAGTCCCTCTAGACAAGGAGGGAGCATGTGTGTACATGGTAGAAAGTTTTAAAGCATCATTCAAATTTTACAACTTTTCTTTTTTTTTTTTTTTCTTTTTTAAATTTTCTGCTTGCACTGGTCTTAAAGGGATTGTTCAGTCCCAAGTTCTTTATTTATTTACCCTCAAACGGTTTGAAAAACTATATGAATGATTAAAGTTAGTTAGCAATTTAATAATTCAATCATAAATATTTTAATGAATAAGTTGCTTTTTAAATAGACAGACAAAATGTATGATTTAAAATGTAGTTAAAATATTGAATAATTTAAAACTTTAATTCATGTTTGTGCAGTTTTGTTAGAAGTAGTTAATAAATCATCTTAGGTTCACATTTTATGCATTTGGAACAACATCAGATGATTCATTCATTCATTTTTGGTCATGTACCAGAGATAAAGATAATACCGAATACAATAGAATGTGAATATTTTCTATGTAAATTGTCTTCTACCAGTTACACACTAATCTCTAAAAATACTCATATTTAATCATTCCTGAACTGAATGTCTCTAATTGTGGTTTGTGCTTTTGTTTGTATAGTGAACATGCATTTCAGTTGTCTCCTGACCTCACACCCAGGAAGGTAACCAAGCTTCCTTTCTCAAAAGCAGCCCGATCCCACTACCATGGAATAGAGTAAGTGTGTGTGTGTGTGTGTGTCTATATAAAAACGCATCCATTGTACAATCTATTCTCCCAAATCCCTCCACCTTCTCAAGCATTCTTTGGGTGTGCTTCAGGTTCTGTCTGGATGAGCGTAAGGCCCTTGAGCGAGACCATGGCTTTGTGAAGCTGCAGTCTCGTCTAATAAGATATGAGACCCAGAGCACATGCTGTAAGGAGCCCTGCCCTGTGCCATTCGCCCTCAGTCCTGCACCCTCCCCAGCCGTGCTGTCTGAACCGGGCAGTGTGCCTGATGGTGAAGCTCTGCACAGCGAGTCGTCCCGCCTCAAACGCCGCTCCCGCGAAACAGACCTCCAGCCACAGAAGAGGTGACAACACCACATGCATACTAATGATGAAGAGTCATCTCATGGATTTCCTTACCTATAGATGGCCCAACCGTCTTCTTTATTGTTTATTTAAATTTTTTCACCAGGTAACCAGGCATTATTAGATTAGGGCTGCAAAATGATTAATTGTGATTAATCACATGTTTGTATATTTATTTATACATAATACATATACACAGTATACACATATATTATGTGTTGCATAAAAACTTTTATTTTGAATGTGATTAATCGTTGTCCAGCACTAATTTATATATACTAAAAATTATATACAAATGAAAAAAACTATTATTAGTGCTCAAATATTGATAATAATTATTATTGTTAAGGGTGTTTAAGGCCAGTCTGTTGTAATTATATTCTGTTTGACAGTATTTAAACAAGTCGACCCATCATTACACACCAGTTCTCAGAAAAGGGACGTTCAATAAGACAGTCAAACTAATGTTTCTCTACTTGGGTTAATTTTCTGAAGCTGTCAAGTTTATTGATTCTCCCTTGTGGCTCATTTAATTCTGCTTGCTCATCATCGCCTTCCTCTGGCCCTCCGTCCCTTCACTTTACATGCATTTGAATGCACCATACGTCACTCGCACCCAAATTGAATATAGATCTGTGCTTGATGGCTTTGTCAAAGGGTGAAATGAGCAATGAATGAAAATTACTGAGCAGCGCTGCAATGAATGTCAAAGTCTTCTATTTCCAACATTTTTAGCTGAAATCACGTAGACCCCTCTCTAAATGCACTTCACATATGGCAGTGATCAGATGTCTAATGTTTGGCCTTCTTTGCTGCCACAGAAGCCCAGCGTGCATTAGATGATGTGTTGTCAGGACATGAGGTTATTGACTTTTTTTTTTTTTTTTTAATGCTGACCTACTGCAGAACTCCAGGGGCCACATTACTTTTAAGGCCTATCATCATCATCATCATCTCAGACTGAAATTACCACAGCGGTGGCACATCATCGGGAAATAAAAGCGCAAGCCTGGAAATTTATGTTCAAGGATATAAAGAAAAAAAAATTCTGGAACTGAGCAGTTTCTTATTATATGGGCTTAGAAGGAGAATGCTGGAGCAGACATCTCCAGAAGAAAAAGAGGTAGAAGTGTGTGCTCCAGTGCTTAAGTAGGCCGTCACATCAAGTCATTTTGATTAGAGTTTTGATGTGAGTTACACAGTGAGATTGTGGGATTGATGATCTCAGAGAAGCAATATCTTACACCATCCACCTCATCCCTTTTAAAATCCCTTTGGCAGGTTCTGTAAATCGGAGAGCTCTGACTCTCTGGGTGCAGGTGGTACTCATCCAGCAGTGGGGGCTCTGCGGCAGCAAGCAGCCCAGTGCCGTTCCAGCTCAGGTTTGGCCAGACGTTCTGCTTCTGTTGCTGACCCCTCGCCCAGTCAAAAACCCAGCCAGACCCAGACCGAGTCCCGCTCCCAGAAACACAACAGGGTAAGTGCTAATGACCAGGCCCTGGACAACAGATATTTTCACATTTTCTGCAGAGATTTGAGGGAAAATCTACTTTAGTGATGCACAATATACATTGGTATCATTTTCTTTTAATCTTATTGGCAGATGTTGAATATAAATGTATCTTTTTTTTTTATTTATGTATGTATTTATAGAGGGCAGAATGGAGAGTAGACAGGATGTGAAATAGGAGAGAAGGGGGGCAGAATGAGAAAGTTTTAAAAGATGGGTCACCCAAAAAGCAGTCATGCTATATTACAGAGAGCTGGCTCTGACTGTGATGTAAATAGGTCAATTTTTGGGTATTTATTTGTTCACGTTTACTTTTCTTCATAAAATACCTTTTAATATCTAATAACTTTTGTGGTCTCATAATTTCCTCTTAAATTCATCTTTAAAAATACAAATTTAGCAAATCTCAAAATTAATATCTATTTTTCTGACTGTAAATAATTTTTGGCAAAATAACTAAAAAAAAGATTTTAGTGTTTCATTTATTTTGTTTTAGACAGAATGAAAAAAATCATAAAAAAAAAATTCAAATGGAATAGGTAACAATAAAAAATTAATTTATTGTTATCAGCCAGAAATGTAATATTGAAGATATTTAAACAAGGCAAAACCTTAAACAATTTGGATAGTGTACATAACCCCTCTTATAGCATCACAACTTGACAAATTAATATGAGTATGAAATATTGAAGTGCTAGGAGAGACATAAAAATAGTACAGCTTTGTAGAAAATTGGTTGCTAGGGACTACGGTCAAATATGAAGTTTAAGGGTCATTATTTAAAAATATCCAGCCAGCGAATGCTGCATTTGACGAGTCAGAATCAAGTATTCCAGAGAGCCTTGGAATAAGGCAAAACAGCTCTCAACCCATTCAAACCTTAAACCCTTTACTTTATTCAGTGAATTCACTACCAGTCATCAGCAAATGTCAGGTCTTTATGTGAGGTCTGCGAGTAACGTGATTGTGCATCGCTCTCATCCGTTGTTTCTGTTTCAGATGCTGAGGGAGGTGGTTGCGAAGACGCTCAATAAACACAGGATCAGCAGCGAGCACAAGTGCTTTGAAGCCTGTAGTCAAAGGCTGTTTGACATATCAAAGTTTTATCTGAAGGTGGGTACGAATCATTCTGCCTCTTTCCATCGCACCCTGCTGTCCTGCCTTTAGGACATCTTTGAAGCGCTCAAAATATGCTGCGTAAACGCTGCCGATTGATGTTATCTACATCATTTATCCATGACAGGGGAGCAAAAACTTAGTTCAAGAAACTTGTGTCAATTCGCTTTGTTCCTAAAGCATTCAGCGAGGCGAAAAAAAAAACGCTTTTGTAGCACCTTAGTATTTTCCCTGAAATTGATTTATGTGCACCAAAAATCATTCATCATTTACTGCGTGTATACAAGCTGTCTCTGCTACAGTACCTTTAAGACCTTGCTATATAAATGGCCTCTGTTACACTACGCTAGCCTTCACTTACCAGCATAGTTCATAATGTTGTTCATCAGGACAGGTCAATGCGATTGATACTGAACTGACAGATATTCTGTGTAAACTTAAGAAGCTAATATGTCATGGATGTGTGATGGTTTGTATAAATAAATGTTGTAAGTGGACTGGGGGGAGAGGCTATATGCAACCTTTAAAAGGGATACTTCACCCAAAAATAACTATTTTGTCATTAATTACCTACGTCATTCCAAACCCATAAGGCTTTGAAACTCAAATTAAGATGAATATCCAAGAGCTTTCTGATGCTGCATACACAACAACACAACTGAAACATTCAAGGCTCGGAAAAGTGGTGAGAACATCGTTAAAAAATATTCCATTTGACATCAGTGGTTTAACCATCATGGAAAGAAAGTGGTTGAAAAGTTGTTGTGGAATAAAGTCATTCTTTTTGTGTTATTTGTACACAAAAAAGGTATTCTCATACCTTCTTCTTCATACATTCTTCACGGCATTACGGCTGAACCGCCTGATGTCACAAGGACTATTTTAACAATGTCCTTACTAGCTTTCTGGACCTTGAATGTAGGTCGAATGTGGTCAGAAAGCTCTCAGATTTCACCAGAAATATAATATAAATTGTGTTCTGAAGGTGAATGAAAGACTTGCGGGTTTGGAAAGATGTGAGTAATAAATGACAGGATTTTCATTTTTGGGTGAACTATCATTTTAAATGTAACTTGATGAAAATATCCATGCATGCATATTTGTGCTTTAACATTTTTATAATGGTATTCTACTCAAACTCAAATCACAGTGTAGTAGAGCATCTGCATACATGAAGGTTTTATGTCAGTAAGTTATTTAAAAAGAAGTCATACTATCCCCAAACCTTTGATAGTATAAGGATGCATAAATGTAATAAAGCATTAACAAACACAGTGCTCTTCTCCAAGCCGTTCTGCCTCAGCAACCTGTGTTTGTTTTACAACAGGATCTGAAAACCTCACGTGGTCTTCATGAGGAAATGAAGAAAGCAGCCAGTAACAACGCCAAACAGGTAAAGCACGTGCTTCAGTTCACTGTGTTCTGAGAGGACCTGAATTGATGAAAATGACCAATTAAAAATTTGAGTTATTTGTTTTTGTAAGATGCCTTCAAAATCGATACAATGTCAAATGTTTTTACACGCGCACTGTTTTCATCCACAGGTGATTGATTGGGTTGTGGAGAGATCATCTAAAAGATGACTAAAATCTCCAATAGGACACAGCGATTAAAACTAACATCGTGATGGAGCTTTAAGAAAAACTTCTCGCAGCATTAATTCCTGGCATGTACATATTTATTTCTATATCCTTTGTGTTTGTGATAATCATTTTAATGTATTAAAAATGTGACTTCATTTGGTTTTTAAAGATTTTAACACTTAAACAGAGTCTGTCTGACTGACAAACAACAGCCAAATATGGCCCCACGTTTTCAGAGAACCGCTGTTTTGCATCATGAAAATCACTCGGAGGGCGTTTCTGCCCAGATCGTATTTCAGTAATGAGTTCACTCAAATCAGCACTCGAGTGTGAAACAAGGAACACATGAGAGTCTCAACTCTGTTTTTCCCAAACCACCTCATCTTTTCTGTCTTGTTGGTCACACACAAGCTATCGGTTCTAAACTAGCACTGCAAGTAGTTTGCCCTAAAATTACCTGAGGTCACATTGGGCTGAGGTCATGAAAAGTGACTGCTCCCTGGTACTCCCTGCCCACAGAAGGTTGAGGGTGTCTCGTTTGGCAAAATGGCAGGACACATTCCAGTCCCACACAGGGCCATTGTTCTTACTCCTGGGTGCCCAGAGGGGTGATGGGAAAGCAGGGAGGGGGCTGCACATTACATTGGCAACCCTGAGAGCCCTCGAAGGCAATATGCAATCTGAACTCACTCGCTGCTTCTCACCAGAGCTGCTCTAGTTCATATGGTGAAACTCAGTGTTACGTTGTTGAATGAAACAAGGTTTTAGCTTGATAAATTGTAATACTTAAGCTGAATCAGTATTTTGAGCTGCGTGGGTAAACTCTATTAAACTTCAGCCTTGTTTTCAGAATCTCTTTCTACAGTGTGTTGGAGCATCTCACGTGGTTCTCCATGCTGACTGCTTGATATAAAAGGGTTCACAGCATGAAGAATCACATTTTTCAGAAGAGTTCATTGTACTGTGGAAATATGCTGTCGTTTTCAGAAGTTGAAACTTCCTCCCCAGTGACCATTTATTGAAACTTAAACTGAAAATGAGGAAGTTTGAATAACATTATTCCTAAACAGCAGAACTAAGTGAAATATGAAGGAATCGGTTAAACCATGTGTTACTCCTGGATACGTGCAGCACCTGCTGCTCTACATATCCGGTTTGATTTCTTTGTTTAAAAATAAATGTTCACTCAATAAGTCATAATCAATCACCCTCATATCTTGAATACAAGACATTTTCAATGTTACATTTGTTGCCATTTTTAAGACGATTCAAAGTGACTCAATTCTGTCTTGTAAAACTTGTAAAATGAATTTTCTGAGACACCCAAGCACCTGATAACTGCAACTGAGGGCCGAAGTTCTGAATTCCATGGCAGTTTTCATTGGCCAAGGCCCGCCCATGAGACTTGCACTCCATTTGTGGTGACTGACTATATATATATATATATATATATATGATGAAAATTCATTCTCTGCCAACAGGTGTCTTTTAAACCCTCTTTCATACCAAAAACTAACTACAAAGATAATATTAGCGTCCACACTAGCAGACAATATTGTCTGTTTATTCTAAAATGTGCATCTTTAAATTCTCAAGATCTTGACAGCAGGATGGATTCTGATTGGCTGTCAATGTTTGTATCGTTCATGAGTTTTCGAAAATTATTCAACAACATAGTTTCTCTGTGCCTTTATAGTTGTGGTGTGGCTATTCAGTCCCACTTTATATTAAGTGTCCCTAATACCTGTGTACTTACACTGTGGTTGCATACTACATACATATCTAGTTACTATGCAAGTACACATTGCTACAGTACATAGTATCTCTACAGCTGTAATATTTCTGTAGCTGCACACATGTAACAACCCTCAGAATGGTGTGTAAAAGTACAAATGTGTAACAGGACATTGGTAACAACACGCAGTATGTATAAGAGTAACTGGAACAGAGGGTGTAGTTGGGTAGGTTTAGGGATATGTAAAGTGGGTGGAGTTGGTGCACCTCTGTAATACCAGTGTATATACATAGTAACTTCTCAGGAGCTGCCCACTTAATATAAAGTGTAACATTCTGGACACAAACCACAATTTATATGTGAAGCCTAACTTACTACATACACATCTAGTTACTATGGAAGTACACAGGTATTAGGGACACTTAATATAACATGGAAACGGCTATTCTTTAATATTAGAACTGTATCGTTATCGTGCTTTGTGTGAACAAGACCTTTAGAGCTGTAACGGCTGTACACAAAGCAGCGCTCCAATCACAAACTCTGCTTTATCAGACATTATATGCAGGTTGAAATGAAAATGACATTCAATCTGTTTCCATCTGAAATACTGTGATTTTAATTTGCTCATGTCTGCTCGTTCTGAAAAATCTTTGTGATGGTCAGTTTTGATAATGTGGTGCCACAAATGAATCAATGTATGGAAACACTGGACTGGTTTTGGAACAAGTGTTGAAGGGGAGAAAATGATAATGTTTCAGAGTGAACGATCGCTTTCATTTCAAAAGTGGATTCTCAGCCCAGTGACTCCTGGATCTGTCGTGTGTGTGCTGGAATGTGGCAGGGACGGTTTCACAGATGAGACAAAGGCTGTGCCACAGGGGCCCTGCTGTCCCCAAATCCATAACCCCTACAATAGAGCAGTGCTCTGGGAACGCTCACTGCCTGACAATGGACACTAATTGCTGGTTAACTTGAAAAATCTCAAGTGCTCTAATTTATAATTTGACATCCAAAGTTCTTCAATGGCCTTTGTGTGTTTGCACAGTGAAGCTAAATAAACCAACGACAGCAAATCTGAGCCTCCACAATAGTTGTTGTGCTAGCATGCATGCAAGCACATCACGCAAGAATGGACAACATCCTTCTGATGAATACTGAAAACAACTACACAAATGTGACTGCTTTACTAAAGATTTCTTTTGCACGTCAGAGGGTTAGTACAGCAGGACTCCAGATTTCACGAGCGAGACGTTAGTAAAAGTCACCGAAACTCCATTTGTCTGTGGAAACAGATACAGTTCTGAAGGGGAGGGCTGACCTTGTCTCGATTTTCCTCTTTTGTCACAAAGGCCTTGTGAAAGCAGACATGCCTCTTTGATAACCGGCACTCTAGAACATTCTTGTTGATTCTGCGCAACTATCAGTGTCACGCATCTCCCGAGTGAAAGCACCAGAAATTAAACAAGATAACTGTTTTCAGGCCGTTTAACATTTATGTGCATTAACAAGGTTTAAACTAGCCTTTAATCCACATTAGCTGCCAGACAGATGTAATTACTCAGACAGCTGTCATACAGACGGCCGCCTTCCCTCCTGTTATATAGAAGTTAATGGCATTTTAAGTGCTGAATACTCGGCTCTATTGGATTCTAAAATAATACTTTGAGTATTTTTTTTTTTTAGTTCCAGTCACAAGTTAGTGTTCATTATATAGTTTGATTTTTTTTTTTTTTTCGTAGAAAATCAATGTGAAATTGTGTTTCACTATAATTAATATCTTTCTGAAAAATACACAGTTTATCATTAATGAAATGTAATTAAAATCATTCAGAGGTCCGGTTTGCTACAGCGCCAGTTCTGCATCATCACCCTCATTCGGTCTTGCGAGCTCCACTGTGTTGCGGTTTTCCCTTCTCCGTGTAGGAATAAATCACGTCGCTGTTTCAGTCTATAACAGTTCAATCTCAGGCTACCAATCCTAATCTTGCAATCTTAGCAGACAGGAAGGAGTGGAGGATAAAAACAATGGGCTTGGGACAGGAGTGCAAGTCCAGTTGCTGTGAATAGAAAAAAAAAAAAAAGTAGTATTAAGCAATTACGGGAAATTCCTGATGTGATAAACACATGTTAAGAAACGCAATCATGATCAGACAGGTCTTTCAGAGATGAGCTGTCTATCAGTACGGACACGCATCACTTCCTTTTCTGAAGAATCTCACTTAAGAAAGTGATAAAGCTAACAATAGATTTCTGAGAATTTTTCAGAAATAAATATCTCTGTATTTGTTTGCAGTGCAATTGAAAAAAAAAAAAAAAATCATTCAAATGATAATTTTAATCAAACCGCTATTTTTAATCAGTAGTTCACATAGCATTTATATTCATATTAATTTATACACAACTGCTGTTTCAACAGTGAGCTGGTAAGATTTTTTTTTTACCAGTAAAAACTTCAATATAGTTAAATTACAATCAACAATCAAAAATAATGTTTGTATTAGCGTTAACGATACTTTAGCATTAAATGTAACTTACTCTCTTAAGGGTACGTTCACATGAAGCGTCTAAAAACAAAATGTGAGGTGCGTCACTTCCTCCACAATTTGTTGTTGCTGAATAAACCTCAAATTTTACTCACAATTTCACCTTCGTTTCCACCGAAATCCAAATAGAGGATCCGTACTCCATCGTCAGCAGACATCTTCAGCTTTTCAAACGGGTAACTGAAGAGAGGCTGTGCCAGAGAGCTGTCCTCTCCGTCTGCTATCACAGAGAAACCTCGCTCGTAGTGAATGACCAACCGACAGTCCTGACCCTGATACATACAACCTGAAAACACAAAGAATGAAATACAGCCGTTAAGACTACCATAAAAAATTAGTTGTCATACCAGAGGATTAAAAAGCAGACATGTGAAGCTAATATTAAAGTACATTTTCATTATTATTCTTATTAGACCTGTCTAAAATTGTCCAATTGTAATTCAGCTACTTTTCTAAGAGAATGAAATTCTTCCAATTTACTGAATTATTATTTATGTAGATGCTTTCACATTTCTGACATTACACACATTTAACATCATTATGTTAGGTTTCCCATTTAAACAATTCCACTGTGTTAAACTGACTTAAACAGTTTAACAATTTCGGTTTGACCCGTGGCCTATCCAGTGGTTGGAGAAATGGATGGAAATGCTGTCAGTGTTGTCTTAGCGACTTTTCAGGAACTTTTTTTTTTATGTAGCGACCAATTTTTGCCCAAACCATATTTAGTTTCTGCAGAGATTCGTCGGTAAGTTACTGTCTCTCTTTCCCGCTGCACACCTCTGTCTGTGTCTCTGTCTGCGTCTGCCTAGTTCAGCGCGTGGCTGAAGCAGCATGTAACGTTTTCTGTGTTCACAATTTGCAAAATGTATATAGTGAGCATCATGAAATCAAATAGCTTTTTTCTCTTATCCCAAATTGCTACAGTACACTTCTAATAACTGCTTATTTTTTGACTATTATAGTCTGGTCGGGTCGTCACCACTACAGAGTAACACATAACTGTGTGATTCGCCATAGACATAAACTTAGAGAAGTAGCGCCAGTAAGACGGTTCTCCCACGGCCAGTTCTGTTTATTAATCGTCAGAGCACCAAAAGTACATAGTGCTGCTTTAAAACGATATTATGTTGCTTCTCTAATTTTGAACTCAAGTAAAGTTATTGCACAGTTATTGTCTTTATCTAATGTGTTGGGTATTTCAGACAAGGGCTGGATTATAAACAAACGTAATAATAAATATATATTTATATATACACATTATGAAATGAGCTGCCCTGTAGTGTGGAAATGTAAACAGGCTTGTCTAAGTCTCACTACAAATAAAGAGAAGTAATGGGAACCTGGTATTTCAATTATGGTACTGACAATTATTCATTTAAGGTACATTTATAACAGATAAAAAAATTCAATTAAATTGCAATAAATCATGAGTTAACTCATGACATTCATGTGATTAATCACAATTAATATATATATATATATTTTTTTTTTAAACCGATTGACAGCCCTAGTGTAAAGACTTTGGTGCAGTTTCATACTAAAATATATTTTTACAAGTACTACAATAATCAAAATCAAAATAAATACAGTACAGGACAGGACAGTGCTAAATTACAAATGGAACTGCTTTTCGGGTTGAGCAATTCAAGCAAATTCCTTTTAAGGTGCGAATAAAATGAAAAAGTATTCCATTTGTGAGATAAATGTCCTTCGATTCGCCTGATAATTGGTACATTATTCATCACCAGCAATCTCTGCTCAATACCTCCCCGGCTTCATCAAATACATCACAGGAGTCCATGTATCTAGTATCACCTCTCTAATACATTCAATTACAGCTCATCAGGCACCACAGGATGTGTAGAAACCTACTGTTACCGTGTCTATTGTGAGTGTGCCAGTGATCCACTTCTGCTGTTCCCTCCATTTGCCCCAATAAAGCTCCCTGAATCTCTCTTTGACCGGGTAATTGCGAGGCTAGTGTGTTCTTTTCGCATTGTGTGTCTTTGAGAAACCCCTCAGCTCTGGCTACAGCCCAGTCCATTAGGCTGATTAAATCATCGCAGCAATGAAAAAGCATCTTCTTCTGCAATTTACCCATTAAATTGGAATTACACTGACATTACACACTCAAACACCTATTAATTACACACTTTGGGTGAGGGGCTCCTAAAAAGGGGATTTCAGAATACCGTTCCCATGTTGCTCTTAACAATACTGTAAACTTATCCCCATCAAAACAGCTTGATCTTCAGGACTGAGGGACTTTTTCCCACCAGATGGGCTTTTAGTCAGTCACAAACAGTCTCTCTTTCACCATCAACAGCTTAGCATAGGATTTTTTTGGGCCTCTTAACTATAATAGCTTTGTAATGATTCAGTAACTCAGCAATTTAATGTTCCTCATACGTCTATGCAGGCTTATCTTTATGAAATTAAGACCACTAACCATTCATATACTCATCTACACAGAGTGCAGTCTATTCAGTGAGCCATCAATGAACAAATAATGATTATTATAACTACATTACTACATGCTAAACATTTCTAAATGTATAGCATTTTACTACAAAATGCTCAAAATGTATGACTTAGGTAAATTCTCTATGCTGTTCCGAATTTAATGACACCGTTTACCAGTTTAGTCATAATAATTTAAGCATTGTGAAGACTCGTCCATTTTTGTGTGAATTTCATCAAATTCGTTAATGTGCTTTACAAACTTTTTGATCTATCAGAAATCTTTTGCTAATTTTTGTCAGCATTATTTTGGTGAAAATGTGAAAAATCGTACAAGTTTAGTCACAAGACAGCCTTGTGTTATGGATGGGCCTATCGATCCCGAAGTATTGATCTATCGATACTGACGAGAGTATCGAAAGTATTGATACTCAAATAAAAATATTGATACTAAGGTGTATATTATTTACCAATGATTCTGTTAATTTAACAACAACAAAAAATGCGCACAATATGCATTAAATTAGGGCTGGGCGATCGAACGATATATTATGCGCATCTCATCAGTTAAAGCCAGTTCTTTGATTCTTTGATCTCCATCAGCCGTTTTCAAAAGGAACGCCAGCTTATGAACAAAGCCTTATAAAAAAGGCTTTAATTTTAATATAAATTTTAAAATATTAAAGGCTCTGTAATTTTAATACAAATCATACACTGTCTGAATAAAAAGTTTGCATTTTATACATGCGCCTCTCACTGGCAGTACTTTATGAAAATGGACCATGGTTTGACCAAAGTACCTAAAAAGACTAGTTCAACTATTCTATGGTTACCACTGCAGTAAACATATTTGAACCATGTGTAAACATAAATAATAACCCAGTAAATTACAATTAAGGTGTACTGAATGTTAAAATAGGTTTCAAATATAAAGTGAAGTGGGTATCATTATCCATTTTTATTCATATTTTTTTTTTTAAATTACTAAATTACTATTAAAAAATTCAGTTTAGAAGTATAGTATCAGTCCTACGACGATACTGTCCTTAAAAGGTATCGTATCGAAAACAAAATAAGTGGTATCGCCCATCACTACCTCATATCCATTTTTGCGTGAATTTCGCCATTTTCGTCAAATATCAGAAATTCTCTGCTAACTTTTGTCAGAATTATCAGAATATCTAGGCAAATTTTGGTGTAAACTAGATAAATCATCTAGGACCTGTAAAAAAAAAAAAAGTTTCTTCTCAAAAATTTCAAAAAAATAAAAACTTGGCATGAAACAAGGAATTTTGCTTCTAGAACATTTTGCTTCTATCGTTAATATTGAGATTGTCCTCTATCTTTGTGCCAAATTTCATAACTTTCCTGAAAGTGGTTCTGTGGGCTGCCATTGACTACCTAAGCAGAGGAAGAAGAAAGCTAATGGACACAACAGGCGTCTAAACACCTTCATTGCTTGGCCCCTGTTAAACTGTATTGATTTTTCATCTGGCCTTAGGTCTGTTTCTAATAAGTTTTTGTTGACCACTATCATCATTCCAGCCAGAAACAGGATTTAAGAGTCCTGTGGTCACTAATAAAAAAAATATATGAGACACAAAAACCCGCAAAAATTAGAACTAAGAAAGAATCTTTGGAGACACAAAGTCTCTGAACAGATTATAAGATTAGACTAAACACAGGTAATAGAGCATCAGCTGCCAAATGGGCCTTTCCCATAAAATCCCAAATATGGAGCAGTTCCAAGATCCTGACGCAAACAGGATCTTTTTAAGGGAACAAATGTGTCAAATCCAGCCTAACGTGTTTTTCGTCTGGTTTGTTTGGAGTGGATCTGCATCTGTTGCTCTTTCCTACAAACTTCAAGTAATTATCATCTTCTCCCAAATGTATTAATTAGAGAGTGACGTGTTGTAACAAGGTCAGTCTATTTTTATTGTGTTTCTTTTCAGAAGTTCTCTCACAGCACTGGTAACGTGCTTAACTCATGACAGGAAAATCAACATTAATCATTGCTCAGTTTAATCTGGCCCACTTGCCATTCCAGCTTTGTAGGTTAAGTAGAAATTATCTCAAAAGCCTGATCTCAGAACAGTGAAAATATCTGACAATAAGGGAAAACCACAAAATATCCAAATAAGGCGCGGTGATCTCTAGGGGCTCACATGCAGTTCAGTAACGGCAGATACATTTCCTATCAGTCCAGGCCCAGGGACTGCCTGAGAGCTTCAATTCCCAGAATGCTTTGCTCGGTGCCCCTCGCCTGCTGCATTGAGACCACACAGGAACTCTGCCATGGCATTCCATTCTAAAAATACACTCTTTACTTAAATGACTTCAGTATGAATAACGGACATCCAAAACGCTGAAAAAATTGTAGTGCAGCACAGAACTTATTTGAATTTACTGTACAGCTGGAGCCACGGTCAGATGACCGAGATCCATTTATCTTTGCTTGGAAGCTTGCGAGTAGCCACAAATAAACATTTGACATAAGTATGTGTTTAACATTTAAGAAACTACAGCCATAAAACAAATGTAAACACAACAATGCGCAAGAAAATAAATGAGATTGTTGCACTTGTTGCAAAGTTCCAGACTACTACTCACTAAGACAGAAAACAAACTGTTGCCACAAAGAAAATATGAAAAAAATAAATAAAATAAAATAAACCTAATAAATAAATGACAAATAATTATTCTGGTACAATATTTCTGACTTGAAATGGAGAACCCTTGAATTTACAACCCTTGAATTTGACCCTAGAATGAAACAGTCTGTTTTTGCCTTATTTGGAAGTTTCATGAATAGTAATGAGGAGGTCTGCTCTGATTGGCTGTTTTTCAGCGTTGCGTTGAATTGTTGTGGTATTCGCTTGTAGATGAACAACCACCAATGCCTGTTGACAGTCCTTCTCTATAGGAAGGCAGTGCGGATTTATATTTTAATACAAGTCTTTTTGTGCTTTGATATTCACAGACACTAGTCCATATAGTTATTTCTTGAACTACTTTCTGTTTATTCATCTAAGATTTGCCAAATTCCATGACGTTACAAGTTATACAGTAAATCTTTGGATTCCACATTGTGGCAATCATGTTTACCTTATTTTGCTAATCCCTGGCCTATGGGTCACGGACCCCCAGGGATCTGGAGAAACCAATTTGAAAACCTCTGTTCTTTAACATCAATGTGAAAACCCCATTTTGGAAACTTGGAAGAGTGTTGGTGTGAACAGGCCATAGGACCTGTGAAAGGAGCAAGATGTAGGATCCATACTCACTGGTAGTGACTTCTTTGATCATCTCAGCAGCTGTGTGGCAGCCAGTGACTATGTGTCTGGTCCAAAGTGACAAGTCCTTGCAGGTCTCTGCTCTGAAAAGATGCGCTTCGATACCCAATCTGGTTCCTGTCCGTGTAGCAAAGCACAACTCGCCACCAGGCTGTGGTGAACCCTTATCTGGACCAGAATGCACCAGCCTACGAAAATATAACAACACCTTATAGAATTTCAGTTCAGGTTTGATATCAAATAGAATGCAGCAGTCGGGCTTTCAAATTCCAATTTATTTTCTCCAAAGGGGAACTAATTTGAGCTAATTAGATTTGTTCAGAACTCTTTATGGGAAAAATGAATGGGAAAACACTTCAGCAACCAAGACCGCTGGGTACTTTTGCATCCTATATACATGCTTTGGATTGGTCCAATTAGTTTTAACCGTTGGCGGGGCTGCCCGGCTTGACAGAAACTTGAGATTTCACAGAGGAAGTCGAGCCAAAATAAGTTTCGAAAAGTTTTGAGAAAAAAGCATGGCAATGCTTGCCATTTTGGACAATCTCGGGGTCAGCAAAACATTAGCGTATGCCAACTGAGCCTGTGATAACTGCCCTATCAGCCCTAGAGTGAGATCTGGGCTGCGGTCCAGTTAAACTTGGACTTCAAATCTATCCCTTGCAGTAATAGCTGCCACCTCATACAGCTTCAACAGGCCTTTAATAGCCGTAATGCTTTTGTACAGTTTCTTTCCAACTGGCTGCAGTTGTGTATTTTAGTTCCCTATTGGTCAGCACTGCCAACTGGCATGCAAAACGTGTGTGTAAAAAGACACGTGTTAAACAGAAGGGGGTGAAGGTGTGTGTGTGCATCTTGATTGGTTTTTCAGGTGTGTTTGTATGAACAAAGCAAAATGAAAGTAGTAACACACTGTGTGTGTGTGTGTACCGTGTGGCTAGCAGAGGGTAGGTGTGTGTCGGACTGAGCCAGTGTTCTCTCATGCGTGGCATACTGTCAAACAGCAGCATGTCCTTCTCCGTCAACATCACCAGCACCGGCTTCCAGCACCGTCTTTCGCTTTCCGTCTGAAACACACACACCATGAATAACTTGTGAATAAGTCTTTCAGGTGCCGTATAATTACATTTTGCCCTAATTTTCTTTGTTTATATATGAAAGCCTGTGTAAAACGTCAAGTGCAGACCTTAAGTCTTTTGTTCATCTAAGAGACTTGTTAATTAACATTGTCAAAGTGGTAAACCTCTCAAGGGTGTCTCTTGTATGCCCACTTCCCGTGATTAACCACGGCAACTTCAAATACTTTCAGAACAAAGTTAAGCTTCAAAACCGTTCAGCCTCTACAACTTTTATAGATGTATCAGCAAAAAGAGCACTTAAGTCCAGATTCATATGCATATTTTATACTAATGGAATGTATGTGAAACCATATGTAATATTTAGAAAAAATAGTTACATCATGTTAAAAGCATAGCAAGGCAACTCCAAGTGCTTAGTCAGCAAACATGACATGAATTTAGAATGAACCCTGTTTATTGTCTAAATGCAAGCTCACATAGAAATGTTGCTGGAAACTATGCCTTGTGTAAACACAAACGCTTTTAGGTATCTAAGACATGTACAAAGATTACTTTATTTATCCCAGTTGGGGAAGATTGTGGGTACATGCTCAACCTTCATTTCCCTACCAAACTACATACATGGTGCTTTTCTGTCATGCATAAACTAATCATCATATAATTTACATATGCAAAGCACTGTTGTTGTTCTGTATTAGAAACATTTATATAACAAGATTTACCATAGAAGTAAAACAATATACTGAAAGTAAGTTATTCTAAGCTGACTGGAAAATATTTGTAACTTTAAGCAAAATGTACGGTGGCCGAGAAAGATCAACACACTGCAGATAAAAACAAACAAACAAAACAAAGATATAAATATAGAAAAAATAAGAAAATGCAAAATAACAATCTTCATCTGTTAGACAATGCATGTGCTGCAAATAGTCACAACACAACCAAAAACACAAACACTTTACGAAAACAAAAACTCCACTGCAAATACTTACAACACACACAAATACGAACGAGCTGCAAATACACAGACTACATTGAAAATGTTTCACGAGTTCCCACTTCCTCATTAATAAACGAATACAGTAAGCATGTTTGGCGTGCTGTCCGGAGAGCTCGGCGGACCCCGAGCCCTAGGGATTTTAACCCCTTGGTGGGAGAGGGTTGGGCAGACCTGACCTGATGATGATTAATTGATTGAATAGGCCGTGCATAAAAGTGAAGAATTGACCATTAATGAGGGAGAAAGGGATAAATACGAGATATTTATTGTTAAATGCAGAGATGATTACTGGAAATTAGGTGTTCTCAACTAAGCAAGCCATGAGGCGACAGAAGCAAGGAACCAAAACTCCATGCGTGGGAGAGAAAAAAAACCTTGGGAGAAACCTGGCTTAGCTGGGGTCAGTTTTCCTCTGGCCGGACGCCTGACACTTTCCAGTTTTTATATACCGAGGCGGTGTAAGGGATTGGCTCTGATTGGACAATCAGGTAATAGGCAGATTGGCGGCAGTTGTGGTTTATCATTCGTACGAGCTCCTGACAAAATCTGTTTTTCAAACATCATTTAAAGGAACTGCAACAAGTGACAATCCTTATTAATGGTTATTGCTGAAAGGAGACATTTTTGTTTATTTTAACATCCTAATCATATAATTCCTTAGGTTCCTTTCTTTTTGATAGTAGTAGCCTAAATAATTACAGTAACTCTGAAATGTAAGCTGGAAACTTTTAGAACTTTGTATTAACCATGTTTTAGTATTAAAATAAATGAACAAATAGCCTAAATATATAATAAAAATATTATTATATTAAATTATAAGAACCATGTACAATTTCAGGGAGAGAGATTTAGATAGACCTGCTTCAAAATGTTATAGCATAAATGAAAATATAACAAGGCCTTAAGTATTGTTGCATTATTGTGATAAAAACAATGGCAATACATTGCTATTTATATGCACAGTCCTGTCTGTCTGTGAATGATTCATCTGTGCACATTATTTCACAAACAAATGTTAAGTGTAAAAGCTTGCTTTTTATCTGACTTTCGTGTGACTTCACAAACCCCTCTTACTTTCAGCCACTCCCCTCTAACCACCATTCTGTTGTGAAACAGATCAATTCCAGATGGATAAAATCCACTTAACATTTTTTCCCCCTCACAATATTTTGTTTCACTCGGAAATATATGAAAGCCTGTTTCCACACAGAAAAATTAAAAAGGTAATTCCAACTTTTTCCACTCAAAATTCAAGTTTTTACTAAAATTCCCAAACTAAAGTCTTATATCTTGCTTTGCTTTTTTTTTTTTTACAATATATAAACTCAAGAAACAATATAAACAACTTCATAGTTTACATCTTGGCATCCGAGTACACGAATAGTTATGAAAAGTTCAAGTTTGAGATATAACTCAAAATTGTAAGATTACCTGTTGCAGAAACCATTTTCCACAGAAAGCTCATTCCAACTGATCAGGGTTACAAACGATCTTTTATACATTGACTTTAATGAGCTCAAAAGTAAACACGCACTACAACTGAGCAATAGTTTTCCCAATAAGACCTTAAATAAAGCCCAAGTGTGATTTACTGCTGAAGCCCCGCTCTATGACAGACGTTTCCTCAGGGCTTTGATGGCCTGACAGACCACTCAAATTTCCACAAATCACAGGGCTGCTCTTCAGAGGGTCAGTTTGCCTTAAGGCTAAAAAGAGACCCCAGCAGGGCCGAGACCATCAGAAGCAGATGCGTAACCACAAACTGGCCCTTGTTATAAGCTCCGGCCTTCGCACAAAGAAATCTGCTCACTGTCTGCGGGCATTCAGTTCGCTGGAGGTTTTTTCCTCTCATATAATTATTTATCAAGGGGCCGGCAGGTTGGTAATAGGAGATAGTACAAGGAAGTTCTCATTAAAGGGCAGGCTGAGACGGGGCTACCCACAGCCCTGCCACCACCGCAGTTCTCTTTTAGCCAGCCCTGCCAGGCCTCAGCTAATTGGATAGCGATGAAAAGGATATTTAATAGGGAGGAAAAACCTGCGGTCACACTGAGGAGAGTCGTGCTCCATCTCGCTCCAGCACCGCGCACAACGATTTCTGCGAATTTATGAAAAAAAAAAAGGAGCACTTCAGAGGAACTGTCTGTACAGTTTTCAACCAGACCATACATACTTGTGTGTGACCTTTATAGTTTGTTCAATAGTGACGTTACCAACACCAAAATTTACAAGAGGCATATAAAAATTGCCAATTGGAGGGACGCAGTGAACAGTTATATCGAAGGAAATAAATTGTAAGGAAGTTAAAAATTAAAAAGCTGTTAAATTAAGGCCCTGTCCACACGGAGACGCGTTTCGCTGTATACGTATACATTTTTTATCGTATTGGCGTTTTGTCCACACGGATCCGACGTTTTAGGAGACTGAATCCGCTATTTTTTGAAACCGGGTCCCAAAGTGGATAAATCTGAA
>JAUCMS010000028.1:7780454-7794065 GCA_032357445.1 Enteromius radiatus | reverse complement strand
GTATGTTTGTGTAGAAATTTAACAAAGACTGGCATGAAATGCTTGTCATACTCAGAGAGATACTGATTTAGGAGTAATTTGCTAAAGTTAAAGTGGTCTCTTATTTTTTTCTGTGCCTGTATATACACATATATATAAAAACATACGCAGGAACATCCGTGATGTGAATTTATTTTTAAGTGAATTACTGAAACTAGTGATATTGAACTCAGTCGGCAATTAACTGATATCAGTAGAATAATAACAGATTACTATTTTCCTTTAATAGCTACTTTACATCAGAACAGTTTTTTTTTAATGACTGAAGTACTGTTTTCTTAATGTAAAGCTGCTTTTAAATAATATGTAACGTACTGTATAAAGTGCTATATATACTTTACTTGTGTTACTTAATGTTATATTGCTAGAAAAATCATTTAAAGTAGTAACACCACCATTGTACAATTATTTGGAGTAGGTTGTTTATAAAAGAACAGGTTTGAGTACCAATATTAAAACCAAATGACACTAACTTATGCTCCAGGTGGTTTGTGTGTTTAAAACACGGGATCAATGTTACATAAAACCAGTTATTCTAGTCTTGTTGCTGCTGTTCAATTATGTCTATAGTTTGCTATGTGGGGTTGACTTTGTTTGAGAATACACATTCCTATGTCTCCTAAACTTTTGTTACAGGGAATGTTAAGAGCTGGCCAAGTCACATTCCAGGCTTGATCAAGGAAATTATATTGCATTGAATGTTTTGAACTTACACTTCCCTTAACCATTAACTAACTGGGCAACAAGAACTCGGGTAAAATGATCTGATAAATGTGTCCTCCCTGCTCCCTGTATCTAGTGCATGCTGTGAATGAGGTCATGTGACTTGTAAGAGTGGTCTTTTACTACACATTCCCCTCCCTCTCTAACAGACCAGCCCTCATTCCAATCCCAGTCTCATTTTCTCCTACTTTATCATTTATTTACAATATACATGAACGAATGAGAAAGAACAGAAAGCGTAAGGTGCCACATTCCAGGAATGATTTATTCGTGCTTCTGGCTCATGCATCTATCTTAGGTAAGATGACTAAAACGGTTTGCAGAGTCATGCTGTCATGCTCCGCACTAGTAACATTGAAAATGTGCTTTGACTTCCAGAGCGTTTCATTATCCCCATTTCTTTGTCTAGGCTTATACGCCGGGTCTTCAGTTACCACAGTAATTAGGTGTTTTTTTAGGGAGCAGTGATTCTACTTTAAAGCATATCTATGAATACAGGCACTAAAATCCATTTCGTCTTCAAAACATCCCCCATCTACAGTGCTATTAGTTTCACATGCAATTATTTTCAGTATAATAGTGTGTTGTTGAACACTCAGGGCCTGAACACACATTTAATTTATCTTCATAAAACATTAGGTGGACACACCAGCGTGTGCTGTGTTTATCTGGTCAGCCTCATTACAAACTGCCTGGGTTTGCTCTAAGAGGACGAATAAAGCCCTTTTTTGGACTTTGATTGGTGCTGCAAAAAAGACAAGAGTACTTTACTTAAATTGAGAATTTAACTTTTTTGGCACACACACAGACAGGTAGCTTATCAACCTGTCAAACCTCTTGAGACTGCTCTTATTTTTCTTTAATATCACCCAGAGACCTTGACTTCAATGTGCCTGGCTCTGTAATTTTGCCAAAGACATTGACTTGTCCCCCAGAACAAATGCGTTTCTCAAGGATATATAGACAAAGAATATGGAAAGGCATCAGGGAGTCTGTTGAAAGAAGATGGTGTTGATTGATAGAGCGGTGACAGGGTAAAATACAAGCTGGGTGTAGTACATCTGGGAGTAAAAGGATGTGCAAACATTTCTGGCAAGAAATGTCAAAGTGAATTATTCAAAGAAGCCAAATCCCAAGGACTGGGAAAGGAATCAAGCGTCTTGATTTGACATGCAAAACCCACTTGCTTGAGTCTGATCGACAACATTTGATTGATATATAGATGCTGTGTTCACCAAAATTGCTCTAAACTATAAACTTAATTGACCTTCATGTTAACACCAGCTGGATGTTTTTTTCCTTTAAATCACAGTTTCTGTTTGAAGCTTTGCAATGATGAGTCTAACTAGCGAAATGTTTAATCAATTTTTCAAACTGTGCTGATGATAACATAATTGCTCCATAGGAATCAAATACATCCTTTTCTGCTTTAGAAAAAAAAAGATTCAAACAAAAAGAGGTCAAAGTTATCAAGCTTTGTAATGGCTTTGAATCAATAGCTCACCATATTCAATCAAAATTTACCTGCTTTTGTCTCATTTATGCAATTTGAGTATTATATACATAAATTAAAATTAGGTAAACAAGTATTGTTTATTAGACACATTTAACATCAACCCTGACCATCAACTTCATTACACAAATTTATGTGATGCTTTCGAGATCTTCTGGACATCGTTCACCATCACTCCATAGGAAAAAGTTAGCACATAACTATTTTATCTTTTGGTTAACTGGAGGCCTTTTTTTTCTCATCCATACATTTTCGTACAATCTGAGAGTTGTGTTCGGTGGTTTTAGTTCCTTTACTAAAAACCATATAACCATACAACTTAATGTGAAATTGTCAATTTGTAAAAAAGTTACAATTGGCTTGGAAAAAGCTGTGTCCAAATGGGTAAACTTCTTTTGTGTTCCATGGAGGAAAGAAAGTCATACAATACTGGAACGACATGAGGGAGACAGATCTTCCAATATTATTTTCCTCCTGCTAGACACAAAACGGATACCAACTTTGGCCCATCAGCGACTGAAGCACAGGCTAATACGACCTCCGCAGGCAATTCAATCCTGAAGCACGAGGATATGACAAAAACTACAGCACATCTGTGTTCGCTTAGTCAAAAAGACGTCAGGTGGGGAGCTGCGAAGCCACTGAACAGGCCAAATATAGATATGAAATCAACTCGAAAGCAAGTAATTTAAGACTTCAGTTTCCAAAGTAATCTGATAGAGACATAACCGACAAACTTTTATAGCGTTTCAACAGGTCAAAAATCAAAACACTGACGCACACATCCACAACTGAGCTCCAGTGCTCTGTTTTAAACAATTTATAGAATTAGATTAATCTGACCTTAAGGTCAGTATACAAGAAAACCTGGTATGGGGTTAGTCTCTCAGGCAGAGAAACAACTGGGATTTTAAAATGTACAAGACACAGAAATACAGATTACCACAGGATACATTCTTGTATCTTTGACAGAACAAAGACACTTACTAAAAACTCTCTCACATTCTGATCTCAAACACTGATAAATGCTTAATATTTCCCTACAGTGTGCTACGACCTTAGCTCTTGATTTGCATGAATCAAAACTTTTCCATATTTTTAAATGGTGCACTATTATATATTCGCTTGCAGATATTTTATTACTAGCTGCTGTTCCAATGCAATTACAATGCATTACGTGTCTAACCACATTTCTTAAACTCTTCAGCTGCATTGTGGAAACCTTCAACATGACTAAGCAGAATGAAAACATCCTGGAGAGTGGCAAAGTTACGAACGTCCCTCTGAAATCTGAAGAATGCTTTTATGATGCAGGGAGAGGGAATCTCACATCCTTATCACTCTCTAGGGTGCTTTCATCATAATGCACGACACCGGAGGGCACAGCAAACACGCCCATCACTCTGGCAATGACCTTCCACAGGTGTAAGTGAAGGACGCGTTTCATGAACACAACTTAAACCAGCCTGGTTTGCTGGTCTAACCTGGTTTATGCCGGTCTAGCTAATTTCCAAGATGACGTTTAGTTAATTTAGCTGGGCAACTAACTGGTTTTAGAGAGGTAGTGTGTAAAGTATACCAACTTAGACTGACCAAAGCATAAAGTAAGGCTTATCTACCAAATGTTGTTTAAGCTTCAGTTCTTCTCACCAACAGGTTCATTCACACCTGACTCAAACTCAACAGCCCCACTGACAGTTTTCTAGCCTTTCTCCAGTCCTTACCTTCCAGCATAACCTCTCTGCCCGCTTTCTTCAGCACCTGCACCGCCTCGTCGTGCGTGGCGTCCCGCAGATTGATCGCGTTCACGGACAGTATCGCGTCCCCCACGTAGAGCGCTTGCGTCTGGTCCGCAGCCAGACCTTTGAATATTTTACTAATAAGAATAGGCATCTTGTTCTCCTTCCCGCCTTTGATGCTTATCCCTAATCCACCGACCTCCTGCTTGATAACTTTGACACATCTTTTGCGGTTCGCGATCGCTTCGGGAACTTGTGCATCCGTGAAAGGTGTCCTTAATCCGGCTTTGGGACTGTTGGTGGGGTCTGGCTGGTCACTGTAGGAGCCGTTGGTGGTGATGCCGTTCAGGTTAAGGCTGGCGGCGTCGGTCGCGGGCTCCTCACAGCTGAGCGTCAGCGACGCGTCGCTTACACTCGCCAGGACCGCGTGCCATCGTTCCCGTACTAGCACTTCCAAACATGCACTTTTCTGCACTCTGTTACCACAAACCGCCATCTTTGAAGCATTCTTAAAATGCCATGTGATTTTATACACGCGCACAGGACTTTACCCCCGGACAGGAAAAAAGTTGTGATCCAGGTTGGATAGTTTCAACCCCTCTTTACAGGCTCCACATGCATATCCTCTTTGGGTGGAGCAAATGTCTGAGATGTCCTGTGTGTGGCCATGCTGAGCTCTCTCTCTTTCTTTCTCTCTCTCACTGTCAGGAAATGTTCGCATTGGAGTCTGTGATTCATCTGGTAAATACATCATACACCACAGGCACGGTCTTGTCTTAAACTGTGTATCACTTCTTCTACAATGAAAGACAGCCATTCTATTGGCAGATCTTTTTAAAGTGTGAATCAGAAGTTTGGGAATAACAAATAAGATATATTAGAAGTGTTCTGGGGATATTTATTAATAACTTTAACGTTACCTCAGGTGAACGCAATTTCTGTTCACCAGCGTTAAGTTGCTTCGTGGAAACGCGCCGCCACTTGTAAGGTTAGTTAATCATACGTTTGTGGTCGGTGCAATATATAAAACGCCAACTATCATAAAATACAGTCATACAGTTTATATTTAAAAAGAACATGTTCTTTAAAGACCGCAATAACCACCCATAATTAGCGTCTTGAGTGTAAGTATGGAGCATAGATTTCCGCTGCTGTAATTCACACGAACCGTGGTGCAGTTCTTGAATTAAACTGAAAGTTGATTTGTACCTTGACTCACTGCTTTCTTAGAATGTGCGTGATGGAGAAAAAGCTGTTTGTGATGGTTGTCTCCAAGCAAGGTGACAAAAACGGATGTGTAAACAAAACACTTGCAAATGAACAGTTTTCGTGCCATCTAGTGTTTATTATTAGTTACTGCATTTATACAACACCAATACAGAAAAGAAACAGCGCAAATGTATTTTGCATTTTATTTATATTTAATATATATATAGGCTATATATATATATATATTGTTATTATCCCAAGTAGACTATTGCGTTTAGCCAAAATGTAGGTTACTGTAAGATTGAAAATGTATTTTCTTGCCCTTCAAACTAATTTTAAAACACATTTTATATGTAGATTTGAGCTTCACTGCTTATAGCATATATTAAGAATACATTTAAAACATATTTTGACCACAAAAAATGGGTTATAGAGAGTTTTACAATGGGTCATATAAAAAGTTTGTTTTAAATAAGCAGAAGTTTGCATACTTGACTGATGATCAAAGCAAGAATAATAAGCTGTAGATTAAATTAGTTCCTCAAAGTAAACATTTTCTAAATGGCAGGTTAGATTTACAAACTTGATAGTGATCCTTTATGTTGGACTTCCTCTGGTTCAAAAGCAGTCTTTAAAGCAAACACATGATCAAAAACAATGCAGCAATAAAATACGATCAGAAGTGATTTCATTAAGCCATCTAAAGAAAACGAGAAGAACAGTAGTCTTGATGTCGCTCTGGGTTTGATTATGACTAAATTAAAGATTGAGACTTAAATTTACAAGTTAACCCCATTACAACTTGCAGGAATCTGTGCCTGTAATTTACAAGGGCTGCTGTACCCAGGGGAAAGTTTTTTTTTTCCTTTCTAAATTGTGCGAGTGCTTTTTTGTCGGTCCCTGACGATAGTGAAACAGCAGGGAGGCACATGCAGCTCATTAGGATTGAAATAAAAGGCCATGTAGAAACGTCAGTGCTCTCCAGTGAATGGTGAGAATAGAATGACTCAAAAGGTGAAGGACACATGCAGCCATGCACTTTCATTACTTCCTCGCTTCTGCAACAATGTTAGCCAGCCCAGCCTCACGGCAATTCGTACATATATTACGAGGTGGCTACTTTGACCTCACTCGTACGAATTCATACGATTTTTTGATTGTACGAATGACCTACACCTAACCTCGCCCCTAAACTTAGCCTACCCGTCACTGGGGTTTAGACAAATTACAAAATCATACGAGTGAGGTCATGCGAATTAGCAAGATTTTGCCACCTCGTACGAATATGTATGAATTGGTCATGAGACTGTGTTGATGTTAGCCTATATTCATTTAGAAAAAGGTCATAATTAATCACAATCAGATATATCAAATCTTATCAATTACTTCTAAAGCTCTGATTGGCTTAGTTACTCAGTATTTGAGCTAGCTCTTATCACATTATAGTCCTCCACGTCTGCTGCGTTCTCAAAACTCTGGCCATTTGATAAAACCTAGAATACCTAGAACAGAACACTGTTCGGGAGGCAGACACTTTCTTTCAGTTTAAATTTAGATTAAAGACACTTCTCTTTAACCTGGCCGACACAGCTCACTAATAGTCTACACTTCTAATCTGGTAAAGGATTGTTAGGCTGCATTAATTAGATCAGCCGGAAATAGGAACACTCCCCTTAACACACAATGTACTGTACTCGTTACATCGTAAAAAGAATGGCATCTACGGTAATATTAGTCTGTTTCTTTCTTATTCTGTTTCTCAGTCTGTATTCAGATCAGATGGTGGATCAGCACGTTGCACAAAGAGATGATGTCTACAGCGCTGATCATCAGCAGAGACCAGAACACCTAAATGAGCTCCAGAGATAGATCACGGGAATGAGACACACACACACACACACACACAATCCTTTACACAATCTGACATGGCTGCGCTTGAAATCGAACTGAAATTAAGTGCTGGTTTCACCTGCCAGTTCTGTCACAGATAGAGTTTTGTTTCCTTGCTGCTGTCATCTCTGGCTTGCTTAGTTGGGGACACTTAATTTCTAGGGATTAATTTCTACTGCTTTAAAAAATGTATTGTTGAAAGCGCTATATAAATAAAGGTGGTTGACTGATAGCATGTTCAGAACATAAAGACCACACAACAGAAAAGGTTTCCCCCAGAAAATTTTGCAATGGGTTGAAGCCGCATTGACCAGAAACTAAAAAAAGCATGCAATTTTCACTGATATGACTTACTTAAATTACATTTAAATATATGGTTTAAACATATTTATATATATATAGGCCTATATGTATAAAAAAAAAAAATTAGCCTTAAGTCGATCTAACTGTCTCACCGCCCTCCTGGCTTTTGTTTTTTATTTTCTCTGCCTGGCTGTTGGTGTGTATCGTTTACTACTGATATTGCATTGCATCATGGGAACTTAGTGAAAGACCAAGCTGTAATGCAATAAGAGAGACTCAGTCCAAGTTTTATCCACATGTGCATTTCGAATGTCTTTAAAATAAATCGCCAAAGAATGGCACACTTTATTAACTCCAGCAGCAACTAAGAATAACAGCATAAGGAATAAAGAAACAAAATATAGTTTTAAATGCACAACTCATCAAAGCTTTAACTGACAGGTCAGTTGTGCCAGTTGTGGCAAGCCTTCACAAAACCAATGCCTACAAAATGTGGTCTGTAACAAAAACCCTATTTCTGGCATCAAATGTTCCTCTTGTTTAAATCAAACACGAAGTTGGCTTTTAACGGTTGTTAAATATGTAAGGTGAACTTTGATGCCAAATGTTTTCTTTGTTTTCAAATACTGCTCAACTGTATTCTGAGGCAGTCACATTGTGCAGTAAATGAAAACAGCAGGTCTATATTTGGGGAATGTGGTGGTCTTATCTGCTCTTCTAGTGATATAAAGCGCAATAGGTGCCAGAAGTGTGCTCATTAAAATAACACATCTAAGACGCCTGTATTTTTCAGCTAAAGCCAATTATGGATTTTATTTTTATGGCTTTTTCTCCTCCCTCCACCCAAGATTTTGAAAACAGAACTTATATTGCCAAGGATTCCACCAAAGATACTAATTTCTCCTTGATCGTCAAAATATGGAGGTGTGGAGCAACACAATTATAAGAGCACCTTATATGAGGTAATTAGAGAAATAACCAGCTAAGAAACTCTCCGGGGAAATTATTTGTATTCATGAATAAAACATCAGTTCAAGCTTTTTCACAGTTCAATCAAGTAATGGCAAAACAAGTTTACCCACAGGGCTATAAACTGAGAGTATGAAAGATAAAAAGGGTAAAATATGTCATTCAAGACCATCTTTAATACAATACTGCCTCTTTTGAATGAAAGGACGTATATTTTTATGTTGTTTAAACTCTTTCAACATTATATCTACCTCAACAAGCTCAGTTTTCTGATATGTACTGTGATCAGCAACACAGACCTAGTGGTTTATAATTTAAAAAGAACAGAACCAGGAGTGAAAAAAAATGACATTCAACATGGCCTGCTGGCACTGCTATGACAGCACAATAGTCTTCCAGCTGTCACAGGGTAAGATTTCCAGACTTTTGAATTGCTTATTTTACAAATGCCGTGAAAGCGTGATTTAAACACCCGACCATGACAGAACCGGAGAACTGTGCTGTTTCAATGCAAATTTCCATTAGCTCCCATTTCAATGCAATTATTTTGGTATTTGTAGCTGATGGACTGTTAATATGCCATTGTGGAATAATATTATCTGAGCTGGTTTGTTGAGTAATATGTCCAAAAGCTGACCCTTAAAACATATTGGAGGGTTATTTAACTACATTTTTCTTCTTTTCAGCCTTTTCCATCAGTTAATTAAAAGTCTTACTGTACTGCATGCTGCTTTCCATCACAATGTGTCTGTGTATGTGTATACAGTTTTTTAATACTATCACATATCTCTGGTCTGCTATGTGTGTTTCACATAGTGATTTAGGCTATGGATTCAATCTGTGATGCAAGAACAAAAATAAAATGCATTGTAGTTGTAAGAAATAAAATCCAAACATAGACATAATTAAAATTAACTGAAAGCTGAATATAAGTTTTGATATTTTTACAGTATTTTTTTTCTAAATATATTCATGGAACATGATCTTTACTTAATTAACTTAAAATCAACATGCTATAATTATTAATTAAAAATCTGCATTTGACCTTCATTTTCGACTACTTCCACTGTCTTTCACAGGACAACTTGACCCATAACAACAGGTCTGTGGGATCCTATTCTGTGTATACCTATATCTCCAGAGGCTGCCATTGGAGTGGAATGGGAACACAACTTGTGTTGTGATTGTGAAATAAATGGACTAAACTGAGCTGAAAGCTTGCTGTATTTTAAGCTGCATTTGATGGCTCCTGGTTTAATTCTCTTTGTGAGGACAGCAGTAATGCATGTGTGTACTTTTAAAAAAAAAAAAGTAAATATGTTTCATATTTGTTTAATTTGTGTTTATTTGTTGTGCATGGATCAGGAAGACTAGATGTGTGGCAGGTGTTTAGAGATAATGATCATCAAATTGTCAAAGTTTACTACTGCTGGCAAGCACAATAAACCCAGAGTTTTGTAGCCATAGTTTGTGTCATTATTGGAACAGATTTGAATTGACAGCAAATCCAACAATAAAAATTAACATCTGGCTACTCCACAGTTTAAGCCAAAATCAGGGCTGAAGTGAAAAGATTCCCAAAATGTCTAATGGCTCTGTGCACTTTTTCAAATAAACTATGTTTTTATTGTGTAACTTACTTTTAAGGCACAATATTGCAAGTTACTTTTAATGTTTTGCTCCACAAATGAAAATGGTTACTCAGTATAATGAACTGCTTCACCTCTCAAAGTATCGCACATGAGTAGTGGCATTTCATTAGTAATTGAATCATTGTTTCTGAATGAATTGGTTTAATGAATGATTCAGTCACTCACAATGCACAAAAGTGTTCCTGTCTGATTGTGTCTCCCCCCGCTGTCTGTGTCTTTTTGGTTTCACCCTGATTATGTTCATTCGTTTCACCTGTTTTTCAGCTGCCCTCACTCTTGCACCTTAGTTTCTAAGTCTTTAAATATCTCTGTCTTTGTGTTCCAGTTCATGTCACGTTGAAGTTGTTATGTTGTCATTGCTGTATTTCGAACGTGTGAGTTTTGTAGCCGCCTCGTCGGCGTTTGTTTTCCTGTCATAGCTCAGTGTTTTCTTTATTTAAACGTTTGCATCAATCTGCCCTGGTCCTCCGTTCTCTGCCACGCCGAGAAGCACGGCATGCATCTTCCCACGACGGACGCGCGCACGCATACACACTTCATAACACTACTGAAGTTGCTATTGGGTAATTTACAGTAGCGTACATCCCTCAGCAGTGTTGGTGATTTTTATTTATTTATTTATTTTTTTGCTAATGGTTAGAATGCATGACTCAATATTCAATATATAGGCCTGCGTTAGCAGTAAAATATTAAGAATTATTTATGATTTTTTTGCTCTACAACTGAAAATGGTTCCAGTACAATGAATCATCACGTATTAACACATTTTAAACACAATATTGTGGGTTGTCAATGTTGTCTCTGCCACAGAAAATATTTCCACAGAAGAATTATCCAGTTTGTGCCTTTGAGCTTTTTGAACAAATCGGCTGCATGACTGATTCAGTGACCCATAATACACAAAAGACAAAATTCACTTGTCACCACCTAATGGTGTATTTAATATTGGGTAACCTAAATTTTACACACAATACTGCACCACATATTGAGTTACTTTCGCAAACAAAAAACACTGAAACTGTCATGTGTCTCCAAACATCCAGTCATTTCAGTGACAAATTAATAATTGTCTTTCAATATACTGATTGAACAGATGATTCAGTGACTCATAAAAAGCTTTTTACTTGTTGCCCACTACTGGCAGTTGAATGAATTATTCAATGACTTATAATATTCAAATAACAGCAATCACTTGGCGGCATACTTGGTAAAACTGATATTGCGCAACCTACATTTTAGACACAACGTAGTGCAGTCGTGGCCTAATGGATAGGGAGTTGGACTTGTAACCCAAAGGTCGCGGGTTTGAGTCCCAGATTGTGGGTGGGGGGGAGTGAATAACCAGCACTCTCTCCACCTCCAATACCATGACTGAGGTGAGACCCTTTAGCAAGGCACTGTTCCCCCAACTGCTCCCAGGTGCCGCAGCAATGGCTGCCCACTGCTCTGGGTGTGTGTTCATGGTGTGTGTGTGGTTGTTCAGTTCTCACTGCTCTGTGTGTGCACATGGATGGATTAAATGCAGAGCGCGAATTCCTAGTATGGGAAACCATACCTGGCCACATGTCCTTTCCTTTTCTTTCCTTTCTGTGAGCCACTGTCAGTTTTGCTTCCACAAACAAAAAGAGTCACACGTCTCCAAATCCTCACCAATAATGCACAAATCTAAACATGTACAGTTAGTGAAACAAACAAAGAAACGTCCCAGCTATGTTGGACTAAATCTTTTTGGAACCCAAAGACCAACTAACTGTTGTATACATTTCACTCTATGGCATTTGATTAGTGGTTTTAAATCATGATCATTGCAGTTTAAATTGCAGTTTGTCACACTCTCATTGCAGTGGTCACAGTGGTCGCAGATTTATTGCCAACACTCTCTGTTAATCTCCCTGTTCAAAACAGATCCAGAAATGCTTGTGTAAACAGTGTAATTTCACTCTTCTAATGGATATTGGCCATCTATAATCTGGCACTAGTTAGATGTGCAGTTCCAGAAAAAAGAGATGATGAATCCTTTCAGACCAAATGAACTCTCTTTTTCTCCTTTTGTCTGTGCTCATTAGAAACAAGACCGAAAAAAATTAAAGTGTCACAATAATATTATTTGTTTGCACCATGCTATCTGGCATGGCGACATTGTTTTTCCATTCGAATCGTCCCACCTTCACAACACAGCTGTACATGTTTGCATTCATTCATTGTGTGTCAGCAAAAGATGATGAGTCAGAATTTAGACGTTTGAGGTCAAAATTCGATTTTCAAATATTCAAATTCAAATATAGCCGTACTGTACTGGGGTCTGTGTTTGATTCTAGCAAACAAAAAAGCCAATAATATCTCTACACTTTCACATCCCTCCAGTAGAGGGAGTGACACACAAATCTTGAGCTTTGCTTATTGAATAAAATAGAGTGTGAAATATGAGTCTCAGTATATCTTTATAGAAACTGTCTGGGATATATTCCCATAGAGAGAATCCCTTCGAAATACTAAGAACAAGCAATTATTGTTAATGATTGTTTATGTGTATGTGTGTGTGTGTGTTCATGTACTTGAGAGCCTGCATTGGAGCCGACCCTGGCAAATGATATTGGCATGGCACCATTCACATGAATGGCGTCCTTCCACTTTACAACATTGTGGGAGCCTTTTCTTCAAGACATTTTTTTTTCAGTTGAATTTTCCCTTCGTAATCAGCCGCCAGTAGGTCACTGAGTTCAGTAGCTCCCGCAGTGCATGTTCAAATGCCAAATGAGGGTACAATTAATTAGTTAGTTAATAAACTAGAAAAAACTGAATTAATAACGTAATAATGATCAACATACATAAGTGTCAATTCTGTCCACAGCAAACAGATTGACTCTTGCTGACCGCAAAGCTTTGACATGGTGCCTAATGACGGGAGAGGTTGACTCAGGGCTCTGTGGAGTGTATAGTACAATTGTACGAGTGCATTTAAGTGTATATAGAGTGAAGTCACACAGCGTGAGTAGTTGGCACAGTGCTAGAAATAAGCCCTGCACATCTGTAAGACACCACTCTATGGAGATTTTCAGCTGCAAGGAAAACAAGCAGACACATACATACACGCACCTGCTTTGCTATTACATCACCACCTCTGCAAGGGCTGGAGGTCACACCTGTGGGTGAACCGTGTAGGGAGAGGCTTTCAGTGGAAAGTTGGGTTTTTTTTTTGCTGTTGTTTTTTTTTTAATCAGTGCTCTCGTTTTTTGTGGTATAAAACAGGTAAATGATGTAAACAAGGCAGTTCATGTAATAACATTGTAAAACCGCAGTGATCCAGAAGTTCATAAAACAAGCAAGCAACAAAAAAGCATCAGCATACAGCAGTGAGGCGATCCGGGGTGGTTGAAATGTCTTTATTTATTTGGTTTAATGCCTTTTTTTTCTCTTTAAGTGCAAGTGCTGTTACAACCTACTCCATACCATGTTTTTGTCCAGTGTTTATTTCTCTGACAGTTTACACCCATTATTTCCTTTTCAGGAACTCGAGCTGCGTCACATGACGCTTTGGGAACGCCCTCCAGCGTGACGGCTCTGAATGTGTGTC
>JAUCMS010000028.1:7743883-7769427 GCA_032357445.1 Enteromius radiatus | reverse complement strand
TGTAAAATAACTGCTCAGTGCTGCAAAACAAACAACTCTGCTAATGCTAACTTAATTCTATATAAACTATAACAGCACATTAGCTACTAGCCTAAACTGGATGGAGACACGGGGCGCCCTGTAACTCGCTGACCTGCCTGCGTTCACAATTCACACGGTGCAGATGTATGGCGTTTAAATAGTCAAAAGTCGCTCGCACGAAAACCACGAGCACGCAAGCGAGCAAAACCAGACCCACGAGAGGAAAATAACAATGCGAGAGCGCATCTGTGCACCAGCGAGCGCGCAGAACAGTATTTAGGAGCGGAAATTAATACTGGCGCAAGCCCCTGCTGCCCCGCGCGCACAACTGCACATGAGCACTCACTCGAGTTGACTTTTGACACTTTGAGAAAGGCTGACTACACAGTTTATGGGAATAAACTGTGTATTTCCCTCACAATTGTCACAAAAAACTCACTACACTGTCTGCTGGTCTCTCTGCGCGTTGCTTTGCGAGATCATGCAGCGCGATTTTTTTTTCTCACTGCTGCACGAGTCTGCGTGAGAAAAGGGGGGTGTGGCGTGAGAGCGTGAGAATCGGGTCAATTGCGTGAGTCTCAAGCTGAATGCGTGACAGTTGGCAGCCATGGATATTCGCCTTATATTCACCTGGCAGCCATTTTGAAAACGCTATTGAGGGGTACACAAATCCGGAAGTTTCAACATCTCCCGGGCTGTGTTAATTAAGGGATACAGTAACTGGATCGAAGGTTTTATCCATGACATTGAAGGTATGAATGGATGCTAATTTACCTCAGTTTCTGCTAGCTTGTAGCAGCTAGGGGTAGTAAGCTTAGCTGTGATGTGGAGTTGTGTCCTATGTTCAATGTCGCGGATAAAACCTTTGATGCAGTTACTGTATCCCTTAATTAACACAGACCGGGAGATTGGGTTTGTGTACCCCTCAACAGCGTTCGAGTTTTCAAAATGGCCGCCAGGTGAATAAGGCAAATTGTCTGTTTATTCCAAGCGTGCGTCTGCCGCTTTAAATTCACGAGCACTTGATAGCCGGATAGATTCTGATTGGCTCTCAATGTTTGTATCGTTCATCAGCTGGGAAAAAATGTGATTCCAACGATATCGTTTCTCTGTGCCTATCGTTATAGTTGTGGTGTGGACTCTGCTATTCTTTAATACTGAGAATGGTCTTTATATCTTTGTAGTTATCGTGTGAACGGGGCTTTACACATGAAGATATATTTAGCGCTAGTGTGAGTGTGCATTTTTTAACAAATTTATTCAAGAATTCAATTCTTACATATAAGACAATCACCAACTACTAGCCTAGACTTAAAAAAATAAACATTCTTTTTTTTTTTTGGGAACTGATTGTTCCAGAGCTGATTGTTGTTGAAGAGCCTTAACATCCATGAAACGTTACATTCCACAAAAAGTTTTTTAATGTTCCACTAAGAAAAAATGCTTCTTTCAAGAACTGTTCACTAAAACCAAAAAAGGTTCTTCACTGTAAAAGCGAAAAGTTCCATGAACTGTTTTATTAGCGCTCTCTGAACACCAATCACTTCCACAATTTATTCCTCCACATCCACACACAAAATGCAAAAAGGTTCAGCATCTGTCTGGACCTAAACATGGCACATCCACTCCATTCATCTTCTCCTTGAAGAATCAAACTAGATGAGAACATTTCCAAACATGACTCACCACAATGTCAAAACTGTATCTAAAGGGCTGTGAGACTGTTTGCATAGACACAAATATTAATATCAACTGACGTTATTTTTAGTGCAAAAATACTGTGCTTCTTTCCTCTATTTATTCACTGGCTTTGACCGGAGTTGGCTTGCAGATCTTGAAGTCTCCTAACAGATCTCATTCACATGTTTTCGTCATCCGATGCTTGAAAAAGCCAGCTCATTTTAATCATCAGGCTCAGGGGAGACCCAACAGCAATCTGTGCTGTAAAGAGACCATTTGTTTTCTTCATTTATGAGAATTCAAGCTGGCATGATTTCTTCACAAACACACTTTGTTTTTGGTTTCTTTCTCATTTTCTACTCTGTTCTTGGCTCTGAAATTTGGACTGCATTTGTTGCATCTGGGATTAAGCTGACTTCAGATAAAAGTGGTTAAATAAAACATGGACAGTGATGCTTTACACAACAAATATGGCATTTTCTAGCTAAGGTAGACATTAAGTTTCCTACAATGGCTCATTAACTTCACCAAAAGTGAACTTTTGTTCAAAATGCAGCTCTGTTTTCACTCTAAATGAGCAAAATATTGCACCAATGATCGTTTCAATGCATGATTCCCAAATTCAGCTCGACCTGAGTTGGTCCTGGTGGAATATCTTTATTGTTCCTCTTGGACTGAGATTCGAGGAAGTGCTCACTCACTACATCTGTGTGTGTTCTATGTACGCGGAATGGTGGTAAATCTCTTTTCGAGAGTAATTTTCAGAGAGGAAGCAGAACTCATCTCTTTTCATTCACACTGGGATGTTGAGTATGATGGATGAGGTTGTCAGACCCTGCTGCTAGAGGTTAATAAACGCAAAACGAAAGATTTGATTCAAAGACTCCGCAGTTTGCACTTCATAAGCTGTTCTGGCAAGAGACTCAGTCTTTGCAAAATTATACTCTTTCATTACTTTTTACTTTTTTGCTGTCTTCTCATAAAGAAATTCCCCCTTAAACAAACCTCAGTCCAAGTAATACACTTGTCTGGCTCTAAGATCTGGATTAGAGTTTTTTGTTCAGTTTGTTGTGTTGGGTACTTTTCTGTAAGCTGTGTGAATGTGATTATGGGTAGTGAGTGTGTTTAAGGGCACCTTTTGATGTGTAAAACATTTTATTGGATGCAGAAATAAAGGAGGAGTAGGCTGCCAAAAGGGACTGAGACAATAGAGCACTGGACAGATTCAGTCTACAAACACAAAACAAAAGGAACAAGCTAATTCATCTGTACAGGATGATTTGTGCCGCTGGCATTTGAACCATGAGTGCTGTAAATAATGCTTGAAAAATAATGAACAACATAATTAGCATTAGATCTTTTTCTGTTTTTTACATTTGTTTACGTGCTACTTTGTACTTGTAGCAGCTTTAAGCTTTCAGTTAAATAAAAAGCATGCATGCGACTTTTCTAATCACAAATATTCTGATTTTTTTAAGTTAACCAAAAGAGAAAAGCAGATGAATTGGATTAATGGTTTTCATTTTTGTGAATGAAATGTTTTCTTTCTTTCTTTCTTTCTTTCTTTCTTTCTTTCTTTCTTTATTCATTCATTCATTTTTGACTTACATTGTTTTCTGAAACAAAAAGATTATGACAATTAATTTTTGGCAGATTTTTTATGTTTTTTTTTTATATAAATGTGAAATTTATAATAAATGTGTTTTTTTTAATAATTATAAAACTCTTTTATTAAAATGTTGTATTAATCAAGATATTCAAATATATATATATATATATATATATATTGTATTACAGCTCAGTCTCACTGCAATTTGTACATATTTTATGAGTTGCCAATTCATATGATTTTGTACAAATGACCTACACCTAACCCGCCCCTAAACCTACCCGTCACTGGGGTTTAGACAAATCGTAACAAAATCATACGAGTGAGGCTGTACGAATTAGAACAAATTTGCCACCTCATATGAATACGTACAAATTGGTCATGATACTGTGTTGGGTATTACAATATCAGAACATAGAACATAAAATCATGTTAATATGCATAATATTATGCATAATATGTCTATGCTGTTATACAGTGAGCATTTTACTCCAATTGCTTCATTTTAAACTTCACTTGAAAGTGCCACTTTATCAACTCACTCTAATGTAGATTTTTAATTATTTTTTTAATTTGACAATTAATTCCACTATAGCTAACTTGGTTTCATTGCTGTCATTAGTTTTTGTTAAATATTTTATTTTTAAATTTTAGTCACTAACTAAGTTCTAAGAACACCCCATATTTGCAGTCTACAATATGAAGTACATTCTATAGACCAATTTGGAGCAGATGTCATAGTCACTTGCAATGTGGTGGCAGAAAAACGCTAGTAACAAGTAGTGGGAAAGGGGTAAAATCCATGGAATAAGAGAGAGAGGGGAAAAAAAGGTAACAATTTAGAATAACGAGCACATGTTCACTATTAGCGAAGAGTTTTCCCTCAATAAACTCATAATTTGCTATTTATTAATGGTTAGTAAGTTAGGTGTTCTTTTTAGGTATTAAAATGTGGTTCTTAGTATTAATAATCAGCCAGTATGCTATAATATCCGTTAGTAACATCCATTTCAAAATAATAAGCAGCTATACAGAGAACTGATCCTTAAATAAAGTGTGAATAAACAAATTGTGCCTTTAGCTGTGTGCCAAATGACGCACTATATAATATGATGTGCTGTGCACTTATACACCATGCACTCAATCATATTTAGTATGGTCCCAAATGGAATACTAGCGTTTTTTACTACATTTTAACGCTACTTAAGAAAGCTGCGACGGTTGCGTGTGTAAAGTGTCCAACATTCCACACTTAATTTCAGTTATTTGAATGCATCATCCAGCTATTTAAAGTGCACGTTTTCTCTTTGAAATCTTTGGAATTGGAACACTGTTTATACTACAAAACTTTGTAGAATAGTGCACAAGTACATTATTTGGAACGCAGCTTTTGGCTGTCGAAATCAGAATGCAAATTTTATAGAATACTGTCATCAAAGATGCCATTTGAAGCTAAATGCAGACATTTAAACAGATTTATGATCACTCAATTTTTAAAGCAGAAATTTTATTTACATAATAGTTCTAAATGATATTCACATATGCCATTCAAAGTTAAAGCCTGAAATACAAACTGTATTATATTGTATAGAATAGTCTACAAAATTGAACGTAACATTTTACAAAAAGTTTTGGAAAAGCTTATGTTTAAGTTTCATATTTGAAATCACCAGAGAAATCTGACAACATCTTTATCATAAATGTTTGCATCTCAAAATTGCATTTAAAAAAGCCAGTGTGCATGTGTAGTCCTAAGCGTGCATATCAGTTTTTATAGCAACCAGAACTTATAACTGCAGCTGCAGTGACATGCTGACTTTACTAATTAGGGATTGCCTCTTTTGTTCAGAAGGCGGGGCTTCGTTCAATAAAGAAGCCATACTGAGCATTGGATTTTGTGTATTCTATAGTCTTTGGCTACACCCTTTCACTGTTGGTCTATTAAGATGAACATCCACTTGTGTCATAAACTGCTAATTTATTTAATTTTAATTAATATCTAGGCTATTTTAACAAAAGGTGTACAAACTGTGAATGGTAAATGGTGATTTATAGGGACATAAATTCTCAAACATCACAACACAGAATATTTCTTCACAAAAAGTGACCAATAAAGGCTGTATAGTGAACCTTTGACCTGTGGATTTCCCCCATGTAGTCTTTCAAATAACCTTTTCCGTTTGATACTTCCTGTCATGTGAGACAGGTCAAAGCGAACAGAGCAGAGCTCCACACTGGGCCTGTCACTCAATACCCATGACCTCATCTTGACATCGCAAAATTGATTCTTCTCATTCCAACACACCGATGGCTGAAATACCCAACAGAACTGGGTGATGGGAGAAATTCTCCAATAAAGGTAATACTGGAAGACTGCTGTCTCAGTGGAATATCCTTTAGGTATTTTCATGTTGCAAAGGGACCATTTGTCTTCATCACTGTGTATATTATCTGCCCAAACTTTCAGTTTAGGATGATTTATAACCATTGAATAGACAGCTTGGGTTTTAAATACTCCACACGATGGGTTTTTGTTCATCCTAAATGAAAGAGATGATGTGTCTATGGTTGTATGAAAGGTGGTCACCTCAGTCTTTTGAGCAATCCCCCACACATTCCAACTCTCTAAATTTAACCCCAATTACTTAATTTCGCCAATTTTACCAATTGCCTTTCTAATAGGAAAAGCACTTTCTTGTGTTGCAACCCCTGGATGAAGTACAGAGGAAAGCTTGATCACTTCAGGATCAATTATCCCAAAACTTGTTTGGGGATGAACTAAAAAAGAAATACCCCAGGACACCCAAGTCTGCATTCTGATGGTATGTGAACAAAACTTTCAAAGGCTGAACAAAAATGCCGCTCACCTTTAAACACATGCATTTTTTTCACAGCCGTACTCTGTTTTGATACCTTGCATGACTGAATTATATTAATTCAAGCAGAGACATAAAACTCCACGGGAGACAAAGAGCGGGCCAGAGAAGGAAAGGGAGCTCGTCTCTCCAAGTTTTCAGAGCTAGTGGCTCCTTATTGCCTTGAAAGTAACTCCAAGACCTTTTAAACTCCAGAGACATGAGTAGACAGTTTTGAAAAGAAAGATTTAGGCTTGTACATTAAATTATCACTTTCAACTAATCAGGACATTCAAGTAGTCTAGTATAAACTACTTAAAGAGCACTTAAAGGTTTTAAATGCATTGAAGACTTCAGAATGTTTATATGAATTTTTTAAACCTTTCCGAGTATTTATTTATTTATTGTAGGTTACATGATGTTTGTCAAAAGGAATGACTGCAAATTGTGACCTAAATGTGTTTGCATTATTTTTCTTTAATGCTAAGATTATTTTTGATGCGAGGATCATGGAAACTGAATGAGTGGACTTTGTTCTTCTTTTTCTGTGTTCTGTTTAAAACATGGTGTGCAATGTTTCAATTTTCACAGATCTGAAGGAATAGCCAAATATTATTGAATCAGTCTATTAAACCTTCCCAGTGGGCCACTCAGGCCACACTTTAACTGACTATTCTGATTAAGCTCCTATTAACCACATTATCTCAGATCAAATGTGTATGACATGTCCATGTCATTGGAGTGTTTATTTCAGAGAAGTTCTGTTAAGCAAACTGGGACACTGGATATAAAATAACTTGCTAGACAGATGTAGATAAAAGATGCAAGTCAATTTTAAAGATTTTTAATTGTCCTGATTTGTACACAGTACAAACAGACAATGCTTGTGGATCACCTGCAGACGCAGTCAGTGTTTTACGAGCCTTCAGTGTGATTCGCGCCATTCGGTGTGTCCACCTCAACCTGGCAGTTACATCGAGTGTATTGTTACCTCTGTGAAGACATCTTCACAGAGCCCTGGGAGTGCTTGAGAACATGACATGAGCTAAACCCATTTCCATTTCAGGGAATAGCCTTTTAGTGTATCTTATTCAGGATGTCCAAGCTGCTTTTCCATACAGTGATCAAGGTTGTGGACCATTAGGAAATTAAAATTAAATTCCTGAATTTGAATTAAGGTAGTGACCAGAAAGCAGAATAAATTAAAGCCACAAGCAGCATTGCAATGGCCCCCGTCACCAAGGTTCACAGCATATTGTCGGCAGTATGAATTTCAAGTCGTAAATAGTAGTAGTAGCAGTAGTAGGAATATGTCTAAGTTATTTGTATGTATCAAACTTCCTGCTACCAGCTGGTAGCGCTAAAACTAGAACTAGAACTAAATAGTAGAAGGACTCTTATCAAACATGTTTGGGGCAGATCAGACATTGTCTGCCTGAATTAAAACAACTTCCTATTTCAAAGTGAAACATCAATGTTTGTCAGGCCACCGCGGATGCACCTTTGACCAAAAACTCAAGATCTTCGTCAAGATACTCAAGATGTCTTCAACTCATCATCTTAGATAACTCTGACCAAATTTGGTGATGATCTGTTTAAGAGGATTTTGTTTAAATACAGTGCCTGAAAATGGCAAAAATGGCACAAAACTTGCCAACTAACAAACTAACAAACATCCTGTTGGGTTTTTGACTTTATACCAGAGAACATTTTACGTAGGTATTGCTTTGTTCCATGTGTCCACCAAATTTCAAACATGTATGTTATACACACCCCGAGACGCACTCTGTTGAAATTTTATAAGTGGCGCTATTAAGCTATTTTGCCACACCCACTTCTGAAACCCATATCTTATGTAAATTTTGGTGCATGTACATGTACAATGTTTGGTGAGTTTTTGAGCATGTTTAGGCCCTCAAAAACGTGATCTGAAACTGAGCAATTCCGATAAATATTAACCCAGTGATATTAATAAACTAAAATTAAACACCTCAGGAAGCAAAATCAAAGAAATACAAGAAAGAAAATATAGATCTTAGAACTTTTATCCTTCCTTCATTTCAATTCAATTCAAATCATCTCATAAACTGAAAGTGACACAATTATGAATTTTACACAACTTTGACAATAACTGTACCAGAGTTAGTACAGTTGCGCCGCATGGCATGCATCTTGCTGGCCACATGAAACCTTCATACATGGTCACAAACGGCATTACCATAAACTTCCATAAATTCTGCAAGGCCTAGTAATGTCTTGACTGCGATAAATTTGCACTATTTGTTTAGCTTTCAGACAGAATCCTCTCCACCTGTGGCCAAGTGGACGAGTGCAGCCCTGTAGCTGAAGCTGCCAAGACTACACAAAGTCTGGGATGAGGAATTTTTTGGACAGCCAAGGAAGACGGCTCTCGGGTTCATGCCGTCATCAGCCTCAGGTTTTCCCAAGACTGCTACGGGCACAATTCAGAGTTGTCAGCAATGTTGGATTTTGCCTGCCAAGGCTACAGCTATGAGCAGAATAATGAACTCTTTTTACAGAAACGTGAGTTTCATCTCTAGTCTGACCCATGAAATCATCTTTGATTTATAGACTAACATGACAGCTTGCACTGAGGGATTATACTGCAGCACTGCAGATATCTTTAAATGCTCAGTCTAGACTCCGGCTACGTGGCTACTCCATTCAGCTTGCACTGTATATTTTAATAAACAAAAAGCATTGCCATGGCAATCATCCTTCCTGATACAGAGTAAGCATAATTGTTCTATTCATCCCTCATCAGTCGCTGATGAAATAGCAGAACGAAGGCCAAGCAAGGTTCTTGTGTTTAAGAGCAGTCTGAGGAATTCCCCTACTCACAACACGAACAGATGCTAGAGTTAGAGAGAAAAAACAGATTCGACAGGTCATATATTTATTTTTCAAGGCCATGATGCTTACAAAGGAAACGTTGGATACGCATTATAAAGTGTTTTCTTTTATTTGGCACAAACACAAAAGTGCTTTATGACAATACTGCCTTAGTAAAAGCCCTCATCAATTACAATTCATATTGTAAAACAAAGTTACCTCAATTATCATCACATGTTGCCACTTTGACATACACTTCAAAATCATAATCTTCTTAAACATTTGGTAAACATTAAAATAATGCTTGAAAATATAAAAAAATGGGCTTTTCCAGGAAGTTAAGGCAGGGCATTATTTAGAAATGAAGGTTTGGCATCACTGGAAAAGCTTTTTCGCAAATGTTCTGGACATTGATGGATGACATAAGATTATTTGAAATAATAACAATCACAAGAGGCATCTGTGCCTCATTTATATGCAAATGCTCCTGTGTCACTTTCTGGGAGATTTGCATAGCAGTGTGATATTGGCACATGCCGGAATTGCATAGATTGCATGGGACTGTCAATTATTGTGACAGGATTCAACTCAAAACATTCAACCGAACCAGCATACGATAATAACATATTACAAATATTTTGCTAAGAAACATGTAAGAAAGCTATAACCCATAATGGTGTATAAATAGACTGGTCTTTCCTCCACGTAATACTTATTATAATAACACAGGTTCATCGCCCTTCTTGTCAATGAATAACTTATTCCTAGATTTGCCCTTTATCGCTGTCATCACAGAGACAAATCCAGCTTCTTAATTTCACATTTTGGTCAGATAGGCAAGTCTTAAAGAGTTACACTTCCTCATATTTATTGAAAATAGAGAATCTTTGGTGGCAAAGCAAAAAATAAAAGTCTATATAAAAGGTAATAAAATACATTATGCAAATACAAAGTACAGCACAATCAAAAAATACTCAGAAGTTCTGTTTTGGATTTCAGTTGAAAAACGTATACATAATATATTTTATATATATATAAAAACAAGCTAAAATTAAAAATCATAAATTACTTAAGAAAAAAAAAAAAAAGAGTCAAACACTCACACAATGCAAACATAACCACTGAGGTATTTTGTTCCTTAAAGTTCTATATCAAGCATTACGCATGATGAGAGTGAACGTGAAAGTGCAAAGAAGTTGTCATTTGGTGGTGGAATACTAAAACATCAAGAGTGTCAAAGCTCACAAGTTTTTCCTTTATAACGTCAAAGGAATTTCCTTAGTAACAGTAACAGCAGCAATGATGTCGCCTCACTTCCTGTCACCTGTGGACAGCCCACCTTCAGATAGCAGTCTGAGATTGTTTTTAATGTAAACGTAGAAAGGACGAAGGGCACTGGGAAATACTATACGTCAAGAACCATATCATACTGTTGTCCTTTCTTCCTCTTGCCACACTTCATAATGAGGACAGCGTACAAAGTCAAGAACACGACCCAGTAGCTGGCATACACGATTGCGCCGATTATCAAAACTAATTTTTCGGACTCTGGGAAGGGCTTTCGGGTCTCTTGGATTATCGTATAAATAATGCCAACAAAAAGAATGGTGAACCAAACTGATATCGGAATAAGTCCGATAAAGTTCACCACGACGGTCTTCCTTCCAGACGTTCCCCAACCGGATTTGTTTATGGTGGCTATTGCGAACATCTTTGCTGGTAGCAGACTCGACATGTATAACACCGAGTAGAAGGACATGAAGACCATGACGATGTTTCCGCGGAGGCAACTGGCGAACGAAGACTTGATTAGCGCCACCACCTGGACGATCAGCAGGAACAGAAGGATATTCCAGATCCTGCCCTGGTAGAAGAGTTGGATCGCAGTGGCGATGAGAAAGAAGGGGAAGAAACCGGTGATGACGGCTTCGTAGGTCATCCACAAGTGGTGCTTGTGAAACCACATGGAGTTGTAAAGCCACTCTCTGAAATACGACTTACTCCAGCGGGTCTGCTGGTTGAGCCAGCGCAGGTAGGTAATGGGAGTCTCGGTCAAGCACTTGGACCGGGCGGTGTATTTCGTGGCATATCCCAGGCTCAGGACTCGGTTGGTCAGATGGCGGTCATCGCCGAAACTGCAGTGGCTTCCCATGAATGTCTGATTGTACCAGTCCTCCAGGAACTCATGAAGCAGGGAGTTCCTGTACATCCCCAAGGGCCCGCTGATACATTGAACGCACCCGAAATATGACTGACAGGCTCTTTCGATGTTGAACGCCATCCAATATCTCACACTACTTAGGAAGGAGACCCAGGATTCGTATTTGTTTAGAATCTAGACAGACAGAATAACAAACAGAATTAGAAATCAAAGGGAATCTATAGTTTGACATATTGGTCACCAGGCTCTTTGTAAAGGATGCACAGTAATATGCATTTCGGTTGACTTATGACACACAAAAAAGTATATGTAGGTACTTTGAACTTGTTTGATTCACCCTGCCTCCTCCACCCAAAAAAACAACAACTGCCCTGACTATAAATCTTAAAACTGGAGTGGGGGAAAACCCTGAATTCAGATGTTAGGCTGATTTTTTTTAGTCCATATAGCTATAATGAAAGTCTTACTCTGTAACCCACACAGAGTATGTTTTCTTAATTCTAACCTCTGCTTTCACAGACTTAAGCCTAGTCCCTGTGATCTTAAAATATGTCAGTTCCATTGTTTTGTCATTGTTCAACACATGTGCAGTGTTAACAAAAGGTACTTATAAGTATTAATTGATCTACGGCCTAATCCTGGCTTAATCTAAACCCTGTCTAAAATCTGGACAGATTTATAATAACAAAAAGGAAATGCATTCAGATGCAGAATTTTCTGAAACATTTAGTCACTGCATTATCTAAAATATCAAGGTGTCTACAAACAAATAATGACTTTTCAGAATGAACAGCCACTTCTTCTCCCTAGTTTTAAATAAACAGATTTTTAGTGGAACTGATTGGTTGATGATTGATTGATTTTACTGACTTAAACCACACTTAGACTTCCTCAAAACTCAGCATTGGAAGTTTTTAAGGTTAATGAAAAATGCTAATACAGCATATGCTTATGTCATGTACATTCTTGATGATGTAGATGGATGCATTAAACCTGTAAGAGAGAACACACACCTGTACATCGCCACCTACTCCTCCAACCATGGGATCTTCTTCCAGAACCTTCACCATCTCCACTGAGGAGGCCGGGTCCAACATGGTGTCTGAATCACATACCTGCATCCAGCACAATATAGATACATCAATCAATGATACACATGGCATTCTACATATGCTTGGACAAAAAGATCATAATAGTTTGCACCTCATGCTGATTCACATTGTTCAGCAAGATACAAGATGCCTGATATCATCATTAATATGACGTGTTCCTTCAAAGAGATTTATTTCTGATGCAAATATTATTCTTTTCCACAATCACACCTATAGAAACCAGCTTGTCTTTCTGTGAGTGGTTACGATGAATCAAAAGTGTTGCTAAATATGTTGGGATGAATATATCAATCTCTCCCGGAGGTCATTTTAATCATTAAGTTCTGGCTTACATATTCAGTTACAGGTCCAAAAATTTAGGCTCATCAAACACAAGCACACACTGTTCAAATTTTAGTAGAGATTTGGTTTAAATGTTCTAACATTGAAACAATAAGCAAGCATCGCTTTTTTTTGAAGAAAGTCATGTATGCCACTTTGCTTTTACAACTAAACCCCATAGTGAGACTAACCACAGGCCAGGTAGCAAGATCAGTGATAAGTTAAACACAATTAGGCCTCTACACTCAGAGCAAAGGTCAGGGATCTCATTGGAACCAGGTGGTATGTGGATAAAATAACATCATTTGTTCAGTATACAAGGGAGCCTTCACAAAATTACCCATAAATGACAGCTTTAGGTTTACCTTTCTCAGAGACTGTTCACACAGAACACATACTTAATTTTAAACTTGACGCAACTTTTCAAAAATGTGATGTTTATGTATCAAACGACCAAATATGTAGTGTATATAAACACAAAAACATATTCTGTGAGAACCGGTGTTCAGATTTTCTTCTAGGTTTTGAGTTAAGCTTGAATCTTTCTTACATCAAAAGCGATTGCACAATTGTTTGGATTACATAAGAGGACATTTGATCATTAGCTTTGCCGATAAATCTTCAGAAAGATGTTGTGTTGCAAATACTTCGAACAAAAGTAAATATTCTCACGTAGCATTTTACCAAAGCCACAGAAAGTCTATTTTCTGATGTGAAAACACATGTATACAGCTGTTCTCAACTGTAAAATCCTACAAAATAATTAGCCTCCTTTGGTTGGAGCTTGTAAAAATTCAGGAGCAGGAATTATATGTTTAGAATAAACAACCACAGAAAAGGTCCTTGGGGGTTTAATGTTTTTATGTGACTTATTTATGAACATGCATTTATGTGACACGTTCCCTTGAGCTAAATAATCACTCATAAGCTAATAGTATGTGCTCCGAGATGGCATGGAAAATACCAGCAATTTCTTCTCGAAATGCCAGAAATATCCCCGAGATATGCAAACGAATTCCCACAGAAGTCCCTCAATGAACAGCATCAGTGTTAACCAGGAATGTACTTTCCTCACTTTCACTGCACTACATGCTTCAGCCTAGCATCCACTTATAGAGTCACAAAAGCTTCTTTGTACAATTTGCCTGTGTTGCCCTGGTGTACTTGGCTAGGCGAGGCTTGAGCCGCCTGAGAGAGATAGACTCACCTGTACATAGTCGACACTTCTTCCCAGGGCTTTGAAGGGGGTGTACATGACCTCCCTCTTCCCGCCCCACTTCTGCATGATGCACACACACTTATTGTTGAGAACCAGGCGAGAAACGTGCTGCAAGCTCTCGGCGTACGATTCTTCGGTTTCCCCTGGTCCTTTCTGGTGGTAGTTGCTTTTCCAAATGTATGTGGCTGCCTTGTCCCGGCCCATGATGTCCCGAAAGATATCCATCATGTAGGAGTCATCATCGTTGTTCCCGTCGATAACCATAATGACCTTTATCCCAGGGTAGGTGAGCCTTTTCACCGATAATAAACACTTTCTCAAGTAGTTGGGGTCTTCCTGATACGCTGCAATGCACAGGGCCAGTGACTTGTTGAGTTTGATCGGTGTTTCCAGGGAACGTTTCATGTTCCTGTGTTCCAGTAGAGCAAACAAGCTCTGGATGATGAGGTGAATGACTAGAATTGCTCCATAAAGACCAAAGGACAAGTAGTTGCCTGCGGTCGTTATGAGCTTATACCCCATGATATAAGCAGTAGAGATTCCCACAAGCAGCGAAATGCCAAACAGCGTCGTCCCAACGATCCTCAAGTAGGTGATCACTTTATCACATCTCATCTGCAAACAACAATAGGACATTGAGGGGTGAATATTACAATAACTACTTGACCAAATACATTCTTCTAAAAAAATGCTCTTGTTTATACAATTAAAGTAAGAAACTCCAATTTTGATTTGGACCCAATTGACTCTTATTGTACAGACAAAGACCGTTCTTCAGAATATCTTCTAGAACTTGTCATACAGGTTTGGAAGGGCGTGAGGGTGGATAAATGAACACTATATTTTTGGCAGAACCATCCATTTCAGAACGACTTCATGGACAGCACTCATCAAAATTAATGCAAACGTGTGGACAGCTTTGCGGTGACGATGACAGACATTTGCTTGCATGGAAGCATAAAATGCATCTGTTCTCACCACATAAGTGACAGTATATTTCAGACAGCATCATATTTCTTCCTCTTTCCTCCTCTTCTGAATATCTATGCAGCCTGTATGGCCATTTGTAACAAGTTTCTTCACTAATGCAGTTCCCCATCTGCTTGGCAGACGTGACTATGCAGCACCACCCTCTGACATCATCTGTTTATATCTCCGTGGGAACGCATGAACAGTGAAATTTAGATTTCAGAGGGCTCTACTAAAGATCCTCTGTCTTATTACTGCTGAACATGGCCATTGTATTAATAATGGCATCTTGTTTTATCGACTCAAATCTTGTTTCTTCTTTGATATCGTCCCTCTTGGTTTAGAATATGAAGCGGTTCTGGCCTGGGAAGGAGGTTGATATGATGGACTACAGCACAGTGTGAGTCTAACTGGCACGTGTCACAGCCTTTAACGTCATCCCGCAAGTTTATGGGGCCCTCTGGACCCTCCAAACCCCACCTTATCCGCATAGACACGTGCAAGCCTGTTGGATTAAGGCGAGCATGTGGTGTTAATGTCTCAAACGCCTGTACTGCTCTCAGGGTATCCCCAAACCTGCTTTCATGTCTTGTTTAAACTCTAGATGAACCCAAACGTCTCATTTGAAAGTGCTAAGACTGCTGACAAGACAAAATGTAGCCCACACCTAAGAGGACACTAACACTTATCATGGCCATACAGGATATCTAAAGCATCGCTGTCTTTTGTCGATGACCTAATTTCTCATCTATATACAAATTGGTAGAGGCTTTGCATTTCTAAGGATGAATGTGGAGGGTTTACGTATGTAGAATGACTTATCTTGGGGGTGGATAATCCCATCGAATAAATGGTCCTGTGTGAAACATTTGCCATCAGTACATTTTGTCTGACTGAATGAAATATGGTAATTGGCTCGTTCACACCACAGACAATAACTATGAAGTCATTCTATATGAATAGAGAAGCCCAAACACAACGATAATGACAAAGAGTAATGCTATTGTTGGAATCACTTTTTATAACGTTTGGTTGTGAAAGCTAATAGTTGTCGTTATCTTTGTCATTATCATTCAAGAACAACAGTTAAATATATGTTAAATATGTTTTTGTTTGCATTACTAGTTATCATGCATATCTGGCTATGATCTAACAGAGCAGGGAGGAGATACAAGGATGTAAAGGATCACAGAAAGTTTAAATGGGAAAAACTATAACTTTGGCTTTGAAGAGACATGAAATATTACAGTGCAGAAAATGTACATTTGCACTAGCCAAAAGAGACCCAGGTCTGTGACATCCACTGAACACCATTAGAAAATGAGTTTTATTTTATACAAGTACTCATTTAGAGAGGAATATGCTCGATAGTAGGGGAGGTAGATTGTTTAGCTTAATAGTTTGTTCGTCTTTATCCTCAGATTTGGAGGAGCTTCCTTTAGAGAAAGCTTCATTTGAAACACAATAACTTGTGAAGGGCCATCAACGAGGCAGGAAATCCATGGCTCAGAGCTTAACACTCCTTTTGGGGAAATGGGATAGTAAAGTAAGGGATGATTTTTATTTAGCAACAGTGGATCTTAGGTGATCTGTCAATCCTTTGCAACCATCCTATCTTAGATATTCATATTAAAAACAAATAAAACAACGTAAAATACTCAAAAAAGGAAGATAGCTTTAAAAGACTGATACAAACTTCATAGCAAAGATGGTAGAATAAACTCAAATTATTTCACTGGAATTGTGTCGGTGGGAATTTTGGCACTGACACAAAACTAGAGACACTGCCTTGTTGAATGTCCTGCCAATCTGAGATCCTCCAGTGTATTCCCAGGCACTGGAGGAAGCTACAGTATTGCTTCTCCGAAGTGGGTGGTTCTGAGATGGTGGGGAACTTGGGGAACTGCCACGGCCGCCTCCCAGAGGAACTATCCAACCACCGGCACTGAGACACATCCATCACTCTGCCACGGCTCTGTGGTGTGGCCTTGTCAGACCCCGCGGCCGCCATGTTCACTGATGTTCAGGCTCCCGCCGCCTGGCTTAGTGCTAAATTCTGCCTCCAGGCTTGATTCTACCTTTCAACCTTCCAGGCCTCTCATACCTCACTAGGTCTTACCTTCAGTCCCAAAACAAAACAATGTTTCTCTAATGGTTAAGACTGACAGAAGAAATAATGTGCCATTTCCACAAGTTTTTATAAGTACCTTGAGGGCTAACTGCAATTAGGTTATTGTATGAACTTTGGCCACTAGAAAAGCCTTGGACTTGACACAGCTTCTGCTGCCTGTAGTAGACTGAGGTGAACAGCTGGGTCTTATCTTGGCACATGGCCAAGGTTGTAGCATTTTGACCTCCAACGGCAGCCTAATTTTCAATGACACAGTCAGACACCCTGCAGCAGAACATGATTTTACCAAGTGCAACATGTTCCTGAAGCAACATCTTTGTTAACCCTGGAACAACATTGTGATTAACCAATCAGATCTGAAGAACTAGTTTGTAGTTTTTGTGAAGTTTAGGGTTACGGTCAGTGTTTGGTGCTCATTCATCTATTATTTCTCGTGATTGTAGGTATTAGTCATAAGGTTAGGTTTAAGTGTAGGGATATGGTCAAAATTAAGTTTTGACAAAATATGTTGACCTAGTAACACATCTATCTCAGGAAAATCAGGATGTACCACCTTGAATTAGAAGTTATTGAGCTGAGATACTTCACAGCTTTTCTCATTATAATATAGTGCAATAACTTTGATAGCTTTGAAGATTAAATGACTGTAAAGATATAAAATGAAAATGTAAATGTTTGGGGGAAACATCTGAGATACTATTATTTCCAGAAAGAATTCATGTGTGTTTAAGTGGCACAAAAATTATTGTTGGGGTTGGGAGGTCTGACCCCTTTGATTAAGGCTTGAACCCCCCAAAGAAAGTCATAACAAAAGCATGTATTCTTTTAACATACAAGTATATTTACGTTTCAGTAGCCTTTTCAAACAACCGCATAATTAGATTATAAGTTAGCCAGTTCACAATACAAAAGACGCTGATGAACAAAAGTCCTGATGGCTTGAAGAGGTTGCCATGGCAACAGTAGAGCGCTTGAAAGTTTAGGATTATTTTTGGGAATGGTGTGCTGACCTATTATGAAAATTAACCATAGTTGTACTACACATTAAACCAAAAAAATTAGGGTTACTATAGTTAAACCATGGTAACCACTAATTAACCATGACTTTGCTACACTAACAGTTTAACCATTGTATTTGAAATAAAACTGTGGTTATACAAATTAAGAGTTCATTTGAAAAACAGATTACTCAATTTTTTAAATTTTTATTTAAAAAAAAATCATGTTTTTTCATTGTGCACTGAAGTTAATCTCAATTAAACTGCAGTTAGGTTATTTTATCTGTTTTTACACATAAACTCTTCAAATGGTAATCAGTGTGCCAAAAAAAACACGGTTACTACACTTTTACTACAATAAAACCATGGCTAATTTTTGTAAGAGTATATAGGCTATTACTTTAAACTAGGCTTCATCACTTTTTTATGCCTTTCAAGGAAGCTAAAACAAAATGAAATTACTTCCTGAAATTGCTTACATGAAAACGACAAGTATAGAAAGAGTTTGTGCTTAGCTTATACTAGTTTTACATATTACCATGAAAACTCCTGAGGGAGCCTACTGAAAAGCGTCATTACGCATCATTAGTAGATTGCGTCACCCTCAGCTTTACTGCTGCTGCTGGATTGCGCGCAATATCTTTTCTGCTCTGCTATTGGTCAGAGGGTCCATATGGTTTTTAATTACCTTAAAGCCCTGGTAGAATCGCAAATACTGAATAAATGTTTAACACATATCAAACTGACGTTGTTTAGTAAGCCTCACTGTTATTGAGGAAATGGCATTTGTAAAAAAAAATATATATATATATATATATTCCATATAAAATATCTGCTGTTATTTATCAGCTGTACTATTGGGTCGCGTTACTATATGTATATGAATATATTGAAATGTTGGCAGCTACAACCTGTTGGACTTTGAAAAAATTGGCACGTGTGGGCATTGCAATCACTTATGGCTGAACTCCATTCATTCAAATGTATCCCCCTTATGATTGTTTAAAATAAATCTAGCAACATGAAGTACATGCAAAAAAACTGTTCATCTGACAGAACGATGTATATAATTCGTAAGAAGTGTCCATTAAATGAATCTTGATCAAACAGTACCTTGGAGCAGCTGTGTGAAGATGTCCCGTTAGTTTAACAGGGATGCTGTCCGACGAGGCTCTGCACGCTCCAGACGCTGGACAAAACTTCCCATGCAAGTTTTTTTGGGGTAAAATACAGAAGACACCGGCATGGAGCATCTAAAAACAAAGATGTGCGGTATCCACGTTTTCCATAAAACGAACGATCATTCAAGTTTCTCTCCTCCCCCAATACATTATATAGTGTAGTTTGCATCAGTCTGCTGTGATGAGGTCTGTTGGAGCATCTTGGCAGCTCATTCTGACGTTGTCAGCTGATAAAAGAATAAAAGTTGTCCAACAGTAGTCAATGTTGGTGATGGAACTCATTCAAGTTTTTCCAAGCGTACAGGTTGAAGCAGTGAACTGTCCTTTTCTGCGTCTAATTTCTTCCAGACGCTTTAACTTTATGCTTCCTGTAAGCCATACATTTGTAAGACTCTTTTAACCGGGCAGGGTTTTGGACTTGTTTTAATAAGGGGGTTGGTTCGGGGGCGAGGAGGAGTGAACATCTAAGAGGAAAAAAAAGTGCTGCCCATTCAAACTTCCGAAATGGGGGTGGGTATGAGTTAATCAAGCAATTAGCCAAACAGTCTTTAGCAAACAAAAAAAAAGGCCAAGCTGTGGAGATATTAATAATAACAATAATAAATAAATAAAAATAACAATAAATTATTAAAGCGACTAATTATTAAATAATAATTACTAGCAATATCTATGAAACATAAATGAATTCCTTTACAAAATGCATATGAACAACAAAAAAACGTGTTTCAGAGCATTCTGAGTATTATCAACCTAAGTTGCTATTTTGCCCATTTTAAGTAGAATACAGTAAATCAAACACGCCTGAGAACGTTTTAATGGTCATTGATTCTCAGTTGCGCTTTTGATTTTGAGGGCACGAGGCGCAACACACATATTTACCACAAGAGTGCGCCACACAATTCAAAATCTGTTCACATTCACGGCAGTGAAATTCACTGATCACTGATACAGAATCCAATGTGGGCCAAAAGCAGTGTAACTTTTTTTTATTCTTTCCCTTTTCTTTCCTTTTCTTATTTCTTTCTTTAGTTTCCATTAAAATGACAAATAGCTCAATATTAGGCAATCGTTCACTCAGCACAAGAACATCAACAACTCAAAAAATAACTTAACAAGTAACCTACGCATTTGTTCATTATTTGCTTCTTTCAACCAATTCCCTACTAGGTTCAAAAGAGATTTTCTGCCCAGCAGGGACAGCACGCGGACAGGCTTTGGTAACAGTCCATTCATGTGAAAAGGCAGTTTCTTATGTGTTCATTTGGGCCACTGTTTGTTTGATCAAGGATTCACGGTAATGGGCCAAATAAGCAACCGGACTGGGGAAGAGGATGGCAACCTCTGCTATGTGTCTCTGCAGGATCAAACACCAGGACGCTGGACTCCTTCAGCAGACTGCAGAGGTGCTGAAGGATGGAGGCTAAAGAGAATCTTTGACCCTTAACTGACTTTGATGAAAAGCAACCACATGTTTTGCTGACTCATTAAAAACAGTGTAGACTTCTAGTGTCTAGTACAGTACGGCATTGTGTTCCATACTGTACGTATGGATCTTATCCTGTCAGGCACCCTGAACATCACCTGGGGGTTTGTGCCTCTTATAAGGAGCTAGAAATCTGAGATAACTCACTTTATAGTTTTAGTTGAGCAAACGTTTGTGGTTTTTCTTGATTTCACTTGGAACAATGGTTTCATTGAGAGGCCATGTGCAACTCATTTTGCATTTTGTTTAGATGAAAGACACTGATATTGTTATTGTTCTCGGTGTGTTTAGATCTTGAACATGAGGAGATGGATTAGATGCTTCCTGGTAGTTTTCAAATGCTGAGAAATGGTAGGTGCCACATCTATAGTTGGCTTCTTTCCAATATCAGCCCAGGAATCATCTACACAACTTTTTTTTTTCTCTCTCTCTCTCTCAGTCAAAATTTTCGACATCTAGGGTGGTGGACAGGAAAGAAAGTGTGCGTGAACAAAGCCCCAGTCATTAAGACTGATTGCTGCTTATCTGCTGCTCATGTATTATGTCTCCCCTCAGGACCCCTTTAGACTGGCCTTAATTTATATTTAAGATAGTCCTGCTCCTTCATCAAAACCCCAAGTGTTAAACAAATATGCCATTTGAATGTTTTCCTTTGGAGGCTGATTCCTCACCCCCTTTGAGATGATTGCTCGAAGCAATTCTATGCCGAAACACATAATTGTGAACAAATAACTGAATAAATGCTAAAAAATAATAAAACATTTTATTTAAATGAATAGATGTCATTACAACCATTTCACAACATTTCAAGGGAAATAATTTGTTTTACCAAGAATCCTCGGTTCATATTACTGTGAGAAATATAAGTGCTTGAAATATATTTCTGCATATCTATCTGTCTGCCTGTCTGCCAACAAAAACATAGAAGTTTCCTTTCTGTTGTTAAAAAGTTATTTACATTTATTTGAATTTCAGGCCATTTCTCATCAACCTTTAACCTTTCGTTCCAAACTTTCAAACAAGGCTTTGTCACAACAATGAAACATAAAAATATTGTAATTTGATATTATCCTTCTTGCTTCTTTACAGTTAAATGAACATTTCCTCAATTCATATTTAGTATTCCATAACGAACATTTCTCAATGCACTTCTGATTGACCTTGCTGAGATAATGATCAGAGGTTATAATGAGGATTGAAGCAACTTGGTCACGGTCCGTGATCTTCCAGCTTGTAAGTGAAGATAGTGTCTTCTGCTCCCTTGTGCAATCGCTCTGTATGACAGTGAATACTGTGTGAGTAATGAGGGGAAGTGCCTTTTGAACTTTAAAGCAAAGCACCTTACTCACATTTTCCAAAAGTGCATCCGGTGGCTTGGCTATTATCTGTGGTCAATAACTGGCCCTTTCACTTAGAGGTGATTATCATCAGACGTGGGAGAGCTGTGCTGAGAATGAAGGCATTGAGCTCAGAGTGTGCCTCTACAACATGTGTTTCCTCAGTGTGTCACTGTGTGTGGGGGTGCACGTGAGAAAATAGTTAAAATCAGGTCCGTTGTACTACACCCTGTCTGTTTTGCGTTCTCCATAGTGAATGATGTTAGCATGGCAACGTACAATTAACTAACTCTATTAACTAAATCAAATAAATATTTGGTTTTACAGCTTTTGGTAAAACAGCTTCTGTTCCGAGGTACACTTGCCCAGAGTTTTCAGGTAGTTTTCCAGGTAGGTATCTATTAACATATTTACTGATATATCACTTGAGATTTACTGATATAAAAATTTAAATTCTAATCAAGCTTATTTGGAATATTACTTGTGCACAATGTTAATATTAAGCATAAAATGTGTTTTAATGTCGCTTCGTATTAAAGCAGGATATTCCTTGAAATCAAACTTTTCCTCATTGGATATGAAGAAATATTATCCTACATGATATTTTGTTTTACTGTTTATGCACTGAACCAAGCATTTTCCTGTCACTTCAAATAAAAGTGATCTATGTGTTTATTATTATTGGCTTTTACATCCTATACTTTTTCTTCTGCTGTTGCCGTACATTGTTATTACATGGAGATGGTCATTAGGCTAAATAATACAGACTATTTATTGACTGTGACATGACATATTTTGCTTTGATGGGCAAAATACCAAATTACGCACCAAAACCACATGGACTGGATAGGACCAGGGAGCCTGTAGATATTAGACATTTCAAAGGGGTTACTGAAGGTGGTTCAGTTTCTTTTTGTTCGTTATGGAGTTAATGGAGCTTAGAGGGTCAGAAAGTTAACCACAGCTGCTTGGGCCGACAGGAAATGCGAGTGCTTCTGTTTATAGTCTCACTTCCACATTGAAGGCTTCAAAGCAGCTTTACTGCATGAGTATCCTGCCTGTAGGCTAAATACTCAGGGCTCTGGCCTTCGCCAGTGCAATTAGATGGCTTCTCATAGAGCACTGCATATTTTCAGAAAGATTATAGCTAACACCATTGATGCAATAGCGCGATGGCTCCTGTAAACGTTTGTGGTGAAGCATATCATCCAATTACAAAGCCAGTCTCTCGTGTTCCTGAGAAAGATAGATTGGATACGAGCAGGAATGCCCTTGTATGGAGAAAAAAAAAGTACAACAAAATCTGTGATTGGTTTCCATTACATTGTGCTAATTTTGTGTTGCACTCTTGTTGTTTTGAAGCCTACCCAGTCAACACGTGAGATCATGCGATGATCACAGTGACATCACACAATCCTCATACTGTGTGTGTCAGTGTGTGTGTAAAACGTTTTACATACTTTTAGATGTGCAATGTGGTCTGGTCTTTTTACGGAGTACTGCTCACACATGCTACACGTACACCAGCCATTTTACCTTCAGTAATCACACCAAAATTGCTAGCTGCAGCTAGTTTGCATATCAGTATTTGTGAATGGTTAGGTCTGTTATGTCAGATCATTACAACATTACTAACTTTATATTTCAATATATTATTATTTTTTTTATTTATACTTATATTTCAATAATTAACAAGCGCTGTAAAACAACACTAAGCAAGAATGCTGCACTGGCGTAATAGCGTAAACTATCATTGCTCTTTGGATAAAAAGATGAAGTACGCCTACTTAAGACACTCATATTAAAGATAAAAAGCCATATTTTACCACGCTATATGACTAGTTTTTTAACAACTTCTATCTGTGAAACTGTAGCTGTTTTATGTTAAAAGCTTCAACGTCACTTCCCATTTACCAAAACTCAAAGTGACTGACATTCATCCTCTTACTAACATAACAAGCAACTTTACCCAGACATCAGATGCAACACTACATCTTTAAGAATGTAAAGTGTAGATTTACAAAAGTGCAGTTTACAGTACTTTAGGATACACACTTTCTTTAGAATACACAACAATTGTCCAAAGAAGACTTCTTAAACAATTATCAAATACTAGTCTGGCTTCCGTGACTATAAAGCTCATAGAAGCTTAGTCTGGCCAAGCTGCTTTACTACCCGCCTTCTGTGAGGCGGGCTTAACCTGCGTCCATCAAATCTAAAACCAATCAGACCACTCATTCCGATGACGTATGCGTAGCAACGGAATCTGAAGACACCGTATTCAATTGTATTGCTTAATTAAAGCAGTAGGAAAATGTCTTTACTTACTTTAATTACTTCTGCTCCGTTTTCAAAGAAAACCTGTCATGAAAATTTCTCAAAACTGCTGCAACAGCAGAGTCGAACGATTGTTGCTGCTCAGCACACGCCAACTTTGAAAGCCGGTATGGTTTCCGATCGCAGAACTACTGCATCATTACGTTAAACCCACCTCTGTCATGCCGGGGGTGGGAGCTCGTTTCTCATTGGTTTCCATTTTTTGGGAACAGAAATGCTCTAAAACGGCAGCTTGGCCAGACTGACTTTGCTTGCGAAATTGAATGTAGCGTCACAGGAAGTATGGGCGGGCCCAGGCTAATCAAATACAGTAATCAGTGAGAGTGGCTAAGGTTGTCCTCTCAAACAAAAAAACGTATTTTGTAAAAGACTTATGTGTTTCATGTAATGTTCTACTAATACAGAAGTTATTTTTGACCTGTTAGGATTTGGAAACAAAAATAAAGGCATTGAAAAGACAGCAACAAAAAGCTCATAGAAAATCAAAAAAGATCATTTTGGCTCTTCAGAAAAAAAAAGAAAACCCTTCTGATAGTGAACACTCCTCCAGAGAACTTGAATATGCATAATTCATATGCAAGATCAAGTCCTATGGTACAGTAATGTGCATTGCTTGCTACATCTCACTGATGTCGCAAATTACAACAGATCATTACACTATTGTTCAGCGTACAAGTTTGAGAACAATATGGGTCAAATCAAGAGGTTCAAGTTCACTGATTCAAGTAGCTAACAGACTGGCAGAGAAGCAAGCAATATCAAGTTCGAAGAAATCATATGTTAACTCTGGTACGCCAAAGGCAAAAGAATGTTACAGAATGACCAATGATAGCTACTGCCATATACATGGAGTTCAAAATCTGATTTTTGTGAGGTTTTTTGAAGATTGGAACCTTTGTACACTAAGCCATGTGACTCCAGAATAATTGGCATATTCAAAGGATTTGGGAATCACACTAAAATGTTACATACTGACACCAATCAACTGAGACATAAAGCAATCGTGATACCTTTGTCATTGACTGATAAAGATGAATACAATGCGGTAGCGCTTAAACCACTCATGCATTCAGTTTGATTAGTTCTTAAGTCAGTAAGGCAGGGTTTTTGCCTTTTTTTATTGCATGTTATCTTGATTTTGATCCAAAGACTATGTGTATGTGTGCATGTGTGTGTGTGTCTTTCAGTATCGAATTTGTATCTTCGGTGATGGACAGACATCTGTTGTACCAATGAGTTGGATTTTTGATGACAATGGAACATTGAAGTGTCGATGG
>JAUCMS010000028.1:7718299-7743783 GCA_032357445.1 Enteromius radiatus | reverse complement strand
TAACAGTGATCGCAGTATGAGCTAACAGTGATCGCATTATGAGCACACAGTGATCGCAGTATGAGCACACAGTGATCACAGTATGAGCACACGGTGATCGCAGTATGAGCACACAGTGAACACGGTATGAGCACACAGTGATGGCAGTATCAGCTAACAGTTATCGCAGTATGAGCTAACAGTGATCGCATTATGAGCACACAGTGATCGCAGTATGAGCACACAGTGATCACATTATGAGCTAATAGTGATCGCATTATGAGCACACAGTGATCGCAGTATGAGCACACAGTGATCGCAGTATGAGCACACAGTGATCGCAGTATGAGCACACAGTGATCGCAGTATGAGCTAACAGTGATCACAGTATGAGCTAACAGTGATCGCAGTATGAGCTAACAGTGATCGCATTATGAGCACACAGTGATCGCAGTATGAGCACACAGTGATCGCATTATGAGCTAACAGTGAGTGTGATGTGACCTCATATTTTGACCACAGTATGAGTGCATTGTGATTGTGCAGTGACCTCATGTTGTGAACAAAGTATGAGCAAACAGTGAGAGCTCTGTGTGGTTACACTTTTAGTTCACTGTGACACACACATTGTGACCGCGCCATGAGAATATTGTGAGCTCATAGTGACATCATTGTCAGATCAAATACCTAGGGTACCTGGGTACCTAGTTTCATGGTATAAACGTACCTGAGTGCATTTTTTTGCGAGACATGAAATATGTACCAATAAGTACATATCACTGCAGTTTCCAAAAGAAATGAACACCTTTCAAACTCCAACACCTTTTATTCCTTTTTTACACAAGAGTGTAAGATTAATAAAGTTTAATTGTTGCATTTTTGCATGTAATTTTTAATTACTTAAAGAAGATTATGTTATGACTTAAAAACAATATTAAGTCTTTCCCCGCCAGTGTTTTTTTTAGGTTGCCAGCCACAGCCAGCATTTTTGATGATTTTCACCTAAATTTGACAACATTTTATGCTATGCATATATGAACATATATATCAAAATAAATAACCAAGCCACTGTTTTAAAATAAACAAACAATACAATTTTATTCTTATAACGTTTTATTTGATGTTTACACACTGTATGTGTTCATGTTTAATCATCACTTGGTTTCATTTAAAAAAAACAAAAAAAAGTACTGGATTTTCAACCAAAATGCATCCAGATATCATATTCCTTCACCTGTTAATAATGATATAAATAAATGAAATTGCATTCAGTAAACTGAACAAACAGACACACACACATACACATGCACTCACAAACACAAAAACACACATTCGCGTTTATGCACACACATACATATATACATATGTTTACACACACACACACACACTAAAAACTCATCTGGAGGGAAGCATTGTAACCTAATTGTTGAGATATCTCGTCAATGGCGGGGAAAGAGTTAATATGCTGTAATATTTGAAAAATTATGCCTTTGAATATTAGCATCACACATATCCAGCTTCATATCTATGGGTTTTCATAAACAGTAGGTTTGTTCTGTAGCTCACGGAGTACAGACATGTGCTTGACAGATGAGGAGCTCAGGTTTGAATCCTGTAACTACGGTTCGACAAAACAGTTCACGGTTGCATCAACAAATGTGAAATTTTATATCAGTTTTGCATTTGTTAACACTATTAGGTAGGTTTAGGGTTGGATTAGGTGTAGGGCATTTTTTCAGCATGATAGAGCATTAACCTTTTGTAGTATGTGAATTCTGAATGGCCGCAGTACATACTTATATCAGCGTAATAAAATGTGTGAGAATTAACATATTGAACTTTTGTTTTAGCGGCACTCAGTGGACATTTCTCTTTCAAATGTGAAAGTAAAGCACGTAAAAATGGTGTTGCACAAAAAAGTGCACAGAGGTACAAATTTTTTTTTTTTCCATTTCCATTGTGTTGTTTGCCTTTTTTGCTTGTGGTATGTTTTTTTTTTTATTTTATGTTTGGCTTTGCTTTGTGTTGGTTAGTTTTGTTTTGTTAAATCATGTTTTGTCTTGCTTTGTTTTACTTATATTTGTATTTAATGATTAGCTTTTGTTTTATGTTTGGCTTTGATTTGTTTTGCGTTGTGTAGTTTTGTTCAGCCCTGTTTTGTTTTGCTTTGTTTTCTTGCGTGTGTGTTTATTTTATTCTTATTAGCTTGGCTTAGCTTAGCTATTCTCAAGGTCAGAGAGGGCACTCTTCAAGGCTGTAAAAAATGTCTTCAAATAGCAGGATATGTGTCCCAATTGCCCAAGATGCTAAACAAACATCCCCATTTGCTGTGATGAGTGTAAAGTGTATATTGTTGACCTCTTGGCCAGAGAAGGCCTCCACAGAGATCAGAGAGCTGGATCGCACCTGGGTCACAAAGTAAAAGTCTGTATGTCAAGCACATCTCTCACTTAATTGCCGAGTCTTTGGCATTGACGTGACATTGACTTCAGCTCTGAGAACACTGTTTTCCTCCCAGTTCTGCTAATGACACATCCTTGATGTGACAAAACAGCTCCGCCTTAAACAGAGCATTAGAAGGACTCTGAGGATTTACACTTTAAGCAACACCCAGGCGTGTTCTTATCACCTCAGCAATGATCTGCGGCCCTCTTGGGGCCCCCTCTGTCTGTCGCACTGGCCCTATCACCCCTATGAGCTCATGTAGTGTGATAACAGTCATGTCGAGCTGGAAAAGAGAATGACCACTATGAAAGCGAAGCCTTTTTTTATGACTCTTCCGACTCCCCAAGCCTTGTGAACCCCAAACGCAGTGTCAGAACAATGGTGTAAATTCACCACCCACTTCCGTCCTCTCCAGAGGGGACGAACAACAGCACGTCTGATTAACAGCATTAAGGGTTGTTACTCATTTTGTGAAACTCACTTTTTTACAAATCCACAATCTACAAGCAAAAACACGAATGCTTGTGACGAAAGTGACTTTCTAGTTGGCTTTACAAGAAAGACCGAATCAACTGTTATACCACAAAAGCCCTGGATCTGCGGTTTGATGCAATGATGTCGCAATATTACCAAGAACACACAAGTCTGCTTTTTAACTCACGCACATTCTCACGGAGCCGTCCTGCTCTGGTTATGTTCAAAGATGTGCAAAGGCACGATTTAGTTTCCAACATCTAGAAACAAAATAAACCAATTTGCTACAGAAAAATAAACCATTTTCTAGTCAGTATTTATTTCTGTTGGGAGAAAATGATTTCACAGTTTACACTGGGAAGTACAACTTTTACCTGCGTAATTGTAATGTTACAACAGCTGAGCAATTGTGACATTGGCAACTTTTGCAAGTTGGCACTTGCTGCTCCTGGATAATAGGGAGAAGAAAGAAAAAATAAATAGTTTGTCATTCATCTATTACTTCATTTGTCAATTTATCAAAAAAAAAAAAAAGATTATTTTTTTTTTTTGCATTTATTTCATTTAATTATCACACTGATTTTTTTTTATCACACTAAATTTTTATTCTAACTCACTTTAGAAAAACGGGAAATATACATTATATTATATTATTTATTTCCCAAACTGCTAGTCCTCTGTGGGGTCTGCATTTAAGATTTTTATTTTTATTTATAATTTTTACATTTAATGTTATTAATATAAAATGATGCATTATATGATTACAGTAAATAATGAAACAAATAATGAAAGTATTTTTTCATAATTTATTTTATAAACACAGGAATCTGTGTGAAATGTGTTATATTATTTATTACATTGTAATAATTATGTTATATTATAAATTTTCCAAACTAGTGTTTATATATATATATATATATATAATGTTTATTTTATTAACATAAATGATGCATTATTACATAAATAAATTGTGAAACATCAAACTTCAAAAACATCAAAAATTAAATTAAATTAAAGTAAAACTTTTGCAGGATCTAATTATGTGTTAATTAATTAATTAATTAATTAATTAATATATATATATATATAAATTAATTAATTAATTAATTAATTAATTAATATATATATATATATATATATGTATTTTATTATTAATGTAAAAAGTTATTTGTGTCAAGAGATAAACAGTAAATGAGTAATGGTGAAGTTGAGACAGAAGTGCTGAGTTTGAATTAAATCCTAAATGAAGTTTTTATCTGGTCAGAGGTTTAAGTTCACAAATATTTTTAAATTCTGAACTTAGAAATTTGGTTTGCATCATTAATTTGTCATCATTTAGGTATTAAAGCTTGTCCAGTTGTCTTAGTGTGATTACAAAATAAAATAATAATACACTTTTAATAAAAGGTTGTCTGAATACAGCCATCACATTCAGAGCTGACTGTGCTACTGTGACTGTGCAGTGCAGCTGGAAGTGTTTACCTGCTGATATATGGCCTGGTCTTTAGAGCCGATTCAAACTGTGAAAGAAAGCCTTTTCTGTTTAGTGTATCTAACAAACTCTTCCAGATTAGGTTCAACACCCTTGTGTACCGAAATACTTTTACAACGCTTGTTTGGCCTAAATTGAGGTTTTTGAGGGAAGAGAGTAATCCTAAAATCATGAAAACACGGTTTGAGGGAAGAATAACTTTCAGAAGTAATAGTGCCTTTCCAAGAAAGATTGCAAAATACTTCTACTTTGTATATATTTAGAGAGAGAAAAAAAGTATGTCCATAGACAATCTTAGATGTCATTCCAAGAATAATGCCTTGCGTGTGGTAATGTTTTGCGCGTGTGGACAAAAGGATGTGCAGAGTTGACGTGGATGGTCATCAATGGGGGGTAAATGCTGAGAGATGTTCGTAGTCTGATGGGGGTCTGTGTGTGACAGTTCCCAAGCCAGTGGAAATGAAGAACATATTTCTGAAACCAGAGTGGTCCTTATACAGACTGGGAACATCTGGTTGAATCACTTATCATGCTGCAGCACCAAGAATGGAGTCATTGTTCCTAGGCTATTATGATCCATACCGCCAAAACATGTCCCACAGCAGAGCTCTAATCTGTAGATAGGGTTGCGTCGGTAAAAGCCTTGTGATGAAAAGTCTTTATGGTTCTGCTGAAAATGCTCGTGTCCGATGTGGTCTGTCCTTAGCTACATCACCCAAGAATAAATTATACGTTGTATGGAAATTCTCTGATGCTCTTTCTATTGAAAATTTGTTCACAAAATCCATCAAACCATTCTCTAAATTACATTTCACGAGTTTGCGCTTCCTCATAACAATGATAATAATTACAAAGAGAATTTGGCGTGCTGTCTGGGGGGGCAAGCTGGGAGGACAGCGGACTCCGAACCATAGTGATTTGAACCCTAGCTAGGGCAGAGCTCGGAGTCCGACTCAGACCCTGCATGCCCCCCTTGAAGGAAAGTGCGAGACCAGCGGAGAATGGGCAGAGGAGTATGCACGAAAGACGAGCAGCAGGAGGGAAGGAAAAGGGGTTTATTTATAGTTGGTAGGATGGATCTGATTGGACAGGTGAGATGGGGAGATTGATTGGCTAATCCAGTGCCAGCTGCGAACTATTAGCCTGCGCTCCTCCCGAAACTCGTTTTGCCAAACGTCACTGGGATGCTCAACCCATTTCAGTGTCGTAGGCTGTTTCACACAAAAATAAAGACACCAGTCATATATGAAACCATTCTTTACTACAAATTCAATTTGAAATGCTCTGTTTATATCTGTGACAAATTTAATGCGAACACTTAATAATGATACTGATAATAATGAACTATTATGCAGAAATTACAAAAAAAAAAAAAAAAAATTATATATACAGTATATATATATATGTGTGTGTGTGTGTGTGTGTGTGAAGATAAATATATGAAGAGCTATTATTATTAATAATAATAATAATAATAATAAGCTATTAAATGGAAATTACTTTAGTTAAAAAAGTTAGTACTTTAGTGTGTGTGTGTACTGTATAAATATATATATATATATATATATATATGAAGAGTTCATTTGAAGTTAACATTTTTTTTTTATCATGTTTATATATTTTTTTCCATTATATTTTAAAATATTCTTTAGATGTCTTTTTAATATTTTTTAGAAACTCAACTCACAGATGTTTCTGGACTTTCTAAAGGCGTGACGAGTCTCTTGTTGTTTTCATATAAAAAAAAGAGACCAGTCATGCATGAAACCATCACTCCATTGGTAATAAGTATGTTACAAGAAACAATAATGAGCTCTGAAAATTCAGCTCAAAGTAATTATTGATGTTTAAAACTTTCCGCCAACTGACTCAGACTAAAATCTCTCAGCAATTTTGACTAAGTGCTCCTTACACGCAGCTAACATTCACTTCGTGTTTGCTGAAGTCATTCCTGCCATTAGCCGCAATAATGCGTCATTGGAGCCCTCCTTCTCTTGTTAAAGTCAGACATCAAACAGAGGTGCTCTGTCTGACACGCTGCTGCTGAGGTCATTTAGTCCTGGTGGTCGCTGGGTTCACAAGGGGCTGATCTCCAGAGGTCTCCCTTTCAGCTGTTGGTGATACCTGTCTGCTGACGCCAATGAACCCAAACATGACCTCACGCCACATTCTAATTAGAGTCCTGGGAAATCCCTTGAACAGTTTCCACCTTCACTGCAGCAAATGATCGCCAGCTCTTCAATCAACATCAGGGTGATGCGCTTAAACCCTGCTGCATCTTTGATTTGTTTAGTACATCTGGTTCAGGAAGACAGACAGAAGAGATTGTGGATTAGAATGCAGAAGATTTACTCTAGCTTTTAATAAGTTTGGGTTTTATTTAGATTTAGTTTTAAGATGTTTTAGGATTTTAACTTTTTTCCTCTGTCAGTATTTTTGATTATTTTCAGAAAAGTTTAATGGCAAACAAAATTTTATTATTTTGTGGGTTAATAGGTAAAAACAAAGAACAGCACCTCTGATTTTAAACAATCTTAAAAAAGGTGTTTAATTTAAAATAACAATGTCATTATATATTTAGCAGCCATTACTCTAGGCTCCAGTTTACTCTTCTTCGTCAGGAATCATTCTAAAGTGCTGATTTAGTGCTCACAAAACGTCCAAAACTCCCATCAGCGTAGATCAGAACTGCTCAACATGTGGCCCGTGATCCTTCAGCCATTATTTTATGACCTTTTCAATGTTCACTGCATCTCTGTACAGTTTGAGAGGAAAAGCAAATGCAAACGGATGTAAGGGATGAGGTACAAAACTCCCAAAAGCTCAATTACTAATGATGTACGTGCCTCAACAAAACCTTAAAAGTAGGTAATCATCGACACTAATGATGCAACCGGAGCAGATTTAACATGAGTTCTGCATATATATCTTGTTTTTGAAGGTCTTTCTCACGTGCAACCCTGAGCTTTCAAAACCAAGAGGTCCTGGTTGTGCTATTCTAGATCTGTTATGGATCATTCTTCATGGCCCAGTTCCCCAGTATTTAACCAGAGCAAACAGAGTGTCCCCACAAAAGATGACGTTCGGGGTGGGAGCTGTTTTAGACAGTGCTTGATTTTGCCCAAAACGTGAGTTTCGCTGTCAATGTGTTTCATTATACCACCGTCATTACTATTTTATGGTCCCATGAGATCACCAACAGCTGTATTTCTCTAAGGAATTTCACAGAAATTATCATAGCACACAATGTGTCTTCTGTTAAAACATGCTTGATTTGTGAACTGAACTCTTATTTTATTCCCACTGGCAATGTTCATTCACATTACATTTTCTAGAACACTCAAAGGCCAGATACTGGACAGCTAGGCTGCTTTTCTTTCTCCTTTTTTTTAGTCATTGATGAGAAGAGCTTCAGGAACAATGAAAAGCAAATGTACTTTGACCTGGAACTAGTTTATATTTGAAAATACAAGTAAATATGTCTAACAAATAAAGTATTCTTCAAAGTGGTAAGCAAAGACCTTACCAATGATTCAATCATCAATAAATACATATATTTAATAAATAATAATAATACATTTTGTACTAAAAAATTCTCACAGCATATTGAAAAAACATTAATAATAGCTCACTCCACATACTGATGTTTTTTTAAGGGACATTATGCAATTTTTCCCAAGAAAAATGCAATCCTAATACCCCTGAAACATACTGTATCTGTAAGGGTGTACTCACACTAGGCATGGTTGCCGTGAACTGGGCCAGAGTACGATTGTCCCCCCTCCCCACTCCCCCGCTGGAGTCCATAGCTCTGTTTACTTTGTGGATAGTAATTTTGAGTCATTTGGTCCGGGGTTGTCCACAGCCATGTTACAGCTTATTGTTAAACAAACATTGCACCTCTGCCGTAGACCATAGCGACCCTTTCCCCGCTATGTCTGTTTTGGAGCGTCGCAAAGACGTGACGTCGCGCGCCCTGTTCCGTGCTCCAGCACGGTTGCGCTCACACTACATGCGAACCGCGCCCGAGTCCAACTGAATTGTGCTCTGGCACACCTCTTCCAAGCGGGCCAGGGCCAGCTAAACATATCGCGCCCGGGCACGTTTCGGAGCACTCACACTAGTCAAACGAACCGCGCTTTGGTGGTCAAAAATCTGATTTGTCGATAGCAGTTTTGTCATGGATATTCCCGGAAACATATCCTTACGTAAATTACACCGTATTATGACTCACCTCAAATCTAATTTCCCATCTGTTAAAAGAAATATCTGTGACACAAACAGTACTAATCAGGTAATTGCATGAGCATTAGCACTGATATGAGGTCGGGAATGCATTGCTTTTTATTGTGTGGTAGACGTAAATGTGTGACATGGATTGTGTCACTGCAGTTTCTTTGGCATGTGTTGAAATGTTTATTATAGTAAAGACTGAGTGTTTAAAGAAATTCCTCAGAAATCTTCTGGGAAACCTTTGTTTAGGTAGCAGACTCAGAGAATCGGTTGCTTTTCATGTGTTAACACTTCCTGCAAACCATGAAAGCATATTCACATGCAGGTAAGTAGTGAAAGAATTATATAACACTTTAACTTTTCCCCAAACCATGAGAGAAATAGTTCGACTGAAGAGTCTGGAGTGGATGTCCCATAACCCTCAGGTTCCCAAACATTCATTGCAAAGCACTGATTTTTCTTTTAAAACTCACTTTAACTCTTCTTTTAAAAGTCACTGATTAAAATGAATGCTTAGTATTCAAGATAATATTCATATAGTATATTTCTGCCACACGTTTGGCTCATTTTAGCATGTGAGCTGCTGTTACCAACATTTAGTGGACAATTCTACAGTGCTTTAACATGTTGCAATTTTCGGTTTAAAAAATCTTAAATGTAAAAGTTGAGTAGGATACTTGGGAAAAGACTGGAAGCCCTTCAGTTGTAAGAACAACACTGTTGCTCAACAGTTTGTTTCCTCATAATTAACTCTTGATATTATAAACACGCTGGGGTCAGTAGGAGTCAGTTTTTGATCTTTGTCAGTGTTGGCAGTTAAATGACATTTGTACTGACTTCAGTCACGTGATGAAAATAAACTCAATAAAGACACGACCTCTGACATTTAATGACATTTTGGACTAATTTAAGCCATTGGCCTGTTGTTGAGTCCTAGTTTCTAGATTTAGGAGGAAAACACAGATGTTTCCATGATAAACACATTACACATCATCTATCAAATATTAATTAATTTTTTTTTTTTTTAATTGAAATGCAATATTTTTATCAGTGATGTCAAATGATTAATTTAAACAAATCTGATTTGTTTACATAACATATATGTGTACTGTGTATATTTATTATTTATATATAAATAAATACAATATAAATATAATAATCATATACATGTAAATATTTTCTTAATACATAATGTGTGTGTATTTACGTACGCACACATAAATTACATAAACAAACCGAAAACATTTTTTGGATGCCACTAAATAGCACTTTTTTCTTTCCGAGACTGGAATATAATATTCATCTTGTCTCATTTGTCAGCTTGGATTTATATTTAACTTATTGAAGTCCTTTCTGGGATTTCCTTCCAAAAGAAAAAAAAAAAAGAAAAAATACATGCAGTGTTATCTCAAATTCCAGCCAAGACCACTTTGATTTTCAGAAAAGGGTACACAAACACCTAACCAGAATGGCCACCAATTAATTCAATATAAAATAGTTCCAATTTTCACTGAGACCGTGTTGGAATATCCTGACCTTGTTAGAGCATTATGTGTTCTTACTGCTGCAAAGGCTAAGCATGCCCAAGACCTCCATGACAGGGGCTAGACTGTATATTTGACCTGGTTACCTCATGGTGAGCCATGTGATCGTGTGAAACCCCAGTCCCAGATGTCCCTTCCTCACAGAGTCTCCAGAGGCTTGATTTGTAGTCCTTCAGGGGCTAAGATTTGTTATTACAGTAAGACAATTACTTCCACCCTGAGAGAAGGTGTTCTCCAGCCGCATCTAACCCGAGGAAAGATCTCTGTGTTAAGGTAAACACAAACATCCATTAATAACCACATAAGAAAACCTAACCTAAATATATCTTGCTGGGGTATTTAGATGTTAGAGAGCAAATTTGGCCTTCTGCTTCACTTTTCCACCCCAGATGACTTGACCATCTGGAAACAGCAGTCACATTGAGTGCAAAGTAAGCTTTATTAGATTGTGACTTATAAAGACAAGCAAAGTTATAATCAGGTTTAAGTAATGAAAATATTATCAGATTATGCAGTGGTATTTCAATTTCACTGGTGTTGGAATTTAAGAAAGACGCTCATGTGTCCTCTCCGGTGCATGTGGGAATTCAAGAAAAAAGATGTAGCAGTAGCCTCATTTCCCCTTAGAAATGTGTGATTAACCATTGGTTATTGCTAAACTAATGATCCCAGTATCCTCCCCTGTTTGAGTTGGACATTCCTGTGTTTTATGTTTTCCTTGGACAATCCATTATGCAGAAAATCTCTGAAAGCGTCACCATCAAATCCTGCCATGCTTCAGATTAGCCCTTTAGGTCTTCAAAAGGTCAGTATTGTACACCACAGGTCAGTAGTGGCCATGTTTAAAACCCTAAACACACTGCACAGTTTTCGGCTGTCTCAGACAGAAGATTGGCATTGTGAAACAATCGTGGCGATTATTTCACGATACCAGTTTTTCGTCTGGGACGGCCGAAACTCATGCAGTACCTCTTGGGCTTTAGTCTCTTCAGTAAGATTAAATTATGACAGCCCTATGATGTGACATACATCTTGCACCCTTTGGGACTGTGATAGCCCCATTTATCCTCATCCTTCATGATTCATGCTCTCGGGATTTTTACAGTGCCTGAAATTTTAATGCGCAGATCACAGTAATATGGTTCATGATTTACAGTGCATACAAGCTACTCTATTTCATGTTTTGTGTATGTTGCCACGTGCTGAGGGAGATTTAGGGCTTTGTTATCATAGACCTTGACTCACTGCCAAAGTTACACCTCATTTCACATATGACCCATATAATATAAAACAGACTATAGCTACATTTAAGGCTAATTACTCAAAGTCAGGCTTTCCAAAAGTCAAGTGGTTATTTTACTATGTACATTTAGATTTATAAAAGTCAAACCTCTTGAATGCTAACTGAATAAACATTTGGTTGAAACATACACAAATGATAATAGCAATTTGTTTGTAAATCCATTCCATATTGAGTATGGTCCTGCCTAGTTTATCAGTTGTTTCAGTTGAATTTTTAACTTATACGCCAACAATTTTTGTTCTTTTCCACACAAATTAAGCTTACAGGGCCAGATTTCCAATAATAATGACCTCCAGCTATGAGTCTTCTGACATAGCAAACTTGCTCTGTAGGTCACCTGGTAGAACACTGCACTAGCAATGTGGAGCGTTTGAGTAAAACATACCAGTTCTCCACAATCTGAATGCAACCCTTTTTTGTTCTTGTAATGTTGTCAATATACGCTCATGTTCAGTGGACCCTGAGGCTCCCCAAGATACTTGACATCTATATTTCACCTCCCAGGGCCTGACATGGGACTAAAGCTGCACTTCCCAAAAGTAAACAGAGCAGAAATATGGGTAGCAATATACTCCAAGACTGACTGCAGATCCTAGTGAGCACATATGCTCTTCAGTCCTTTCCTGTACAGTACAGAATAAAACATGTTCTGATGACTGCTTAATGCATATGTTGGGTCGGTAATGTGAGACAGTTATTGTTTTGAAGTCAGGATAAAACTTTCTCTGAACTGCCATACGTTTGAAATCTGCCCACTGTGAACTTAAGGAATAGAGGATTACAGTCAAGCACCTTTCTAGCATCACAATTACACTTAAGTGTGTAGAGATTACTTTCCCTATGGGTATAAGTTTCATGATGCCCTTTGTAAACATTTGAAATATTAAAGTTCAAATATCTCTTTAGCACATGGTTGGCATAACACGTTGAGTCGATGTCAGCCATAGTAACTGTTTCTCTTTTCATATGCATGAATTGAGATTGCAACAATCTGTAACAAATTACTGACCATTTTGTCCTTTTGGGGGAAGAACAGATTTTTGCTGTACACATCAGGCTCTTTGAAATAAATCAATCGGGATGATTTTAGGATCAAGCAGTCACCCTTAATAACATTTAGACGCTACCTTAAATATATGGCCTATTTTAGCATTTGAGAATGAGTGGTGTTAAATGTGAAAAGAAAGACCACACACTTGTTAACAACGTCGTTGAATGTAAATTGCCACAATAATGACTGATCTGACCAGTCAGAGCTGTAAACATTTGTACATCGCCAGTGCAAACAAATGAGGGTTTTCTTCGTAATTGCTCTTCTAGGGTGTAAAAATGCTTCATTGTGTAAAGCTAATTTTCCCACCTGTTGTATGGTGTTGTGTTTTTAACAGCCTGGGTGCCAAACCTGCACCAGAGTCCATGTTATGACTTCTGCTGTCATTAAATGATTAAAATAAATGCCCAGAACTTCATTCTAAATGAGATCATTTTGGTTTTTCCTGGAGAGAGGGAAATAAGATCTGTTTTCACTCCTACACTCCAGCTGCATGAATCTTAAAATTTTGGATTTAGATGCCAACACAAAACAGTACAGAGAACAGTTTCACATATTTGTCCTGTTCCAATGCCTGTGGTTTCCTACATAAGCAGCATTTTAAAGCATCATTTGTACTCTCCTGATCTTTAGGTTGTTCCAAAAGGTAGACAGCGGAACGCTGACTCACAGTATTGCGTGTTTGCTTTGTGGAGTAGACAATCCCATAATGCTTTGTGACAGGCTATGTAAAAAACAAAGTAAAGATGGCAGAAAAAGGAAGAGAAATCAATAAAAAAATTGTATACAGACTATTTCTGATATATATATGCTTGAGTGTTTTATACTTTACTTTGTAAACAAGCTTTTACCTACATTTTTTAAAACTCCAAAAACTTTGCATGGCTTTTCTAACATGGTAAACTGGCTCAGTAGCTCACCTGGTAGAGCATTACTCTAATGATGCAGAGCGCAACCACTCACTGAACATTTTATTTCTGAAGTGCTGTGATAAATGTAATTATACCCAGATTCATATTCATTTGTTTGGGATAAAACTGAGATCACTTTTAGCAAAACTAACTGGGTATTTCACTTTGAAAGTGCTGTGAAATGTGTGCTTAGCAGAAATTTCACTAAAGGTTTATCCAGTAAGTGATGTTTGTGATTTGCTTAGCAACATGCCAACATCAAATTATTGAAAGCATTTTTAATTTCTATCTCTTTTACATAATTTACATGTGACTAGAATTGACTAAACTAAGTGGCCACACGCACAGTTCGCGATCAGCATCAGGTGACACAATCAGGTGACGTTATTACAGATGGTTCCAGAGTTTTGATTTTGAAAAAGTATAAAGATGCAACTATGTTGACCTCTGCACACAAGGTGGAGTATCACAAAGGCATTCTAGTGTGGTTGTGCTAAGCGCATCAGTATGAATCCATGGTCAGTGGAATAGACTAGGGAAATGTTTGGAAACTTCACTGGAAACTTCGTCTTTGGGACATATCAAGAAACTGAAAAACAAAGCATGGTCCTTGATTAAATGGATAGTTCACCCAAAAAATAACAATTTGATGTTTATCTGCACACCCCCAGGGTATCAAAGATGTAGGTGACTTTGTTTCTTCAGTAGAACACAAACAAAAAGTTGTTTAACCATTGCAGTCTGTCAGTCATATAAATGAAGTCAATGGCACCAAATGTTCCAAAGCTTTGAGAGACAAAAAAACAACCTAATTACACCCTGTGGCTTGTGACAATACATTGATGTGCAAAGACACGTAATGATCAATCTGTGCAAAAAACTGAGCAGTATTTTTATAGCTTTTTGTTTTTTTTAACCTCTGCTATGTCCAACTCTCCTGAGCGTGTTCATATCAGCTTGCGCATGATGCATTGTCTTCTTCTTGCTTTATAGCAGAATGCAGACTCATACGTGCATTGCCACCACCTATCTCTCAAATGGACTATTGACACTCTATCTACAGTCTCAATTAGGAGTGTAATTTGGGTATCAGTAGATAAAGTTGCTCGTTTGGTGGACTGTCCTGGGTACAGACAGGGAGCTCGGTGGACCCAGAGAGCCCTAGGAGATTTACCCCTAGGAGGCGAGGATTGAGAGTTGCTCGGAGTCCAGCCTGGGCCCCGTTTGCCCCCTGGGAGGAAGTGGCGGGTTAATAGAAGTAGCGGAAAATTAAAAAAATATATTTTTTTTTTATTGAATCTCAAAGCTTTGGTGGCCATTGACTTCCATTATATGACTGACAGACAGCAACGGTTTGAGTTAAAAATCTTTGTTTGTGTTCTACTGAAAAAACTAAATGATGCCCTGGGGTAAGCAGACAAACATGTACATTTTTGGGTGAACTATCCCTTTAAGAAGGTAGGCCGTAAGCAGTAAGTAAGTATGCAGTTTACTAAGTTTGTAAGAGACCCAGCGTGCTGTGGGAACCTCCTAAAGTCCTGAAAATGAATAAAACTAAGAACCACACCTTTAATGCTAAATCTCAACATTATAATGAAAACTGAAGAAAACTGCCACAGCTAGCAATACAGAGACTCCATAATGAAAATTAAACAACCATGAAACAGTTAAACACAATTTAATAATATATGACATGTTGAGACTCCTAACGTTGCTGCCAGCTGGAATAAAATGAGCTTTTAGCCTGCCACATGCTTGCATCACAACTCTTTTACTCTTGGCCTCAGATTTACAGTATGTCACAACTACTTATTTGAACTGACAACATGCAATGATATTAAACAAAGGATGATTTTAAAGGTTAAATTTACACAATTCATCTAACCTTTGAAGGAATCAGTTTCAAGAGCTTTGTGGGTGATCATGTTGTTTTAGCCTGCAAACAATCTGTTGCCTCTCACCCCCATCTTTCTAAACAAGCAGGAAACCTTCATGCCTTTTGGCCTCAACTGCCTGGTGGGTGAAAAATCCTCACACACGCTTGTGCCATTTGGCTGTAAATGTCACATGACACGCTCACTCTCGCCTGCTCACCGGTTTAAAATGGCAGAGCGCAAACAGGAGATTTTACAAATGCATTACGTCACGCTATGGTATACAGAGGCAAACTGGCTGCTTAACTTCTTCTGGCAGGCCGCTGCGCTGGGGAACTGCACGTGTTTCTTCCATCTCTGGCGCTTTCCATTTTATGGGCTGCCGTAAGACCTCCAGTGACAACTTAATGGTGCCATCCAAGTAAATCGCAGGTGTATCCACAAGCCAATTGGCTTGGATCCCAAAGATACACCAGTGAGCAAATGGCAAGAACTTTGTAATAAAATAGCAAACACTAGTAGATGCAATAAGATTCGTCTAGACGCCAGTCATTTACGCTATGATTCTCCGTGTCTGAAAGCAGAATGTATAAAATAACTGATAATTTCTTCATTTAGTCCTTCTAAAATCCCACTTCCAAACATGAGCCAAACATGTGGCACTAATAATGCAAACAGTTCTGCACAGTATATCAGAGAGATTAAATGGATGAATACATGGCAGGAGTTGCAGCTAATGTTCATTTTGTCTCCTGACATTTTTTTTTGCACTATGTATCAAGCTGACACAATTAGGTCAAACAAGCAAAAGGCAAATGGTTCTGGTCATGCAACTCTGACCTTGTCCTTGCTTGTTTTTGTATGGGATTTTCTACTAATCTACATCATAATGAGCCAGAGCCATAAAATCATAAGTATTGCAGTAAAAACTGTATCATTTCACTTTCAAATTAAATTTCAATGCAATAGATTTTATGCAGTAATTGCAGGTCCCTGAATAACTGTTTTAGCACACTTAACTAGAAAGTCTTCGTATATATAAATAAAGCCTCATATTATCATATTAGAGCCTTATATTATCATATAATTTACAATTTAAGGCGAGACACTAAACAGCTAATAGATATTACTATTCCCCAGTTTATAAATGAATTGTTTTAGAGTACAACTTCAAAAATGTTATGAATAATGAATCATTTTTTTACGATGTGCCTTTAAGCTGCAGTCCGCAAGTTTTACGTCTTTGTTGCCATCTCTGTTTGAAACCTGCAATTGCAGTTATTTGTGGAATTATCTTCTTGATGTGGGTTGTTCGTTGACATGGCTCATCAGAGCACATGAATCTAACGTTAATGTTTTGAGGTGTATTTGCATACTTTAGTGGTAGGTGTAGACATTTTCATTATCGAATTCTACTCCCTTTTGTTTACTAGCCTTATTTATGTATACAGATGTGAGATGATGCAAAGTCAAAGCACTAAAATTAGAACATAATTTCAAGCTTTTTTTAAGATGTTTTGAATATTGGCTGGTTATCTACTGCTCAATAATTCATTTTGAGAAACAGAAAGTCTCTTAACAGCCCTATATGCTCGACTGCAGATGCTGGCCACTAGAGGCCTTAAGTGATATAACACACGCAGTCAAAGAGAAACCACCTACAACACTTCAGCACTTAAAATACTGGCATTGCTATATAAAGAGGGCTGTCTTGTCTGCTATTCTGATTACTGATAACACGCTCCTTAACTCATGTTCTATTAAGAAGCTGGTGATTCCCTGTGTTGCTGTGATGCCCTGATGACCTCACATCCTGGAGACTGAAGATATTACCAGTCAGCAAAGGCTTCACAAAGATAGTAGATCCATAACTCACGGCATCATGACACCTACTTACATGACTGATAGTAAAAGCTAAAGCTATAACAATATGTTATAATGTTCACTGCTCAAGTCAGAGATGCATGACGCCCATTTTTTGAAAGTTTAGAGAAATCTGTAATTAGGTTACAGTGGCTTCTTAGTACTACGTTGCATTTGGATTTTACAGTTATCCGTTTGATGTCTGTTGTAGAATATTGTATTTCATGCTGTTTGATTGTCTAAGTGTTGTTTCCAAATTGCTGATATTTGGTGTAACAGCCTTGGAATGTTTCCTACTTTTTCCGTCAATGCAAATTATCTTTGAATAATAATTCCATGCAAAACAATTATGATTTTGATGATTTCATCTTTCCAGTTTTCTGAGTTGTGTTTGTTGGAGCAGATCTGGTGTCCTGCTGGAAAATTCTGTCCATAAGAAGCTGGAACTTCCCATCGCCCAGTTTGCTTCTCCATTAGCAGTCAGCTGGACTGCGGAACTCAGAGGTGACCATTACGAACTTAATCAGCTTGGCATGGCAGCCCGAACCGCTGGTGTGCGAGAGAAAAATAAGGCAGTCAGTGGAAATGAAGCAGCTTGTGTTTTTGCTTCACTTTTTGTTAGATCATTCTTTCGATTCGGTGGAATAGCTGTACTCGTAGCGTTTTATTGTTTTATTAGATATGTGTTCTATATTCTGTAAAATAGACAGGATTTGCACTCCATTTCCATAACGCTCCATGGAAATATATGGAGTACATCTGTATATTGGTGAAAGGGGGATGACTCATTTGGTCCTATAAGCAATAAATAAACAATGCATGATTGCATATGCACTCATGAATCATGACCACACAAAAACCATGACTATTTATCATTAACTTCCAGCAGGAAGATATTTTATATATTTCAACCATGTAAAACAATACATTGGGACAATTGCCTCATTCTCTCCTCTGGTGTGTATAACTCCATATTGTATGGAGGTAGCATATTACACAACATATTTTTTTTCCCCATATTAGAATTTGCTCTATCTTTGATAAATGAACTACTTTCTGCTCCATTTTTTCTTAATTGTGAAATTTACTACTAATTTAAAGAGTGTTTTACAAGAAAATACATTTCATTAAATGTGTTACTTTCTGTTTATTTTTACTTAATTAAGTGCAAGAAGTTTTTTGAAATGGCAAGAAAGGTCAGGGTTTTTTTTTCCTTCAGGAACTATATTAAAGAATCAGTAAAAATTATTATTGTTATTATTATTTAGTTTTTAAGAGTTCCAAGTGCATAATTAATTAATCAAACAAACACATATTAATCTAATAGTAGCAACATTTTTTTTTTTACTGAATGTATTTTTATGCAAATATTTTCCCCACACTTTTTGTTATTAGCTATACTTCACTGATTTTTTTTTTTTTTTACCTTTTTTGCATCATAAATGGACAATCATGGAGTTTATTAGTACATAGTGTTAATATAAGCACAAGGACAGCATATTACACAGTAAGTTGTATCTCCCATGATTCCCTGTATGATGGCAATGCTCATGTGTATTGAGGTGAGAGGGTTAAGAATCAGCATGTCCAAGGATGATGTCAAAGAAAATGAAGGAACCTCCTGTTTATTTATACTGACAGATCCCAGGGATCCTCATGCAGTCATGCCCTTCAGCCACAGCTGGACTCTCCTCCTAACAGCTGTTCCAATCTGCGTATCCTGCTCTCTTATCTCCGAGTCAAATGTTCAGCTCACCCTCAAACAAACAAAAAAAAGGCTGCTATCAGCATCCCCCTGGGGGAAATGATGTCATCATTGGGCTTTCCTTATTGGACAGAGTTATGGATGCTCTACGTATGAGTTCCTCCATGTGCGAGAACATTCTGTGACAGGGTGACTTTCATCTGTGTTTTTCTTTCATTTGGGGATCATTGTTTCTTCTTCATGTCCAGTCTGAAGAAGTGATGAAGCAATGATCGCTGGGGTTTTATCCCACCCCTCAGGCCTTGGGCCAGCTCTTCAGTGGGCTGGACCCAACTCTAGAGGTTTTCTATTAAGATGATTTGAAATTGTAAAGCTCTGTTTACATGGCCATGGCAAGACGCCATCAGCTGTCCAAGAAACAGAAAGTAAAAGCAAGTATACCTCCCAGACAATTAGACATGTCATATGTGATTTCACCGTCTACAATATAGACGGTGAAATGCTTCCTTCATGTACCACAGTATCACAGGACTAAATAATTATGTTTTAAAGCCACAAAAAGGCATGGCCTAGAGCTGCTGTTCTGTTTCCATGCCAACATCTATTGAGAATATGTGCTAAGATCCAAATCAGTGCCCCCTCCTCGTTACTCTAATGCATTTTCAATCACTTCATCAAGGCAGCATGTTATTTTCTGAATCTTATCTTAAATATATATTGTTTACTATTTAGAAAACAAGTATTTATACACTGAGAAAAAATGGGGTGAAACAATTTTGCTAATAATTATCACAAATACAAAATGGCAGGTGGCAACACATTGAACTGAATTAAACGTGAAGTACATACAGTAGTATTTTATTGTAAAACCAGCCCAGTCTCACGTCAATATTTGACGTGGTGGCTAATTTGTACAAATTCGTATGACCTCACTCGAATTCATATGATTTTTGCTAAATTGTACCAAGTTGCCAATTCATATGAATTGTAAGAAAGACTTACACCTAACCCCGCCCCTAAACCTACCCGTCACTGGGGTTTAGACAAATCGTACAAAATCATACGAGTGAGGTTGTATGAATTAGTGCACATTTTCCACCAAATTTTCCAACCAATATGTTGTGAGACTATGTTCTCATAGTACATAAAAACTAATTTTGTTTTTAAGTATAATGCCACTACAATATCACTACAAGACAATAATGCAATTCAAAAGATTCGAGTTATCTATGTGTGTGTGTGTGTGTGTGTGTTTCTGAAAGATGTCTCTCATGCTCACCAAAGCAGCATTTATTTTTAAGTTTCTGAAAAGTAATTTTGTAAAATATAATTACAATTTAAAATAAATGTTTCCTATTTTAATGTATTTTCAAATGTCATTTTTTCCTGTGTTTACAAAATTGAAATTGATCACCAGTATTTTTTCAGACTTTAGTGCCACATGGTTGATTTGTGTGTTTATTTATTTTTGCAGAAACCATAATAGCCTATCTTTTTAGGATTCTTTGATGAACACATTAAATATGACATTGTAACATTACAAATCTACTCACTGTCACATTTTGTTCACTTGTACAGTATTCAAACTGAATAAAAGTATTAATTTCTTCCATAAAAAGACCTTACTCCACACTTTTGAACAGTAGTGTATGTTAAAGGAAAAAAATAACTTGCAATAGCTCTTGAGTCCATTTAAGCTACATTTAACAGATTTCACATTTCACATTCACAAAACTAATTATCCATAATTTCTCCCCTACCCTCCAACAGCTCTTTATTCATTAACATAAAAGCAGGTCAGTGTTGGGCCAGTGATGCAGTACACACCTCTAAGACACGATTATTTCACAATGTAATGGCAAACAGGCCCTGAGTCAAATAATTGACACCTGTTTTGTGTTTGGTTCACCACATGTAGTGAATGAGTGTGACACTGCCTAAACCCATTGGCCATATGTTGACACCTTTCAACACCTTTGAAGTGAAACATTATTGTGCTGTTGGAGCACAATTAAAATTCAAAAAAGACATAAACATAAATCGCTATTACAATGTTTGAGCTTATTCAAAATCTCTGTGTTGCAATGCTTCCTACAATCAAAGTGCTGTAAGATCAAGTCATACAAATATCTAATTTTCACATTAGCGTGCATCATGCGCATTATGAGTGCTAATTGATGTGTGTGGTCATTCAGTGACCTTCATCCACTGAATTACAGCGGCCGGGAGTCTTGAGAGCAGCTGTATGAGTATGTTGACTTGTTGTTAAGGTGTGGTACTGTTTTAGTATCTAAGAAATGAGAGAATAAGTAGTGAAATAAAGAACAGCTGCAAAACAGAAGTGTGATGTGTTTTCGAGGAAAGAGAAAGAAATAAAGAAGATAATGACATACAGATTCAGAAATCAAAAAGTCATAATGTCTTCGTGCATCCTCAAAGGATAGCTATAATCCGTTTTTGTGTCTTGTGGTTTTGTGATTGAAGGTTTCTCTGTGTGTGCGAATGTGTTGGAAGTGGGCAAAAAGGTTGAATGCCAAACCACCAACGCAAAATTTTGTTGCATAAATTCCCTTACATGGAATAATAATCAAGACTCAAGGATATTCATATGCCACAGCACATGGCTGGAGTTTCACTTCAAAAGCACCAGGTCCAGGATTGCTGGAAGGTGATTGTAAGCTTGTATTTGTTAAGTCCTTGAGTGAACTGATGTCCTCTGTGCTTTCAAACTCTCTCACAGGGAAGGCAAACAAGGAAGTGAAGAAGAATTAGAAATATTTTTGTATTGAGAGAAATTACCTTCATAAAATTATCCATCCTAAATGTGTTTGAATTTTTTGATGTTTTTTTTACTTTTTATTTTTATTTATTATGTTTACTTCACATACAGGATCATAAGCCAGGATGTAACAAAATGAAATGTGTTTTTTGTATTAGTTATTACATTAACATTAACAACAAATAACAAGATAAATGTGACATATTTATCAAAAAATGTATTAATTATTAAAAACTTAATTCTCAAATGTTTTATAATTTGTTAAATCACATTATATATATATATATATATATATATATATATATATATCAAAATGTAATGCTTTATATACTGTATCTTATATTGAAAAAAAGAAAACTATTGACAAACTTTTCAAGAACTGAAGATTATACTAAATTTTATAAAAATCACCTGTCAGGTTCCCAAATGAATCAGAATGAGTCGAATTAGACTTGGGGACTCATTCCGATCACTAATTTAACAGTTCATCTATTGCCAAAATTATAAAAACTGAAACTATTAAAATTATAATCAGAATGCGTAGCTTTTGCATAAAAAATGTCAGTCAAAATATAACATAAAACAAAGTTGACAAACCTGGCTGTGTTTTTCAGTTAGCTTAGCTTCTATCACCTTTAGCATGCAGTGTGAAGTACATTACTCACTTCCTCACTTTTCTCCAATTCAGTTTCAGCAAGTGAATGGCAAATTTATACTCATGTGCATTACATTATGCTGATCATAACACTGGGCAACTTTTTGAGCAATGATGCTTGTGCGCTTTTCAACTGAGAATGGATAACACATTTCTATCTGGACAGTTTAGATCAGTCTTGGGCCCTGTGTCTCACTAGGTTAACCGTTTTAAGGCAACATTCTACCATAGCAATACATTTGTTGTTTTCATGGGTAAGGATTTCAAGAGAGCGAAACATCAACCGGGTTGAGAAGAGAGAAGCGTCATCGACAAAGAGATGTGCAGATGCTGCACGTGTTGGCACTGAGCTCTGTGTTCATTGCTATTGTTTACTCGTACATCTCAGATTAAGACAACAAACCAGAATGTTTATGGGAAATAATTAGTGCTGATCTACAGTCACATATTCCTGTAATCAATCGATCAAAATCTATTTAATTACCTTAATGGCAAGTCAAACATCTCGTAATGAAAAACATGTTTGCACATTTCGCTTGCATTGTTTCTTGCAAATGCACACTTTCAAAGATCGTTAGGGTCTCTGGGAAGGACTGCAGGTTTCTGAGAATCTCGCCAGTGCAAGAGCGGTACCTCTGGGTCTGCTTTTCCATGAACCCCGGCGGATCTCTCATGTCTCTCAGCAAGCGGCCAACAGACTGGATGAGAGTGTGTGTGTATATAAGTGTTTACAATCTGCACAAATGGCAGGTTTTCAAATCACTGCAACTACGAAACATGACTAATATCCCTAGTGATTCAATTGTTTTCTTTTCTCCCTCCTGTTCAACTTATTATAGTCTGCAAGAAGATGAAGAACTGATAGAAAAGGACCGTTAAAATGTATCTGGTGAATCAAATGAAAAACCTAACTCTCATTTGAACACTTTTTTTAAACTAGCCTGCTTTATGCTTCCTGGAAAACCAAGATCTGTTCTTATGAAATAATATATTGCAGTACCACCACAAGAATAAGGGCTAGAGAATGAGAGAGAATGTTACTTATTTTAATAAACAGAATGAACATGCAGTCTGAATTATAGCCACTGTATATTTAGGGGATGGCTTAGAGGAAATTATCCATAGCGACAATAATCATCAGCTAGATTAGTCCTAAAGCATATTTTTTATAAATCTACGTTAAAAAATCTTAACAGATTGATAATGTAGTTCCTCTCATTGTATCAAACTCAGAATGTGGGAGATTGAGGGGGACACAGCAGCTGATCGTGTAGATTTTTTTGGATTGCTTTAAGCCTGGATCCAATATTAACATTTGCCAAATGTGAATAGAGATTATTTTTGATGAGCAAATGAAACCGAGTTAATGTCCCATATGTGTATCTTTTCTAGGAATTGTGAAATAACACATGGGTGAAATTGTCAAGTGCTGAACTGTGTTTTGTTTTGTTCAAGAAATCAATTCAAAGACATTAAAATAGTTTACTGAACTTTTACCTCATTGAACTATCTATAAGTTCATGTAAAATAGAGGAATATTCTTGGTGTTACATCACATTATGACAGATGATAAATCTACAAATAAAATAGTTTTTGTAGAAATAAAGTAGTTTTTAAAATCTTAACATATAGACAAAAGCTCTTATTAGTGTTGTTTTAAACAGACTGCCAAGACAACTTAAGATGACATCCTATCACCTCATTTTAGAGACATTAAAATGGGCCCCCCCTAAGTCTAGGGGGGATTGGGGAGTGAAAGAGTTGTGTAACTGTAGTAATGATGAGTTAAAACAGTAAAAAGCTTCAGTCAGCCAGGCATGTTTGTCGAAACTCATGTTGTTTTAGAGCTGTATGAAGACATTTTTCAATGAATCACCCTTTTAAATCACAGCCTTGATTCTGAAATGATTAGATAATCAAATAAAGATCCATAACTAGAATGGGAACAGTGATGCTTTTATTGAGTTATTACCAGACTTACAATCAGGCCACACTGTACCACCAATAATGTAGTTAGCCAGTCATCAGATTAATGCAGGCATTTCCATGAAATATAGTTGGACGTCTACTTTATATTTTAAAACAATGCGGTTTTAAAGAAACATCCAATGAGATAGTGAAGAAACATTGTGTAGTTTCCATTTGCTTGTCATAATATTCATCCTTATTATGCATTAGATCTGTTTGTATAACAGGAAAACCGATCCATCTGCATTAAAAACAAGTATTTCATGAACATCTGTCTGCACAGAATTGTGCTTATTCGGTTTCCCCGCAAGGAATAAAGCTGTCTGAGACGGAATTCAGAAGTAGCAAGATAACGGCACAGCAGGAAACTGAGAAACACGATAAAGAATTTGTTTTGGTTGGCTCCCAGGGCTGAAAATAGAGGCTGGAAGGAGAGTACAGGGGGTAACATGCCTCTGTTACAGAGACTTGTGCTGAATATTTCTCTGCCTAGCGGCTGGTCTTGAAACAATGAGTCTGTTCTTCTTATCAAGATGACTTTTCACTGCTGGCTTATGGATCTCTTGAGACTGATTGTGCAGGTAGTGGCACAGACCATTCAAGAAGCAATGAACGCAATTTCACAATGTTATCTTTCCCCACAGGAAAAGCATCACAAACTATTATTCGCAGGCCAACAGTCAATGAGCAATCATTTTAACTGCCAAATGACTTTACATCCACTTTAACATCTGTTGCAAAGCATCCAAATTAGCATAATTTAATTACACAGAGAATTTAGAAATTCTGGTCAACCAGAACACTATACTTGGTCACCCTCATGTTTCTGCCAGAACAACATTGGATTAAAATCCTATTTTGTGTTACACAGAAGAAAAACAGTATCACACAACTACTCACTCAAGTCGTTCCAATGCCATAAATAAGACCTTTGTCCATCATCAGAACACAAATTGAGATTTTTTTGATGAAATCCAAGAGCTTTCTTACCCTGCAGGGACAGCAAGGGAGCTACCGCATTCAAGAAAGTGTAAAGACATTCTTAAAGGTATCCCCGGGTGTCAAGACGTTTATAGCTTAGTATAACGTACATGATGAAAATATATAATAGAAAACCCATGAAAGATGTATGTTGTTCCTTTTCAGGAACTCGAGCTGCGTCACGAGACGCTATGGGAACGCCCTCAGCGTGAGCGTGCTCTGAATAG
>JAUCMS010000028.1:7695221-7707320 GCA_032357445.1 Enteromius radiatus | reverse complement strand
CAAGGTCTGAATGATAACTTAGAAGATACAGACAGGTGAGTTTTAATTAGGGTAGGAGCTGAACTCTGCAGGGCTGCAGCTCTCCAGGATCGGAGTTCGCCACCCCTGCCATAGATTAAACATTTTGTCTAAATGGTTCTATAAAGACCCCTTAACATCTGAAGAACCTTTCTGTTTCACAGAAGGTCTTTCTGGCAAAAGGAGGTTCTTTAGATTATAAAAATTTAAAATATATATGGTTCTTTAAAGAACCTTGAAGTAAATGCTTCTTTATATCGCTGTGAAGAACCTTTTGAGGCCCCTTTATTTTTAATTGAGTGGTCCTGCAGATTTGATTTATACAACATTAGGAAGATCAGGCCCCTTCTTCTAGAACATTGCTCTTTTATTGGTTTTGATTTATGTTGTCCACATTTCTAAGTCGCTTTGGAAAAAAGTTTCTGCTAAGTGACTAAATGTAATGTAAATGTAAAATAGCATTTCCAACTGGATGTTTTCACAGTGATGCCAATCATTCTGGTTTCTTGGTTCTCTGGAACTTTTCAGTAAAGAGTTCTTATTAAAAGAACCTTAGTATGGACAACAATTTAATAATCTAAAGAACATTTTACAGCAACAAAGAACCTTGTGTTCCAGAGATGTTGCAGGTTCTTCATGGAAGCTGTTAATTAGACACCGAGACCAAGCTTCAACCTCCAGCTACGTGTTCTAATGCACGGATCTTCTCCAGCACACTGAAAAGATTACTCTCCAGCAGCTGGCACAATAATCAAAGACACATTCAGCGCTTCTTATATGGAGCCAGTTAAATGTGCTTCTGGCACTGATGGCCTGATACAGTAAAGATCTAGCAGCTGATAAGCCAATAGAAACACTAAACCATGATCCGCATTTGCATGCTTTATAATATGACTTCCTCAGCCACTTCCCCTCATGAAAAAGTTTGTTTTCAATTCTGACTTTTTGCTTATTTTTCTTGAGTGTGTGTAAGTGAGAGTGAGAGTGAGAGTGAGAATGGCTGCTATAACTCAGCTGGACTACAGGAAGAGGTAAAACTACTGGGACGCAGCATGTGGCATGAGTAGCTCAATCATTCTTTATTTTACAGCAGCTATAGAGCAGGAAATTCATTCTTACAGTCTGAGTGGGGGAAATAGCCTCATACAGCATGTGGAGAGATCTGGATATGGGATGGTGAAAAATTCAGCTTTATTAATGAAATTTCTACCTTACTTATGCAACACAATTTTCCTTGTAATGTAACATCTGCTTCTACAGAATCAAACGAAGGCCTGAGGGTTGATTACATCATATTTGGCGGCTTTGACTGTAATGAACTGAAATGAAAGACCAATGTTTAAAGTAGTGAACACAGCCACATTTGGATTTTTTTGTGTGTGTGTGAAGCATGTACAGTAGTTGGCCAGCGGGGAGGCGGGAGTATTTGACCAAGCCTTTGAAGTCCCCCTGCCTTCACTTTGACAAATTAAACCAACAGCCTCAGATCATCCTTGTTCCTGTCCAGTTCCTCCACAGCTGTGCAGGAATAATGGGCAATCCCCAGCCATCTACCCACAAGTGAAAAAAAACAGAAAGGGCACAAACTCTACCAGAGATGCTTTGCATTGTTCTTGCAGCCTATATCTGTTTCTGGAACAATTACCTATTGTCTGCTGTAAAGTGGAATGAAATTATGTGGCGGCGCAATACTGTAAGCTCCAAATGTCTACAGAATATTTCCAGATTTTGAGAAAAATAGAATTTAAGCCATTATAGCAAGTCCCACTGTGTCACAATCTATTCCTTATGTCGCACATTGACCTTTATCACAAATGGTCAACATGTTTTGCATTTCAATGAGTTTCCTTCATTATTTCACTTTAAAATTTAAGTAACGAGTAATTCTAGTGCTATATGCATCAGACATAAAAGGAAAAATATTACTAGCAAATAATTTGGCATGATTAGTTCAACAGGCAGTTATACATCTCGGCCACATTACATGTCACTGAATTGACTACTTATCCCAAGAGCATAAGCAAATCCTGAGTGAGTGAGTGTGTGTGTGTGTGTGTGTGTGTGTGTGGTTGTTCACTTTTCACTGGTGTGTGTGTGTGTGTGTGTGTGTGTGTGTGTTGGATGGGTTAAATGCATGACCATACCTGGCCACAAGTCGCTTCACTTCACTAAGCTAACAATTCAATACTTTGCTAAGATAGTTTAGATGATTGAACACTGGGTGGTTATGTTGTCTGTGTTTGTTTAAAGTAAACAATGTAATTAGTAAGGAGTAATTAGTTACATGCAATGGAATTACGTAATTGCAATATAAATATAATCTGTTACAGTAACTAAGAAAAAAATGTGATTTTAGATTAGAGTTAATGTTGAAAATGTTAACAATTACAACTGGTGCTACATCTCAATATTTTTACACATACACATTTGATTGATTTCTTTCCAGAGTTGCACTGACTGTTCTAGAATGTAAGGCACCAGTGTTTCTGGAGTTTATGACACAGAATAGGACAGATTTTTTTTTTTTTTTCATGCTTTATTTTTATTTATTTATTTTCAATCTGTATGTACAGTATTACAGTAATACTAATTGCCAATAGAATCACACTGTAAATATAATCAACACTGTCAAGACAGTCATCTACCACTAAAAAGTGTACAAATACAAATTGCATTACAAACAAGGCAATTACTAACAAAATCAAAATAAAAGTCCCCAATAAACATATTTGTATAAGCAAAGTACAATCATATTATTTTTTATGCTCTCAAATGGAGTAAGGCATCATGATAATCAGATCTCCAGTAAAGAACTGTCCACAACATTTCCACAAAATATTCCAGCCTGTTGTCCTGCTAACCAGATACTTGGACAAAATGCATGTCATTCTTTCAAATCTTTTTAAATATGCAAATTTGATGTCATAACCTTTTTTCTTTAACAAGAGACTATTAATGAGAAGATGGGATTTTCCATGTTTTCCATGCATCCTTCTTGTGCTGAATAGCTTAATGTGAGTGACTGTGTGTGTGTGTGTGTGTGTGTGCGTGCGTAGTGCGTACTGATTCTTTTAGCAAACCTCAGTTTGATCCACCTCTATTCCCAGTCCAGACCCCTGCACAGTCCCACCCATGTTACTCCCCTACAGTCATGATCGGGTTTCTGTCCTGGGTGGCCATTCATCCACATCTGTTAGAGGATTATGACACACCAGGTGAAGAAAGCGGCTGCCCTACTGAAGACAACACAATGCATTCTTATGCATCACTTGTGAAAACAGCCTTTGTGAGCCTTCTTTCCATTTTTTGACATTTAAGACAATGACCTTTCAGTACTATCTATTTTCTGTATCTGGAAATAGATTGTGTACTTAATTCTTTTATTTATTTGTTGGTTGTCATGCTACTTCTTAAAGGGACAGATCACTCAAAATAAGGCATTATACATTTAAAAAAAAACAAATGACTTACTTTCTTCCATTAAACTGATCAAAACTCATTTCCCCAGTGGTAAAAGCCATAGATAAACAACAACATAAATGGCAATGGCAAAAACACATAAAATAACTAAATCCTGCAGACGTTAAAATTCAGAGCATTTTAACCCTAACCCTAACAACATTTTGATTTGACTTGTTAAGTAAATGCATCTTGATTGAAGAATATTTAGATATTTATAGAAAACAACAAAAATACTATGTAGGATTTTTATTTATTTATTTTAGTTTTAATTATTTTACTACATCAAGCTAAACAAAATGAAAATGCAAAATGTTGATTTGGCAACTATGAAGTAAACAATTTTTCTACAACATTGCACTTACTTTTATTCTCATAATGGTAATGTTTGTAATGTTTGTAAGTAGAGCTATCATGTGCAAGAACACGAGAAGCCGTGATAGAGACCCATCCCTTTAAATGTTCTAATGAAAACTGTGGTTGCCATGGTTGTGTTGTAAACAAAACAGTGTGTTGTCATCCAAAATTAAGGATCCTGGTCAAAATCTAACAGAACAGCTCTAATACAACATCCTTTCATGGCTTTTGTTTATAGGTCAGGCCGTGAGAGGAATGGACGAGATGTTCTCTGTCTTTGAAGTCCCTCCATTTCATTTGAAAGATTTAGCAGATCAGGCCCTTCCTGCACTACATGTCCTTCTAATCGTTTTAATACTAGGTTTCTGAACGAAGAACACCAGGATTGAACCGGCTGTTACCTCAAACTGCATGTGAAAGTCTTGTAGAAGATTAAGAGATAGTTATAAAAGCCCTACAGACACATGATGTCATGGAAGTACTGTTGAGTTCCCACTAATCGACGTGGTCTTCAGACCTGACCACCCTCACATACACAGCTACAGTTCGTCAGCACGTTTCTTGGGTGATGATTAGTCATTTGGAGTTGGTGGAGACTCATCGTACAATCTCATCTGTTTGCTCCTATAAAAACAAAGTTATTTCCTCCAGGGATTTCCAGGGATGAGCAGATTCATGTCGGTTTTTGCATCTGAAACGACGGTTTATGGGAGATCATCTTGAAAATATGATGCTTTTCCTTGTCAATCTGAGCGTGTCTTACTCATGCTGCAATCCTAATAGCACTTTGGGGAATTTTTCCACTCTTTGTTTTATTTTTTACATTGGATAATTCTATAAGGGTTATTAGACATAGATGACCTTTTGATCTGGTTCTCTAACACTTCAGATTTCTGGAAATGTAAGGCCAGTTTTGCAAACAGACACGTTTTGGACACGTTTATTTCATTATTTTCATAAGTCCAGCACGTTTTTTTAAACTAAGATGAATCCAATTTAAATGCATTAGTTTAAAAAATGTGCTGGACTTACGAAAATAACTAAATAAACGTGTCCCTGGCACAAATAAATAGATTTAATGAAATTCGTGAGACTGGGTTGAAAATTGATGATGTATCTACACCTAAACCTAACATAAACCATGAGTAATGAAAAACTTTAATGCACCAAACACTTGTAAGCCTAAACTTCACAAAAACTATAAATTATAAACTGGTTCTTCAAATCTGGCTAATCACGATGTTGTTCCAGGGTCAACAAAGATGTTGACCCAAGAACATGTTGCACTCAGCAAAATCAGCAGGTTCTGTAGCATATCACATGCTAAACGTTACTTAAATGTCAATGTAATGAACAAGAAAGACATTACTTGTCTTGGCAGTCATAACCATAAACAACTTCAACATAACAGAAACTTCTAAAAGTCAAACATGATTCAACATTTACTCTCCTTATACTGTCCAAAGCATGCTGGAAACTAGAAATCTAATTTCACCAAGTTATCAAGACAAGTTAAAAAAATGCATTAATTTAAAATTAATGCTGATTTTAAATTACACACAATATTACATTAATGTAATGATCAACACTATTATGAAAACAAAACAATATTTGCAACTGCAAATGTTTATGTTTAATTATATCAATAAAGGAACTTTATACATATGAGTTGCCAATTCGTATGAATTTGTACGAATTACAACCCCTAAACCTACCCGTCACTGGGGTTTAGAGAAATTGTACAAAATCAACAAAAAGTGAGGTCATAGGAATTTGTACAAATTTGCACAAATTTGCCATAAAATACGTACAAATTGGTCGTGAGACTGTGTTGGATGTCCTTGTTGCACATGTTACTTATACTGCACGTGTACTTACAATAATATTTTCTTTTAGCCAACCTTAACCATCTAGTAAGTGCATGCAGTTAATTAATATTTCTTAGCACATGAATAATTACACTGTAACAAGGTGTAACAGGAATTCTGTGTTACAATTTGTCTTGTAACTTACACTTTAAAAACAAAATGGGTTACAGTGTAATTATACATTTAAGCACTGAGTAGTAATAATGAACTAATATGGGTAGGGTTAGGAAGAATTTGGCTTAGGGTTAGTTACATGTAACAAGGACACCTCAAAAGTGTTACCAGAGTTCCTTATTTGTATGAAAGTTAATTGAAATAATATGTTAATAATATGTTATGTAATAATAATAATAATAATATGTTATGTTAAGTTAATAAATAATAATATGAAAGTTAATATCTATATGATGTCACGTTCAGCCCACCTCGGCTGATAGATGACGACTGGCTCAATGGAAAATTCTACTGTTTCATTTAGATATGGTGCACAGGGTCAGTGGGTCTTTTTGTCAGACTTGGAATATGAGCTGTTGAACAGTTCAGTTTTTTATGGAAAAAATTATTGCTTGACACTATGAATGAGTCTAAATAAAAAGTGCATGACAAAAGAACAATATTTAGGGCTTGCTGAGTAAAGAACATAATTTAACACATATTACACTGATGTTTTAATGTGTGCACAATGTCTCAAATCTCAATATAAAACTGCTCCGGTCACCTTTTACCCAGTTCTCACTGTTTTATTGGCCATCTGTGCTTCATTGCACAAAGAGTAGAAAAGCTCTCCCACAGAATAATGCAGTGCATGGGTTGCTTGTCTTTGAGCATTTTCAGAAACACAGAGTTTGCTTTTTGTCACTGTTTGCGGTTCATCAATTGCTCTGGCCTTGGCAGAAAGATAGAGCAAGAGAAATAGAAAGACCATTTATCCTCTGCAGGAGGTATACAGGGTTGGCACATATACTTTGTATTAATGCTACAAGCATTACTCCATATGTATTCCAGGACGCTGCGAGTGGAAAGAGAAAATAAGATTACTGGAATCACGGGTTAGGGGCTCCCAGTAGGTTTCATGGAAAAAAGGATATTCCTCTATGGTGAGGAGATAAAAGTACATAAAGTGCAAAGACACTGAAACTCCCACTGTACATTTTTAGCATTATGTTTTTTTAAAGTATAGGATATAGGATATAGGTTTAGGGTAGGGACTGGCTTACCAGCTTAAAAATATTTATGTAATAGTAAAATGTATCAAAGCATATATATCTATAATATCTATAAATGTTTTGCATTTTAACCATTTTTTTTTTTTTTTTAGGTGCTGTCAGTATGTGAATATTGACCATTCGTTTTAGGACGGTCTTCTCTAACAATGATTGCATTCAGTTCAGTTTTCAAATTGCAGGATGTTAAAAATGTTTTGAAGTCATTACATAACATTCTGTAATTAATTGTGTGAAAACTAGCCTTTATTAATCAAAAATGTAGCTGTAAATCTACTTTTGTGTGAAAAGGAATAAAAGCTGTGGGAGTTTTACTGCCTCTAGTGTTCGTTTCAACTGGAAACTGCAGCGATGTGTATGTATAGATACGTTTCTTCAGTTTTGCAGAAATGTATGAAGAGGCATGTATTTCCTATGAGCCTAGGTTGATTTTATGTTTCTACATTTCAAATTTAGGTAGTCAATCATTTCAAATTAGAAAAAGGTTTAGATATTTGTGATGGAAAACATGACGAGAAAAGGAAATGAAGTACTTGTTTTATCTTGCCTGCTGTTCAGAAGAACTGATAAGGCCTTTTAAGGGAAGTTTACCATCAGAAGCAAAGAATGCTTAGCGAAACACTTCAAGCTTTGCCAGTAATAGACTTTTCCAAATAGTTTAGTGTTAGTCAAAAGTTGCACAGTATAAACACCAGAGGATTTCATTAGCTCTTCCATGATTAAAACTGAATCTATAGACATCACGCACTACAGTTTATCTTTACATTTATTACTGTGTTCCTATGTGAAATCATTATAGGCTTTGAACTCCTACAAAGGGACATAAATAAATGTTTTCAGTTAAAAGTCAGAGCCAACAGGTTACGTCATGGTACACAGTCTACAAACCGAAACATTGTCTTGGGCAGATTTTAATCTGATTGGAAGGCATGAAGGTCCGGACTTCCTTTTGGAGAAAAGGGTCCCATCACAGGTACTGCAAGTGAGAACAGATCCAGATGTGACAGTACCCGCAGCAGCTGGGGCTCCTCTATTGCATCTTGCTTCATTCCCTGAGGGATGAACACTCACACTGGGGTGAAATAAGGGCAATCACAAGCTATTGGCAGCATGCTGAAATTGCTTCCATGTTTGAAGAGAGGAAGCAGTAAAAAAAAAATAAAAATGTTACAGCCATTAAGAGACAGTGAGATTAGAAAGTTTTTATATACATGCTGAATTATCAAATCAATCACAGGTAATTGCATAAATCAATAACTGCTGAGACAATTCCCCCAAAATATTTAGAAAAAAAATGTTTTTTGTTGTTGTCAGGTTTTGTTTTGTTTTGTTTAAGCGCTTGAAATATTTATAAAGCAACACTACAGATACTGTGTCACAAGATACAGTCTACAAAAACAAGCCTTAATATCTGCTTCTTGTTTAAATTTATCTTATTTTAAGTATTTTTTGGTTGAAATATTTTCACTGAAAAACAAGTCATAAAATACAAGAATGTATATTATCTGCTATAAAACCGAATCAATCTCTTCAGTAGCTGTCAGTAATAAATATTCTTGTCAACTCAGATTTGTGTGTCTCATTATGGCCGTATTTCTGAACTGCAGCAATATTGATGTAATAAACCCAGTGATTGGAAGATACTACATAAATCCTATCCTAAAATGTTCCCCTCCTCATTCTCTTTGGGTGTTGCTTCTGAGTTGTGGTTGAAGTAAACAGGATGAGTAGTCGATTGAGAAGCTCTGGCTTAGTTATCAGTATGTGTTTGTGTGGGTAGAACAGGGGCGTCAGGCGATAGGCTTTGTACCCCCGACAAGCCCCTCGGTGCTGACAGGTGACGTCAAGTTTTACTACAGCTCTGACAGTAACCTGCTACTGCAGTTGTCAATGCCTAGTGGTAAGTATTAGCCAAATATATGTGGATAAAACTTGCTTGCCACTGTGGTTTGGATTAGCAAGGTGGTGACAATGTGAACTATGCAATTGGATCGATACTTAATTGTTGTTCTAGTAAACTGAAAACTTGGTACATTCCAGGTGGTTTTGTGGTGCATTTTTAAATTCATGGTTTCAGCTGCTTATCTGACAGGGCTTCATACAAGGAGAGAGGAGCAATTTTTGGTTATTTGGATGCAACACATTCAAAAGAAACATTAAACATCAAACTAGCTGCAAACTATAATAAAAGCCAAATCAAATAATACCTTGTAAACAATATGTTCAAATCACACAGAAAACAAAGAATTGCTTACTTTACATTTAAAGTTACATCAATACAATAAGAATACTAATCTACAGGGAACATTATACTGCTCTTAAAGGGTTATTTCAGCCAAAAATGAAAATACTATCATTAATTACTCACCCTCGTGCCGTTCCAAACTCATAAGACCTTCGTTCATCTTCAGGACAAATATTAAGATATTTTTTTTTTATATCAGAGAGCGATCTGTCCCTCCATAGACAGCAATACAACTGAAACAATCCAGTTCCAGAAATGTAGTAAAAACATGGTAAAACAGTCCATGTGACATCAGTGGATACACTTTAATTTTTGCGATGTTACGAGAATACTTTTTTTTCCGCAAAGAAAACTAAAATAACATAATTTTTCCGCCATTGTAGAGAGTATCACATTGCAATGCATACGCACGCTTTAATGTATGTGACATAATCAACCTTGTTTACATCCAGGGGGAAAAATGCACATGTGCGTAATCTGTGGCTGTTTGCGCCTAGACGAAAGTGTACGCTTATGCTGTAATGTTCTCTAAAATGGTGGAAGACATAAGTCATGGGAGAAGAATGGTTGAGTAAATGATGTTATTTTTGTTTTCTTTGTGCAGAAAAGTAGAGTTGCAAAACTGAAGTTGATCCACTGGTGTCACATGGACTATTTTACCGATGTTTTTGCTATGTTTCCTGGATCTAGGATTATTTCAGTTGTATTGCTGTCTATGGAGGGTCAGATGGCTCTCTGATATCATCAGAAATATCTTAATTTGTGTTCGAAAGATAAACTAAGGTCTTCTGGGTTTGGAACGACGCGAGGGTGAGTAATTAATGACAGATTTTTCATTTTTGGGTGAACTAACCCTTTAAGGTTTAAGAATGTACAAAGTTGTCTCCTTGAGGGTAGTGACAAGCTGATATACCCCTAAACGTACAATTTTTGCATATTTGTCCTGACAGTAAACTGTATTGAAGATGTAACTTTATTGCAAATATTGTCCAAAAATCACCATTTTACAGTGATTGTATTGGGTTTAACAGAACCACACAGCATTAAGGTATGAAGGTGTATTTTTTACTCCACGTGCAGCTCAAAGCTGCTGTTATCAGTGACTGAAGGGCACAGAGGCATCCTGCAGGAGACGTACAGTCAGGTTCCCATGACGGTTATCTGCTGGAGTGGGCGACAGGAATGGCTGCTCACACAGATAGCAAAGCAAAGCCAGATAGAGTCTCGGCTATTAATGCATTCGCTTTCACAACGCCTTAATGAACAACACTCAATTATCTGTCTTTGTTTTGGTGAGCTGGAACAGAACAGGGCATTTGGTGGAAAGTGTGCTATTTGTGGACGTGGAGTCGATTAAGGTATTTTGGGATATTTTTGTGGAGCAAGAGTTATTTTAATGTTACTTTATTAAACAATTGCTTCATTGTTCTTTTTTAATCAAATTTACTAATTGTTTGTTTGATTCCCTTTTTACAGTTTGTTATATTTTTGTCAAGAACCTTAATGAGACAATATGGGTTTTGAAGAAAAGCCTTGCAACTGTCCCAACTTCTGTAATTTAATTTTTTTTTCCACAGCCAGCAATAATGGCTAACCAAAACCACACTGTTTGTTTTAAAACTTCAGAATTACAATTCCTTTCCCCGCTACCTTGGAAAGTCACTGTATTCTTATTTTGTTACATCAAATTGACATCAATTACAGCTTCCTGGTCTTTGAAGGGAATCATTATTTATTTCGATCTTCCAAAAAAACTAAAGAAAAGAAAAACGTGTTCCACTTTTTCTTATTGCCCAATAAATGACACATGGTTAAGGGTTTGTAAAATATATACCTGTCTTATAGGAACTTGTGGTTCTGGTTCAAAGACCTCCCAATCGTTAAAGGAAGCCAAATCGGACACCATTATCTGGAATATATTTTGGCAATGTTCTCAATGACCTCACTGCTTATAAGCTTTTAAAAAAGATGTGAACTTCAGTATACAGCATTGTTCAGGCAAACTGACACATGTCAAACACGATAATTATTGAATTATTGAGAACACTGAAATGTGCCTAACTAGTTTAAAGTTCATAGAAGCCCTGTTTGTAATTATGTGGTGGGTGGTGTCCTGTTTATTGGTTAGATTTACAACCTCTGTTGCAGTATCTTTTTCTGGAGGGAAGCCTATGACCTCTTATTACCCTCTTAGTAATTTAGGACTTTCTGTAACCTGTCTTTCTATAAGCTTTAACACATAGTCAAACCTGTAAAAGTCTGTCTGCAGTCAATGTAAAGTATCTGCTAAATGAAAAGCTGACCTGCAAAGACATATGTATAATCTCAGAGGGACTACAGACATTTCATAGCTGGAGGAAGCATTTCATCCAACAATCCTTGTTCAGTCTGTTCTTGCAGAGTGAATACAGAAGACTAGTGTTGTGGTAGATGTGTATCATACGCACACGAAAACTGCGTATTATATGCATTCCAAACACGTGCGTGCCATATATGCCAAAATCTATTTTTCCGTATCAATACCATGAGTTTTTGTTTTTATTTGCAGCACTGATTGGTTTTCCCCAATACAGTAAAACTGCACATTTTAGAGTGGCCTTTTATTGTGGCCTGCCTAAGGCACACCTGTGCAATAATCATGCTGTCTAATCAGCATCTTGATATGCCGCACCAGTGAAGTGGATGGATTATCTCGTTGAAGGAAAAGTTCTTACTAACACATATTTAGAAAGATTTGTGAACAATATTTCAGAGAAATAAGTCTTTTGTGTACATAGAAAAAGTCTTAGATCTTTGAGTTAAAAAAAAAATGGGAGCAAAAACAAAAGTGATGTGGTTTGGTCAGTGTAAAGGATGATTATAACAAATTTTAGTAGTGTAGGGGAGACCGGGTATAGTTGAAACACAGGGAGAGTTGTAACACTACCAA
>JAUCMS010000028.1:7633460-7669938 GCA_032357445.1 Enteromius radiatus | reverse complement strand
TAGGGTTAGGTTTAAGTGTAGAGATATGGTCAAAACTAAAAATTTGGAATAAAATGTTGTTCCAGGGTCAACAAAATGGTGTCGCCGATTTAAAAAATCCCAATAAGCACAGAATCACATCTTTTAAAGCATATCATCTCCTTTAGACGCTTTGTCTATATGGTAGTGAAAGATGACGCTGAGCTGGACCTGTCGCTTAAGTTGATGGTTTTAAGTACGTTATCTTTGCAACAACTGCAAAAATAAAGTGCTTCGGGTGCGGAAAGGGGGGACACCTGATTAAAAACTGTCCAGACAAATTGAGACAATGTTGCACCTGGCGAAGTTGAACCTGAGCAGCTGGCTTTAAGGCCAATAAGTGAGAGCAGGGCTGGGACAGAGCCGGGCTCTGGGAGTGTAGCTCCAGAGAGTGGGCTAAACAAGACTGGCTCAGCTGTATTAGTGCAAAACATGCCAAGAATGAACCAGATCGCTGTTAACAACAGTAGAGGTGGATCAGGGGAAACGGACAAAAAACAAGTAGGTGAGACTCTAAAAAATGCTGTTCAGCCTGCATCACTGAGTGTGTATGAGATGGATTGTGTTGTTGAATCACCTTCAAAAACTGACTTAGCGAGGATCAGAAAGTGATAGTGATTCTGATTCTAGTGTGGCACTCTGCCAGAGCGATTTTTCCGCTTGCAGGTGTGATGAGGAGGACATAAAATTGTTCCTTAGAGCAACAAAGAATAAGAGAGGGGTGTACCATTTGAAAAAAGTTGTTATGAAATTAACAAGTTAAATGATGATGCCTGAAAAACAGGAAAAAAGGGTTAGGGGTTAATGGGCAGTTTTTTCAATGTTTTCTTGTGTTTTTCTTTTTTTCTCTCATTAGTGAATTATAACCTTGAATGTGAACGGTGCCAGAGATATTAGAAAAAGAGCAGTTAAAAGAGATAATTAAACAAAAGAAAGTCTTATGTCATAATTCTTCAACAAGTGCAGGGGTTGCCATTTTGTTAAGGAGAAGATTTAGCCCAATCTCTGATGATTATGAGAAAATTGTTAAAGGTACGCTTTTAAAAATGCTGTCTTTGAGAAGTATACTCTTGTTTTAATGTGTGTTTATGCACCAATTTCTGCAGTTGAAAGGATGCTTTTTTAGGTTGTATTGAATCATAAAATTGTTTTTTCTGAGGATTTTTTATTTGATGCTGGTGATTTTAATTGTACTGAAAATGTCATGGACATGAATCATAATGAACCTCATTTACCCTCTAGGAAACGCTTCACTCACATAATTAAGAAGCATGATTTGTGTGATATTTGGAGGCAATTAAATGGTAATGTAATGGATTTTGGTAGGAGTCAAATCAAACAATTTTGCCAGCAGTATACTCAGATTACAAGGACGATCTTTGAGGAGATTAGAGGCTTATATAAATAAATGTCAGCAGCTAGCTGAATCTATTGGAGACAATTATATTTTGGAAGCTTGTTTGAAGAAAAAGGCACAGTTGTCTTATTGGACATAAGACACGGGGTGCTGGTCCGGTCGAGATTCCTAAGTATTGATCAAATCTGAAGAAGAGCTGTTGTTTTTTTATCAGAATCTCTACAGAATCTAGCTTAATGTAGGGAATAGGGAGGGAAGTGTCTTCTTTGACACTTTACCCCAGATGTCTGAGGAGGGTAATGCTGCTCTCTCCAGGCCTCTGAGTTTGGGAGAGCTGCATAAGGCCCTTCAAGGCATGGAGTCTGGGAGAGCTCCAGGAATTGATGGTCTCCCAGTTGAGTTTTTAAAATCTTTCTGGTCTGGTCTGAGGGCAGGCTCCCGTTGAGTTTTCAGGTTCACAGGGTTATAAGGCAGGGGTGTTCATTGTCTGGTATGTTGTACTCTTTGGCTATTGAGCCATTACTACATCAATTAAAAAAATATATACAGTGTTTGTCCTTACCAAATTGTAAAAACAATATTCGTCTGCCTACACTTATGATGTTATGGTTGTTATAAATGGGCAAAGTGATATACAGGTCTTGCTTAAATTAATTAAACATTTTATGGGTGTTTCCTCTGCCAGAGTTAAATGGACAATATGTCAAACATTACTAGTGTCATGCCGCAGGCGTGCCTTGTGTTTATGTTGTCATTGTTCTATGTGCTCCTTGTGTTTTCATTTCGTTCTCCCCATGTGCTCTTCCTTACCTGCCATTAGTGTTCTATCCTCTGCCAGCCGTGTCGTCCAGGTGTCTTGTATCTTGTCATTAATTAGTATCTGTATTTAGTTCATGCCCTGTCTTTAGTCCTTTGTCAGTAGTTAAAGTAACGTCCTTTGTGTTTGTCTGCATAGACTTTGCGTTTTGGTCAGCGTTTCACTTGTTTGTTTATTAAATGTTCACTCTTCATCGAGTTCCTGTCTCCGTGCCTCCTTCTGCCCGCTAAGAAGCGAAGTCGCGACAGCCGTCAGCATTACAACTGGTCAGTGGATCAGGGGTACACCGAACCTTCCTGATGGTTTGGGATGGGGGGAAAAGTGGTATTAAATATTTAGGAGTTTTTATGGGAGATGGTCCAACTCAGCAGAAAAACTGTGAAACTGGACATGGTTGTTCCCAAGCATGTCTTACAGGGGATGCGTTCTTGTTGTCAACAATTTGGTGGCATCCTCCTTATGGCACAAGCTGGCCTGTGCGGACCCTCCAGTTTATTTGTTGGCTTAAATTCAAGCTATCCTTGTGAACATTTTCTGGGACAATCTGCATTGGACACGCAGTATTTTATACCTGAAGGAGGACAAATACAAAGCTGCCTTTCGGTTACAGTTTTTACAACGCTTTCTTTATGGTTCATGGAATTTAATTGAAGAGCTGTCACCTGCACTTTACTACAAAGCTATGGAGTGGACTGGATAAACATTTTTTTTTTTTTTTTGTCAAAAATGTCATCCTTTTAAAGGAACCTCTTTAAGCTGTGGAGTTTGTTTGACAATGCAGTTTTTATGGTCTCAAAAACATAGTGTTACAACTTTGGGACAAATGTTAACTTTGGCTGGGCCAGATTTGGGTAATGCAGAGGTTACATGCCAGCACCTGGATATTAAATCTGTCTGGTTTCTATCTTTCTAAAAGATGTTTCTATCTTTTTGTGTAAATTAAAAGCAGCGCTTACAACTGAAGAGTGTCAAATGCTGAAGGTCTATTATTCTAAAGCCCCGTTCACACTACACGCAACACGCAGCGACAAAGTGACGCGATCCCATTCATTTCAATGGAGAGCTGGCAATTTGTGAGTGACTGGATGTGGGCGTGTCCAGCGACACGACAAAGTTCAGAATCTCTCAACTTTATGCAAATGAACGACTTTCAGGAGCGACAGCCAATAGGAAAGAAGACAATAGTGCTCATTCTCCTTTCTGCTTCAGCAGTGATTACGACGTTTGCGTTTTTGCCATAGATAAACGCACGCAATGGAAAAAGTTTTCTCTGTTTCTCATTCATTTTTGTTTGTATGGACTATATTTATACTAAAATTCAGTCATTTGCCTCCAAAATGTTCACTATTCGCCTATTCGCTGTCAATAATGACGTTACTAAGAAATCAGTAATGAGAACGCCCACTAGCGACCTCATCGCCAGCCTCTAGCGACATACAGCGACAGAAGTCGCTGCTAGTGTGAACGAGGCATCAGAGGAGCACCCTCAATGTACAGGACTCATTTCTTCCCAATTTAGAAGGGTGCACAAGGTTTTTTAAAACTTTGGGAATCTTTATGGTTTGATTTATTGCTAGCTAAGGGTAAAACTTTGTATAATGCTTGTGCTAGTACTTGTGTTTTTAACAAAAAAAGTTTAGAAAGCAAAGTGGACACACAATGGCAAACTTTTTTTTATTTAGATGAAATTGTAAAACCTGGGTGTTCCTTCAAACTGCTAAAGTACCCAAACTGTATCTTCTTGTCTAATTTCTACTTCTTCAGAGGTTTTGAGTTCAGTCAGATGGTAAGACGAAGCAATAATGGATGGCCAATGACACTGCACATTTTTTGTTTTCTCATCATTTAGTCTGAGACCACCCAAATCTTCTCTCTGAAATAAAGCACGTCTGAGGTTGCACAGTTATTCGAAATGAGGTCAATCTCCAGTTTAACCTCCAGTTCAACCCTCAGTGTTTCCACAACACTCAATGCCCTGTCCAAACCTAAATTAGTTCTGAGTTATGGGCGTGAGAGATGTGTGGTTGTCTCCTTCTGTTTAGCAATCAGATGCATCACAAAGTATGAATCAGGTGGCTACAGTTGGTTAGGTGAATTGTGTTATTATGAAGATAAATGTGTCTGAGGAGTCGAGAGAGGATTGCTAATGTGCAAAACTGACCAATGCTTGGTCATAAAATACAATATTCCCACTGCCTGTTTCCTTTCAAATTTCCTGTATTTCATCACTCCTGTCTCTGATCATCTCTCCCTGATGGGACAGAAACAAAGAGGGAGTGCTCATCCATCCCGTGAAGGAGAAGATGACAGCCAAGCACCACAGAGGAGGTCACTTCTCAACTGCTCAAGGAAGAAATAAAAAGAAAACAGATGCCACAAGGAAGTTACAGATGGGCAATCAAGCACTTTAAAACTCTACATGAGAGCCGACTTTCGAAGGAAAGTTTTTGTCAAGGCCCCATTGTTCTGTCAGACATAATTCAATGTCAGTTTACCATTACTCTCTGGACCGGCCATTAGACTACATATAAGTGAAAGTTCATAATGCTTTAAAAAATACATTTTAGAGCTTTTAGTTGATTAAAACAGAAGAAGAATTATATATATGCATTTCATATGAATGTGTTTATTTAGAACCGGTGATTTCCGGCGACAAGAGCAACAGTGGCCATGAGCGACCGGATGTGGGCGTGTCCAGCGATGCAACAAAGTTCAGAACCTCTCAACTTTATGCAAATGAAGAGTGACTTTCGGGAGCGACAGCCAATAGGAAAGAAGACAATAGTGCTCATTCTCCCTTCAGCTAATTAAAATTACCAAATTAAAAGTATTCAAATATTATTTATTTGAACATTATTTTTTACCAATGGGTTAAAGTTTAGCTATTTAGTATGATACAGTTACCAGTATTTTATTTTATTGGTGACCGTTTTATCTTTTACACCATTGCACATAATCTCATTGTGGTTTTAGGGCACAAATGTTTAATTTACGTTTTTGCAGAGAAACTAAAGTGTAATTCTTTTACATATAAAAAAAACATTTGGATAAACAAATTTTTGAAACCATTCAAAATGCCATTTAAGCAGTATTTAATAAAGATTAAAGGAATGTGGACATAGGCTTTCATTCCAGTCTCTATCTGTTACATGACAATTTGTTCTTTTTTACACAATTATGGTTTACTATTTGATATCACAGAAATTATATTAGTTTAGATTATATTAATTACAGTGCATGGTTATAGCTCATAACAAATATCACAAATGACAATGACTGTTCAGAGCATGATTTGATTCCCATACAAACAGTGAGGTTTGGGAGCGCAGCAGCTGACCAGTTTTGAATTGTTCTTACCAAATGGTTGTCCAGCTGCTTTGATCACCAGGAAAAAAACAAAATAATACGAATGTTTCCTGTCTGACCTTCGTTGAACCACACGTTTACAACCACAAAAATTTACACTCCATTGTCATAAAATTACAAAGGCAATGACAGTGGTTTCTGACACCATGGAGCTTTTGTTCACATTAAGAAGGACCTACACCAGTGACTCCTAACTGCTGGTACTTCAGTACTTTCAGCTCTATTCATCATATTAAACAGACATTGTGACATATAAGACATCTTTTAGCTAAATATAAAACAGATTTATTCTCCTTAAATTCCAGATCTTTCTCACTTCCAGACATTCACTAAGGTGTGAATGTAATTTCCACTTTAGCCACGGAAGCCAAGAGAAACCTCACTAAACCTATTTTAGTCTCAACATGAATAAAAAGATGTTCTCATAGGCCATACTGAATAATCTGCTATTGGAAGTCCAACTTTGTCCCATCAGACACATAAATATGAAATATGATCTACTCTGAAATCAACATCTGTGAACAAGTTATTGAACAATCTTTTAGCTGACCATTTTCTGGGTGAAAAAAAGGAGATTTTAAGATTTATTTTTAAAAAAAAAAGAAAGAAAGAAAAGGATGCCTGTGGAACCACTCATAGTTCTGTCTGATAGGACTTTTTCCCACATCAGTTTCACAGACATATAATGAATCATGTCAATGAGTCATTACCATAGAGTTATTGTTGGCTCTAATGAAAAACTGCTTAAGACATTCCTCACTTGGATGGTCTTTTTAGATAAATGCATCAATTACATAATAAGGTTAAATAATAACACTGTAATAATAATTTTATAACTACACTTTTGTTAAACCTCATATAAAACTCTGAGCTGGAGAAAGTTATGTCCACTCACAAAGAACAAGACTTCTGTTTTGATAGAAATACTGACTCACTTTAGACAGTAAGTAACTTTGCAACTACTAGTCATTAAAGTATTAGTAGACTGTCTGCTTAATATCTCCTAACGCTTTATTTTAAGGGGTCAACAACATACTACATACTGACTATCAGAAACTTTGCAAGTACATCTCAACTTACTCTATTAACCCTAAACCAACCCTAACAGTCTACTCTGAGAGTTAGTAGACATGTAGTTGTGAATTAATGAAACCTAGTTGACCTGTAGTTACAAAGTTACTTATAGTTAGTAGAATGACAAAATGGACTATCAAAATAAAGTGTAACCAAGCTTTGTTCGTCTTAGGAACACAATTTGAGATATTTTGGATGAAAACCAGGAAGCTTGTGACTGTTTCATTGACTGCTAAACAATTACCACTGACAAGGTCCAGAAAGGTATAAAAGAAATTGTTAAAAAAAGAAAAAAAAGAAATTGAAAGTAACCGAGATACTAACTGAGGTTTCATTGTGCTAAAACCAACACCGGATAAATTATTTTTATTTTCGCAAAATGCTTCCTGTGTCCCATGATCCGCCCATCTCATAATCCATGTGGAGCGTCTCTGAAAGCTGACAGCTGATCGAAGGTTGAAGACAGGACAGAAGAGCCCATTTGAATTCATTTATTCAGCAAGTGTGTGCAGAGCTTCCTCTCCAGAGAAACTCATTGAACCGCTTAACGGAAAATGAAAGCTGCTGTTGGCCTGAATTAGATGATGACCACGACGTCAGGTGCTGCAGCTGTGAGAACGTCCCAGAATTAGACCAGTGACTGATGAGGCTCACCAAACGCTTTACTTTCCTCGAAAACTCCCAGATATCATCATCTTTTTTATGCGTTTGCGGATAGCTAATATAGCTAATACACTGATTAGCCACATTTATAAAACCACCTGCCTTATATTGCCAAAACAGCTCTGATGCATTGACTCCACAAGACCTCTGGCGCCAAGATAAAAGCAGAAGATCCTGTTGAGCAGATCTTGTGAGGTGGAGCCTTCGTGTATCAGATTTGCTCAGCCAGTTTGTGATCTGGAAACTTGGGAGAACTCAAGGAGAACAATTTGTCATGTTCCAAATGCCATTCCTTAAAAAAAAATTTCAGTGTGGCAGGATGCATTATCTTGCTGAGAGAGGCCACTGCTATCAGGAAACCCAATTAAGAAATAGGTAGGTGCTACGAGTTAGCAGAAGACTGCATAACACTGCATCCATAAACCTGCCTTCTTCCCATGGTGCATCTTGCTGTCATCATTTCCCCAGCTAAATAATGTGCACAACCTCTCAGAAACACAGACAGATTACTTATAACTTGTTTTAAAAAAAAGAAATTGAAGACACTGCAAGACTTTAGTCTTAAACTGCAGGAAAACAGACATCAGTTTAGGGAACAGTATATTTATAAACATTGAACAATATTTTCACTGAATATACAATATATAAAATGAACAAAAAAAAACATTGTATTTAAAATATTTCACATGTAATCTTTCATGCTGTCATGGAGAAGTCTGGTGACATGACAAAGCTGATCCTGATTGGTTCTTTTGTCTGCATTTAAAGTGGTGATTGGCTCCCAAATATGTAAAGATCAACTATAGCTGGAACCTTTATGTTTTCTAAATAAACTGCCCTAAAACTTAATATAATGTAAATAACTTGTCTCAGAGTATATGAATAACTCAACTTTGACAAAAATGTCATCTAGAACCTTCTCATTTCAAACTGGTAAAATTAGCGTGTCAGTTTCAACTAAGTAACACTGTGAATCTGCTCTTTGCGAAACACTAAAACACAACAAAACACTTAAGAATAAAGAATTTCATGTTGTTTACATGATAATGTATTTCAATTAATAAATAACTATTTGAATTTTGGTTAAATGTATTATTTTCTTTCTACAGAATCATAAAAGAAGATATTATGAAGCACATTAAGTTTCATTTTACCCGGTCTCATGGTATAAATGTATCTTGGTGCACTTTTTAGCGAGACACGAAATACGTACCAACAAGTACATATCACTGCAGTCTCCCAAAGAAATGAAGACTAGAGACAACCTTTCATTCCTTTTTACATGAATTTACAGAGTTAAAGCGTACTTTACACACAATTACTTGAAGAATATCATGTTATGACTCATGTTAAAACTGATGCTTTTGAACATCTGTGTAAAAGAAATTTTAAATGACTGCGTCAACAAATGCCTTTTTATCAGTTTTATCAGGTTTAGGGTTGGATTTGGTGTAGAGCCTATGTTAAGCTATGTTAGCAACAGTTGACGGATATTTCAATTCTGAACGGCCGCAATATCAACAGGTATGCTGATATAGGTATATAGGTTGATATAAACATGTGCCAGGGTTCACATGTTTTAGTACCACTCAGTGGACATTTCTCTTTGAAAAACCTCAGTGAAACATGCAATAAGGAACGTAAAAACTGTGTTGCACAAAAAGTGCACAGAGGTACATAATTTTATGAGACCTGGTTTCATTTCTCACACACACACACACACACATTTGCTTACACTTTATTTTAAGGTGATCTTGTTACAGTGCAATTATACAATTACTTACAAGTACTGAGTAATATTAATTAACAGCATGCACATAGGGTTGGGGTTAATTGCTTGTAATTGTGCATGATGTGCACGAAAATGTGCATGAAAAAAACACACACAAATGTACAAAAGCTGTCACTGGCCGGTACAACATTTGTACCTTCTGTTCTGAGAGTGAAAGACACCATCACACAGCATTTTTTATTTTCTAAATATCCTTCAAAAGAAAGAAATTCATACAGTTTTGGAATAATATGAGGGTGAGTAAATGATAACCGAATTTTCTTTTATTCCATTAGAGCCTGGAGCCAGACTGCTGCATCAGTGTGGTATATACTTTAAAGAAGGAAAGCAGAAACCTTAAGTAATTCCAACAAATTTTAAACATCTGTCAATTTAGTTTTCCTCCATCAAATTATCAAGCTTTTAGTGATGGACCCCCATGATCAGATCAACAGCGCTTCCACCATGAAACTAAATTCTCAGTGAGTCACAGAAGCATGGGGCCTCAACTTAATACATGGAGATCCCCTTCATATTACTCCAAACATGTGTGTTGATTTTTCAGTCCTCTCTGCATGTGGTCACTGTGAGATTGGGCTGGTTTTGCCCGTGTAACAGTCCTGCTCTGTGGAAACCACTCAGAGAACATGGAGCAGGACTAACACTGCATCCCTATCAAAACCACATGTTCTTGCCATTTCTCCATATGGCTGGTGTTAGACAGCAGAAGGTATGACCCAAGTAGTTTACATACAGGATTTAGCTTTTCCCTGCAGAGAATGATCTCCTGGTACCTTCACAGGAGTCCAGGAGACATAAATCAGTTATTACACACTGCCTTTTGAAAAGCATTATAGTCTCTCAGCTATAGATGCTATAGACATCAGTCATTTCAGGTGCCTTTATATTTCTTCAAAAGGTCAAGCTCACCAAATAACTATTAATTTGACACACATATTAATTAAACGCATATACTATTATTTAAATGTTGTTATGTTTAAATGTGTTCTCTGTTGATTCGATCAGCAGTTTAAATCTTCTTTCACTTAAAATAAAATTAGCATACTTTTATTCACCCTAAATATTTGGACAGCTGTCATGCTCAGAGAAGACTCAAACACAGAACTGCAATAAAGGTGAGTATTTATTTACAGTGCATGGAGGAATCAAATGGAACAAAGCAGAGATAAGTGAAAAGGTAAGTAATCGGGTACCCTGCCAGCCCCTGCAGGTGACGAACTTTTGGGTCAATGAGGTTAGTATGGCAGGTACAGTCAGAGAGTGCACCAACAAGGCAGCGATAATCCTTCCGTGAGGCAAATTCCTTTGGTGAGGATACAATTCTGTGCAAGTTGACATTTAGGTGAGAGAAAGGATACTTAAGATCTCTGTGAAGACTCCTTCTGTGAAGCGAATCCTTGGTGAAGCAAATCCTTTAGTGAGGATAAAGGATACTCAAAGTTCATAAGGAGCAGATCCTTCAGGGTAGCACAGAATCTGGCAGACTGACACAGGTAGGGATTCTCAGGAGCAATACGACCTTGAGCTCAGCCGCTGACAAAGTGGTGAGACTGCATTTTGAATTGTCCAGGTAAGTGGTCCTGGATCAGTGGCTGGTGTGGGTGAGTCAGAAGGCTGGGTTGATCTGAGTGTCGGCTCCTGTGATGACATGACATTACCCCCTCCTACATGATTGTCTCCTGACGCTCGAAACCGGTGGCAAGGGCAGCCACGACCTCTAGGGGCTGGACGATCGGGATGTGATTAGTGGAATTCCGTGGTGAGTGACAGGTCTAGAATGTCGTCTCGATCTACCCAGCCCCTTTCTTCAGCCCCGTACTCCTCCCAATCTATCAAGTATTGAAGCCTGCCGCAGGGAGTCAAGGATTTCTCAACCTGGTAAGTGGTCTCATTGGCTTCGATCTCGGGTGGAGGAGGGGGTTCCGGGTGCACTGTGGAGGAAGGAAACAACGGATCAGAGTGGCATTGTAAGAGAGAGACTTGAAAGGTGGGTGTGAGGCGGTATCTTGGTGGCAGTTGGAGCTCTTAAGTGACTTCATTGATCTGACGGGTTACTGGGAACGTCTCCATACTCCATACTCTAGAGGTAAACTGGGGCCCTCGGTCCGATACAACATCCTCGGGAATGCCTAAGTGTCTGAAGAATTGTGAGAACAGGGCTTGGGCTGTCTCCATGGCTGTGGGAAGACCAGGCAAGGGAATTAATTTACATAACTTAGAGAAACGATCAACTACTACCAGGATGGTGGAGCATTTAGGCAGATCAGTGTCAAAATCTATTGCTATATGGGACCAGGGTCGTTGAGGCACTGGTAGAGGAACCAGCTTACCCTCTGACAGACGACGTGGAGTGTTGGACTTGGCGCAGACAGAGCAGCCTTGTACATACTGGCGATTGTCCTGGGCCATGCAATGCTACCAGTAGTGGTTTTGGATGATCAAGAGGGTGCGGTTGCTGCCAGGGTGCCCAGATCCTGGAGAGGTGTGAACAGAGTCCAGAAGGCAGTGACAAAGGGTTGATGGAATGTATTGTTTGCCTTCTGGACCTCCTGGTGGAGCAGTTTCCAGTGCGATGGCTTGCTGAAGTTGATCTTCGAATGACCATTCGATGGGTGCGAGAAAGACTGATTCAGTCAGAATGGGTTCAGGCTTTTCTGGAGGAGGATCTGGCTGGTGGAGGCGTGAGAGAGCATTGGCCTTAGTGTTCCTATGACCAGGATGGTGAGTGATCTTAAACTTAAACCAGGTGAAGAACAATGCCCATCGGGCTTGGCGTGGGTTTATTCTCTCGGATATTGCTTCTCTCGGATATCGGAGGTTTTTATGATCAGTGATGACCTTAAATGGATGTTGTGCTCCCTCCAGCCAATGTCACTATTCTTCAAGTGCAAGCTTAATAGTGAGTAGTTTGCGGTTACCCACATCATAGTTCTGCTCCGCCGGTGGAAGTTTTTTCACCGTGGTTGGGATGGGCCATTCACATACGGCCTGGACCTTTTTAGGGTCCATCTCAATGCCGGCTGGCGAGATGATGTACCCAAGGAATTTGGCCTGGTCTTGATGAAGTCATCACCAGCCCAATCTCACAGTGACCACATGCAGAGAGGACTGAAAAATCAACACACATGTTTGGAGTAATATGGAGAATTCACATTTTTCAGATTTTGGGTACAATTGATGGTCACAGAGTTGTTCTGGAATTCTGGAAGATTGAGGGTGAGTTGGAAAGCCCATATAGCATAACCCAATATTCCTAGTGCCCGGTAGGTGTTACAAATGCCGTTTTCCACTCATCTCTTCGGATGCGGATTAGGTTATAGGCGCTCTCAGATTGAGTTTGCTGAATATCTTGGCTTGACAGAGTTCTTCCAGGGTGGCAGGTATGAGTGGTAGAGGGTACGCAAACTTCACTGTTACATCGAGGCGACGATAATCAATACATGGTCTGAGACTACGTCTTTCTTTGCCACGAAGCTGCTTGAAGCTGCGGGTGAAGTGGATGGCGGGATGAACCCCTGATTCAGCACCTCTGCGACGTACTGCCTGCCTCTCCGGGAGTGAGTGTGGATAAACCCATCCATTGGGTAATGAGGCACCTGGCAGCAGATCGATGGCACAGTCCCAGTGACGATAAGGTGATCAGAATTCTGGTGATTGCGATCGCGTGATTGTGACTGGTCCTGGATCAGTGGCTGGCGTGGGTAAGTCAGAAGGCTGGGATGATCTGAGTGTTGGCTCTTGTGATGACGTGACAACAGCAGTGTATACTGTATATTTTATTGTTGAAAAATAAATAAATAAATTATAATGATGAAAACATGCAAGGGCATCAATATTGTAAAATGTCAAATTAAAGAGTGCTTCAGAAATTAAAAAGTCTTCATACTGCCCTTGAAAGAAATGTTGTTGTTGTTTTTTTATTTATATTTATTGCTAAAAACAATTAGATTAATTATAGTTATAGTTAATTAATATTACTCAGTACTGAAATGTATAATTACACTGTAACAAGGACACCTTAAAATAAAGTGTACAAATATTTCTTATGAATTACATAATGTTCAAGTAATAGATCTACTAAATCACTTTTGAAAAAGCATGTTTAGAGTTTTCCTTTATTTGGTTTCTATATTCCTCAATGGATGAATCCAGCACATATGAACTTGTGTGTGCTTAGCTGCAGGTTTCTCAACGTAACAAAGCCTGGCAGGTATTAGATATTGAGTTTCTTTGCCCAAGCACATCCATTGTGTGGTAATCGTGTTGTCACTATGACCAGTAATCTAACACTAACCATGATTCAGGACAACGTCTTGAACTCCATCTCCAGGGGCTTGGCATTACCTGTGGACCTCTCGGTTGGTGTCTACAACACTTTTGCTTTTTCAACTGTGCCACTTATTTTGGGTACCCTGTGAAATTTAAGAGTCAGGCGACCAAAATGGCATTCAAAGGAGTGTCCATAAATCATCCATTCTGCTCCAGACAACAAGAGGGTATAATGTTGGCAGAAGTCTGGCCACTTCTTTTACATATAGCTGATAGAAGCGGGGCAAGAATTATGTTCCTTTACATAATCATTTTATTTAAGATAACAACACAAATTTTGTTCTCAGGGCTGGGATTAATTATACAAACATTTAGTCACTGGCTTTACTGGCGTTGGTACTGTGTTTGAAGAAAACAAACAAGTCCCTGAATATCAATGGACTCTTTCTTTAAGAGAAATGTGCAATGAATCGATCACATTTCAGCCTAGATTTGTCCATCTTGTTGTTTTTTCTATAACTCCAAAAGAGCAACTACTTAGACCTTATACCTGCGATGTAAACCACCTGTTCCCAGGCAGCGGTTGGTTTCACTGACATTCTGAACTCTGTCTCTGTGGATATTTCTATCCTCTGTGGAGACTGAATTTTACCAGAGGCTGTATAGTGATGGCTCCATTTGCTAAATCTATGGAAATGACTGCCTAAACGGAAACAAAACGAAAACCCACTATATATTTTTTCACAAATTGTTCTCGGTTTCATTTCCATTACGTCTAAAAAGTATAGTTCAGACAAAAATTTTAATTCCACTGTTTTTTTGTTGCAAACTTTCATCTCAAATGTAAGTGCTATCTCAACTATTGCTGATAACCATGTTAATTTCAACACAGACCAATTCATACACATTCGTACGAAGTGAAAAAATTGTGCCAATTCATACAAATTCGTATGATTTTGTACAATTTGTCTAAACTCCAGTGACGGGTGGGTTTAAGGGCAGGGTTAGGTGTAGGTCATTCATACAATGAGGGAGGTTGTACGAATTTGTATGAATTATCCATCTAGTAAAGTAGTCTAATTATATCAACTAAAATATCTAATGTAATGGATTACATTACTAAATTTAATGCTTCCACTATAGAATAAAAAAAAAATCACATATTTTTTTCTTAGAATTTTGAGATGCCTAAACGGAACAAATTTATATTTTGCAACTCTAAGTTTTGTTTTTTCTTCACAATTACAAGTTTATATCATTCAATTCTGAGAGAAAACAATCAAATAAATACATTAACTCAATGGAATACTAAATTTGCCAACAACTTGATCTATTCTGACACACAATATGGAATATTTAGACCTACTCAACATTAGTCTCAAGGGATGTGTAATCATAAATCAGATAAGCTTTATGGGATTTCCTTAATTTTCTTTTTCACACAAGTATTCATTCTTACTCATCCTTTATTCATACAGCTGGCGGCTTTTCTGTTGTGTAATTACCAAATGACGCCTCACGGCCAGTAAAGTTTGGATAATCCTTACAATAACACCCTCAAGCAAGGTGCCTAGTCTGGGCTATCTGTTTAAACGTCATGAGGAGGACTCAGGGTCAACCACTCAGAGATATCTCTCATATTACAGTGACCATTCAGACGGTCTGGAAAATTTCATTCTCGATTAGGAACGGATCGCTTAGTAAGGGTCAAGCACTACACTTCTCAGTTCGCCATAGCTCTTTAAAGTTTAAAGATGTTATTGAATCATATAGAGTCTCAAAATGAAGGAATACTAGAAAGTAAACAAATACATGATTCCAAACGCAAACCATTTATTGAACAAATAAACAGATGAGTGTTGCATGAACGACAACGGTTCAGCCCAGTTCTAGAATCAAAGCGATTTTCATGGGAGAATTATTGTTTCTTCAATTCTGTAAGTGCGCAGAATCCTTCCTTTAGAATCAATTCCAGCTGAGCCAGAGAAAAGTCTTCGTGCTACAGCAGAGATCAAAACAAACGACTGTCAAACAATTTTGTGATCATACACAGTTATAAATAGCCCCATGCAAACATGAGGGATGCATCTCCATAAATACAGAAATACAATAGCAGCAATTTCATGTGCCTTTCAAAACTACATGATTTACCTTGAATTCATTTTGACTGTGGGAATCTAATGCAGGATGGTCTGCTGACATGTTTTAATGGCCTCTTGAGGAACCTTTGAGTTCCTCCTCCTCCTCTAAATGATGTCTTGAATTGCTTCCATGAGTCTGGGACGGAGAGTGCCAACAACGCTTGCCAGTAACACAGCCGCCCTCCTGCCAGAGCAATTCAAAGAAGACCAAACCTTTCCTCGTTCTCTGGGAGCTTACTACTCTCTACTGGACCACTGGTGCATGACATCTATTACAGTGCTTAAAAATGCTTTCATCTATCACCTATCATCTGTTTTTGTCACTTATACATTGTCACCTACAAATACATACACATTTTATCTAATTTTACTCCTGATTTATAATATATTCAAAAAATTCAATTTGATAATAAAGCACATATTACAGGGTTATTCATTTCAGGTTATACACAATTATTAACAACTGATCGTGATTAATAACATCCAAAATAGGTTTTTGTTTACATGATACACGTGTGTGGATTACGTCTATTTGTCATGTATATATAAGTACACACATATGCATGTATATATTTAGGGAAAAAAATTACATTTATTTTAAAAATGTATCATAAATTCGATATATACATACAAAATATATACTGTGTTATTTATACATAATATGCTCAGTACACATATATCACCTAAACAAAAAAAATGTCTAAAATTTAGGCTCCGCCCACATGGGGATTAGCATTTTGGTGTTTTGGCATTTCGTCCAGACAGATCTGTTTTTGGGAGAGTGGTGTGGACAGAGAATCCGTATATTTTCTGGAACGGTGATGTCATCAGCAGACGTCTCGCCCCTCAGACACAGCTACGTCACATAACAGCAATAAAAACATGAACAAACACTGAACGATTCTCTTTTTATTAATTAACACAGATTAATAAATGTATTGTTCCATATCCGTCTTTAGTCTTTTTTGACTAACCTTTCCTTAGAAATAATTTCACTTTTCTGAGCCATTTCATTAGTTCTAACTGTTGTCAGTCGTTACATTATTGTCAAGTTTTAAATTTCCTAGTTCACACACCACAAATATAACCTAAAAGCACGCTTTTTCTTTTTTTCTTTCTTTCTTTAAAAACAAAGCTTGGTTTATTACTGCATTATCTTTAGTGATAGTTCTTTCAATGCATGTTTAAATGTGGCTTCCAGACCTAAAGGTTTCTGAGATACTGTAGTATTGCCAGTGAGTAATGGAAAGTAAATTCCTCTTGGTCCTAAATCGGCCATTCAGATCACAAGATGACACAGCCTCCCTCACAAAACAGGCCCCAATTCAAATAGCAGTTTGCAACTAGATAAAAAAGTTTGTCTAGACAAACCTTAAGTTGGCTTGAGAAAGCCAGAGCAAAAAGTTTGAAATAATCTAAGAAGTTAAAAAACTTTCTCAAGCCAACTTAAATATAGAACATTCCTCCCATGTGACATTTCATTCAGCTTGTGCTCGTGACCTCCTGGTATTCCCCTAACTTTTGACCCTTAAGCAATAATATGAAAACATAACTTCTGCATTTTTTGTGGCCACAGTCATTCTGCATGTGCCTGATATAAAACTAATACATTAACTGATCTCAAATGTTATATTAATTATTTAAAATTAACTTAGCTGTTTTACTAGGTTCACTTAAGAACTTGCAGTCAAAGAAAGTAGGGATTTTTCTGCCTGAAAGTGTCATTCTATTTGCACCCACTAGAGGTGCTAATGCTCAAGACAAGATGACACATTAATACATTTCCACTTGATTAGAAGAATGAGAAAATCTGATTTGTAGCCTGACCTTCCCTTTAAATAGGCCTAGTTTTTATTAAACACGTCATTATTATTATTGCAACTGGACTTTTACTGTATGTTATGTTCAAAAAATACTACCACTTTTACAACTGAACTTGTCTTAGCAACTTTATTAAGACTCACACTCAAATCGGTCCAACTCATTGGCCAAACATCACACATTTGTATTTTCCATATAAACTGGGAATGTATCAAGTAAAGATTATGAAAGTGCAAATACCATTTCAAGGATTAGGTGCTTAACAATATAAAATCTGTAATGGGTTACAAAATGTGCTTTTCTCCCACTTACCCCCCAACAAACAATAGCCTCGACACTTAAACGGTCTTTTGTCAAGAAAACATGATCAATTTTTATTTTAATTACTTAATGCAAAGCATACTGTCACATACAGGACATCTTCTGTCATTCACTTTTTTTTTTGGGACACATTTACCATATGCTTCATTTAAACAGACATTAGCTCCACCTCCACCTTTGGCGACATACATTAGTTTGAAGAAATACTTTGATTTAGTGCACTTCACCCATTCCAATCACACATACTGTACATACAGAAAAATAATTCATGTGTGCACTTCCCCCAAACGAATGGAATGATACCAAAAAACCCACTTAACAGACAGGTTTGCCTGCATTTTCAGTTTCTGCAGTTCAATACTGCATTCAAACATTAGGTCAGAATCAACAAACATATGACATCAAGCCCACAGTAAAAGATCAGCCGTCTGCTCACTCAAAATATAACGGCAAACCTATGAGCTAAAACGTGTTAATCCATAGCTGAAATGTGAGCTAACTTTGTGCAAATTTCCTGAAGTGCTAAAAACTTAGTGCTGCTGTGGTTTAGCGGTTTTGTCCGATGAAAAGTTGGGCAGGTGTTTGCGATGAAAATCGAAGCAAATCGAAAACATTCTGTTAATTCGTTTAAATGGCTTTGAACAATTATTTCAGCAGACACTTTTTAAGTAATAAGCAAATATTGAAAAGTGGCACTGTGTTATTACAGTTTGATATATACATAAAAATATATATATATATATATAGTCGATAATTCATTTTTTTTTTTCATCATCACCAACTTTAACTGCATCTTCATTCATTTTTTTAGGACATTCAATTTTAAATAAATAGAAAATTCATTTCCATCATTTATTGTAGAGAAATACCACAGTTAAATTAATCGTAAAAAAAAAAGAAAAAAAAATCTTAATTGTGGGCGAGTTCCACCTGTAAATTTGAAGCTAAAACATCTTCTAGAGATCTTAGATACTCTGAGGAGGAAATGTGGTTTCAAAATTGATACATTTTTGGAAAACAAAACAAAAAAATATTTCTATTAGAGATGTACCAAGAAAACATCTACGGATTTTTTTACTTTTACATCTGAGAATTTGATTTTTACATGTGGCCATGTGGATTTGCATCTTAACACACAATGAGCGTTATCTCGTTAAATATAGATTGATTAAATCCGTAAATGTGTCTGGGTTCATGTAAATAACTGCTTTAAAAACAACCCAGGGGAAGGGGCCAGAGGCATGCTGAAGGACAACCGAACATGTATAAAAATGTCTTTTAAAAAACATTGAGCTAAGTCTGCTTAACCACCACCTGAAAGTACAAGTACGATGTGTATTGGAACTTCCCATGCCCTGGGCTCCCGAACGCAAGAGCGCGGCTATGAATAAAGAGAAGTTTCACAGAAAAGGCACTGTGATTGGTTGCAAAGACGTTTTCCAGATCCGGCGCGGCGCTCCTAACCCGAGTTTAAACTCGCCGGTACTTCCTGTTCTAGATAGCCAGTGACGGATTACAGTGATTACGTTTTACCAGAAAAGGAAAAGTCGACTGCAACTAGAATTACTCTTCTTTTAGTTTCTGTGATTATCAGCCCAGCTCATCTGAGCGTGATGCTGTTGTGTACTTCTCTAATACTACAGGTCTAGTTTAAAGGAAGGATAGTGTACTCGAAAGGGCGGCTAGGCCCTCAGCAGCAGGCACGATCAGCACAACGTCCTCTCAACGTGTACTAGCCAGTGTTTTTTGGCACCTACAGTATCTTTTACATCCTTTAGAATCCGGCGAACTTGCGCTGAATGTTCAATACAGTAGATTTTTCAGACTACCTCACTTCCTGTATCGCCTTCATAGCGCATTCTGGTTCAGTTGGCGACTCTTTTAAGTGTTTAACACTTTTTTTTTTTTTTGAGCAATCACCACATGCCTCATAAGCACAAAGGCCTGAGTGCAAACTCAAAAACGGTTTCGATTTCTACATATCTGTCAATACAAAGCTTCTCGTCATGATTAATCATGTTCCCCGGTTTCAGCTACTTAATCAAAAAAGTGGCTTAGCCAGTAAGTGAAGTCAGGATTTCATACAAGATGTACTTGACCCTCCCATTCAGAGGAGCTACTGCTAGGCTGGTCAGGGTCTGAGTCACATTTTGGGGTGTCCTGAGCACTCAGAGTTTCGCCCAACTCGACGGACGAAGTAGGAGGCACCGGACACATATCGAGACCTACCAGGTCTAACTGTGTTGGCCTGACGGGCTCGCGCTCTATAGCCGAGTCAAACTCGTGCCCTGCCTCTCTATCGCCCCCTGGTGTCCACTGTGGAAGGGTGCACTCGGTCGGCTCTGTTATCATTCTCACCGACTGAACGCCAAAATCACCAGCCGAAGGAACCAAACTGATATTCTGTGGATTCATGTCGTGAAACCAAGCCATGATGTTGCCTAGAAGGTTGGCGTTGTCTGAATTGAAATCAGAGGTTTCCGTATGTCCCGAAGGAGCTTGGAAGGGGCCCTCGGCGGAATCACAGGAAGGATTGTTGAGATTGTCGTAACGCGGAGGGACGTTCTGGCCACTGATATTACCGAGCTTCTTTAGGCTGTCACCCACCTCTAACAGCTCAGAGCTGCTCAGGGCAGCACGTGGCACGTCTATCCCGCACAGCACCGGGTCCAGCCGTGTGGGCAGGGATGTACCGATGGCCCCCAGAGATGCTTCATTTGTGAGGATCTCTTGAGCATCGAGGCCAGCACCGACTGCAGTCAGCCCAGACTCCTGCAGAGAAAGCTGGATTGCCAACAGGATATTGGGATCATCCTCATCTAGAGAACTGTGAGGCTGAAGGGAATAAGATGAGAATCAGTTATACTCAGGTTTGTAAAGTTTCACCGTAGAACTTGTTAAAAGGGTCTCTACTCACCATGGGCAAACCTGGTCTCTGACCACCACCAATATCTTGTGCGTCTGTGAGAGAAGAGAAACAGAACATCTTTTGTTTAACTGGATTACTTGTGCAGTTTTTCTTTTTTCTTATAGCAAGGAATATCTTTGAAATCATTGAAATCAATAATGCTGGTGCGAAAAATTCATTTGAACTAACAATGAACAGCATTTACGCTTAAATTAAAAATGAATACATGTGAATATAAAAAATTTTACTGAGTCATATTACCAAGTGTTAATACGTGCTAGTTCATGTTAGTTAATGCATTAACTTATGCTAACAAATTAGACCTTACTACATAGAGCTCCAGTCTGCATCTGCCTATCCAAATATACATGGCTAATATTTGATGTAATCAAATACTGGAAGCTTAATATCTAGGTTCATTAGTCCCGACTAATGAAATCAGACACAAGATTTCAGTCAAACTAAAGGGCTTACTTTTATTTTAAATGCGCATTAAACTAAAGCACTAAATCAAACTTGTGAATCAATCATGTGAATGTACTTAATCTGAACTATCTTTTATGAGAAAGATGTGCTTTTACATGTATTGAATGCACAATTAAAGTACACTTCAAATCTTTAAAGTATATTTGAAAACTACTGCAGATACTGTAATGTTAAACTATTTAAATGTACTTGCTCATTCATGACTGTTTCCTAATGCACTCGCACTTTGTCAAACAATGTTTAACAATGTTATTAAAATTAAACATTTTATATTTAAAATCACTGTATAATTTTAACCACAGTGTTATATTACTTTTAAAATTATATATTTTAATTCTACTAAACGGCAACTTCATCAGTACAAATGTATCACATGTTTTCAGTAGAAATGACATAAATGTATATTTTAGTTTTCATAAATGTGTGTACTTCAGCTCATTTCAAAGACAAAAAAAGTGTATTGGATTTGGATTCAGTCATATTTACAGACTTACAAAGTGTTGTGAGTGTGCCATATCATACGCAGAACATCAGGCCTGAGAGACATCTTTTCTCAAACAATGTGCAAGAAATTTACCCCATCCATTTATATTCTTCAAAAATAGTCTATACTGCAAAAGAAAGTGGTGATAAATGGGTTTATGGTATAATTTATGCTGACTCCAATGTGCAGAGGACAGCAAAAAATCCTGAAACTTTACTTGAAGCCGGAGCACCACAACGCTTATATGTATATACAAGCACATATGGGCACCAAAAAGAAAACCCATTGACAAAGCGTACCTAAAGTGCTGTGGCCTGGGTCATCAGGGTCAGGTGTGTTGCTGCGGAGGCTGGCCATGTCTCCTCTCCTGCGCTGTCTGTGTCTGCGTCTGTACTGGAACTCAGCATACGCCTACAACACAAAAACCACACACAAAAGCATTTCAAAGGCGCTTCCAGAGGACTACCAACATTCCCACTGGACACTGTGAATAAAAGTCAGAATCCCAGAGGAACCCTACACCTGCTGTGTGGCAGCATCAATGTTCAGGGATGTTGGCATCGTCATGTCAGAATAACAGACAGACGCTTTGAGTAAAGCCTTTTAAAGGAATAGTTCAACACAAAAATGAAAAATTATGGCATTATTACTCACCCTGTCATTCAAAACCCTTAAGGATCATTTTAAATAATGTATAAAATTCTCACAAACCTGTAATATGGCTTCAGAAGATGTAGGTAATAATATCATATAATGTAATATATTAGACACTCTTCTTTTGCTCTTATCTCATATTATATTAGTTTATAATATCCAAAAATTAATATGAAAATATAATATATGTATTACATTATTTTTGTTATATTCAAATACTAATATCTTGGTGAGCAGAGCAGAATTAAAAAAAAAAAAAAAATCTTACAGCTCAAAAAGTTTTGACAGGTACTGTAACTGTATCAAAAACAGTGACCAGCATTATTTAATCTGATGCCAATTTTATACAAGGTGGTATGAAACTTTAGGGTCTTTATAAAAAATTCAGCTAAATACTTTGGTTACAAATTCCTCAATGATGATGTCATTGACGATGTAAACACCATATTTACTTTGTCAGAAAGTGCTCAGATAATAAAAGGACCAAAAAAAAAAAAATGGTGGACAACAAACAATTGTAGGGTGGTTGTGTCTTCACACTGCTAAGACATTTATATACAAACACCACGTAAAAGTGAATTATGTATCCAATGTCCCCTTTAAAAGATTCTCCTTTTGTATTACATGAAAATAAAGACAAAGACAGTAAAACGACATGAGGGTGAGTAAAAAAAGACATAATTTTCCATTTCTGGAGTATTAATCTTTTAGGCTCTGAGAATCATATACATATCCAAACAGTCTGACACTAAAACCAACAAGATAAAGCATTTCGATGTGTCAGTATTATCTATTTAAGATGTGATTACCAATAACATCTTATACTTCACTTCTTCCAACTTTATTTTCACCATAGGTCGACAGACTCCCAAAAATTAACTGAAGCTGCATGCAGTAAGCATGCAATAACGGCAGCAAACTTAAAGAAAATGTACATTTAGGAAAAACATTCCTGAGAGGTACCGCTCAAGCATCAATAATAAAAAAGTTGAATAAAGTGCATCACTACTATTCCTCTTTCTACAAGCCATAAATCCAGAGCAAAATGAAACTGCGCCATAGCCTGCATACATGATTTCAAAAGGAAGAGCAGCTACTAGCAATAAAGACTGAAGTGGTTCACCTTAGAATGCGGAAAACGCATATTTCATGACCTTTCATGGAACAGTCAAAGCAAAAAGCGGGAAACTGCCTTTTGAAGTTACAACACCAAAGGCATCTTTTAGAAGACCGTGTCGGGATACATTAACAGAAAATAACAAGATCCCACTTAAAACAACATCAGAATTCTTAATCTGGAATGCACAGCAATCGTTTGAAAAATAAGAACAGCTGCAATAGAGTATGAACAGAAAAAATAAAACATGCGACCAAAACAAAGTGGACAATGACATTAGTGATGGAGTGGACATGATAGGTGCCATTCCACTGTTTGTTTAGCCGTTCCAGAGATGGGATCTAATGAGGATTCTTTAATACCTGCGGATGGCTTCCTGTATACTGACAGTGCTCTCTCGGATCAATTCCCCCGAGAAAGGCATGATTCCTCTGGATCTTTAGATTAGAACAAAATAGCGGTACACTGTTTAACATTACAGGGCTTTACACATTCACAAATGCTACAAGAGGACTACATCTTGTTCTGTAGGCCGATATGCATTGCCAAAACTTCAGGCACCATACACCAGCTAAGCAGATTTAACAAAGACACAAGCTATTCCCTCAAAACAAACCAAACAAAAGAGTTACCTCAGGGGAAGCGAAACCCAAGTACTCCCAGTCCCATGTTCCACCAGCAAAACTGCAAACGTAAACAAACAAGTTGGTTCTATGTGATCCTATACACTGTTAGGCTGCAGGTGCAGGTGTGTTATAAATGGGAAGTCACTTTTAGGAAATACAACACTACTGGTAAAATACAGTAGTAAATGAAAACCCTATTTGAAAAATTTTATTTTTCATGTCGTTCCAAACCCATAAGACTTTTGTTTATCTTCAGAATACAAATTATGATATTTTTGATGAAATTCAAGAGCTGGCCCAAAAAGTTTTAATTTTTTGTCTTTTAAAAAAATATATATATTTTAAAACTAGATTCATGTTTTTCTTAAATGTTTTACATTTTCTAAAACTGTTTAACACAAATATATGTTTTCAAGGTTTCTCTTTTGCTTTTTTGTCTATTTTTAAGCAGTCTGTAATTCAGAAAGAGGCTCTTACCTGCGTCGAGGTGCTTCGGGTGAATCATTGGGCGCCACACCTCTTGCCACGGAGGCCAGAAACTCCTGCCTCTTTTGCTGCACCAGGCAGGCAGCACGGATTATCTTATGACGAGGAGTGCGGAGGTAAGGCCGGTTGACTTTCTGTGCAAGATCTTCTGTCACCATTTCCAAGTCAGTCTAACAAGAGAAGTATTATTATCAAGTTGTCGTTAACTTAAAACATACATGGTAAGCATTTCCTATAACTACCATGTGTGTTACTAACCTGCATAAGTTCAAATATTTCCTTTTTTGTGCTTTTGGGCTCCAAAAAGAACCCATATGGGTAAGAGCACTTGAGAATACGACGAGTCTTAAGTAGTTCATGCACTGCATCTTCAATGAAAGTAGTATCTGGTGGGCCGCCTTCTCCTGCAACACCAAAGCAATACAATATAGGAGTTAAAATTTAATTTAAAAAGTATACAACACCAAGTATTAAACTTGATCTACTACTAAATGCAGAAAAACCTTTGACCTTCTATTAACATATCTTAGAAATTATTTATTAACTCTGATTATATGATTGAGATTTTGCATCTTACTTCCACTCAGAACTTTGCTAAGCTGTTCCATCTTGTCTTTGGCCGTCTTAAGCAGACGTTCTTCCAGCTGTAGGAAAAGATAATAAAGATACTGATCATATGACGCATAAACGGCATGTAAAAAAAAAAGAAACAATTATGAGACTGTCAAATCAGGCATATCTTTGCAAACTTTTTACCTTGTAGCTGTGCTCATGATTCTTAAAGCGTGTGTAGTAGTGCATGAAGCGATCCAATTCCTGGAAGTTCTTGTGTTTCTTCTCAGCCTGCAAAATACAAAAACAAATTTAAATAAAAAATAGTGTGTGTCTGTAAACGTGCAGGCTCAACCATACTCACAAGTGAGATCCTTTTCTTACTCCATTATTAAAAATACTATAACAACTCCTACAGACAAAACAGCATACAAGTAAGAATATGTACCTCAACGGTCATCTCTTTAGACTGCTCCTCCACTTGCTGAATGACCTCATAGCGTGTGCAGCGGTAGTAACCTCCTGTAGAGGAACTGTGTTTTTTCCACTCTTCCAGACAGATCCAACAGAAATCATACTTGCACTGTACACACATACATTCATGATTAACAACACCTACATTAAAACTAATCATTGGTCTACTTTTATTATGTCACTAGCAAATGCATACAGCAGTCTAACAGGCAGCACACTGGGAGTTGTGGGATTCTGACAGCAAGGATTAAGTGTGTTGCTAGGAAACTATCTCTCACTTTTTATTTTTGGAGTGCTAGTATTTGCAATGTCTTTTCCTGTTTAGTAACCTTGTTGCAGGATTATCAAGATTGAATTAACAGTAATGCATTCCTTGCTAAACCAAACACACATTTCTTGTTCTTTAATCAAAGAAATTTATAAAGACTTCCTCGTCAATTATTTTGAAAATGATTTAACATAAATCCACTCTTGCCGTTGCAGAACTTTAGAAACAAATCTTAATAACATTCTATTGTGACTGTCCCAGCATATAAATCCATAACGACAAGCAGCAAAGCTTAAATTCAGTGCTTTCTAATATATCCTCACTGACCTTCCAATCAGGTTTTCATTCGTCTTGATTTAACCTTTTCAAGGCTCACAGCCATATTGGTACAATTCCCTCTTGGTTTACTTTTTACTGGAAGATAATATTTAAATCTCTTTTGAGAAACACAACTCCACTCAGGGAGTCCCTCAGGGTTCTGTTCTTGGCCCCCCTCGTTTTCATAATCTACAAACTTTTTATTTGTCATATGATCAACCATGATGATGGTCTCAGCTACCACTGCTTTGCTGAGATTTATTTTACCACCTGTTCTGACACACACACACACACACACCTTCCCACTCATTTTGGTCAGTTGCACTGGGAATTTTCTTAAACTTAACACATACAAAGGAGAATTAAAAGTAAGTGGGCCGAAACTCAGATTTATGTATTGATTTTAAAGTTTTTGTCAATCCCTTTCCAACTTCCTTGTTATCATGTTTGACCCTTTGTTTACTTCCAAAGTTCACACCAACACTCTTGTCAACCCTGAGAATTCTACACATCTGGAAAAACTCCATGACTCCACCCCATTCTTAACCTGGTAAATCTATTATTATAACAAAAATAACCTTGGCACATTGCATGTGGTTACAGCCCTCATTCTTCTGAATGGGAGATTTGCAGTTGGCACAGGGTTTGGAGTTGGTGAGTAACCACAGGCAGTTGGCAGCATCTTCATACGCCTCACTTACACCTGCCACTGAAATGGAAAAAGACAAAAATAAAGTTGCTTGAGGTCCAAAACCATTTTTGGACAGGTAGGAACATTATATTATAGGATATTTATCTTAGTAGTCACTTAAAGTACAGAAAAACAGGCTCACATTCTTCTGGTTTCATATCATTGACTTTCTGGAGCCACATCTTCCAAGTTTGGCAGTCACATGGTTCATGGGCCTCTCCTTGGCACTCCCTGTCGGGAGAAACAGGAGAAGGAAATCCCATTTCTATTGAATATTTTATTTTTGTTTCATGCATTTTAGTTGTTGGTGGTGAAATGGCTTGTGGGGATAAATATGTGTGTCAAACATGAGTGTAAGATTAACTTATGCTAACATTTTTTTCTACATTTTTGTACCCTCCAGGTTTAGGAGTTTAAGATGTTCTGGTTTAACATTTAGCCTGGTATTTACTCTGATATCTACTACCCAATTAGAACAGAATGGTGACCTAACTGCTGAGAACCACTGAAATAAAACAATGCTGGCAGCCTGTTGACCACAGACGCCTTTTAAACAGCAGCTTCTTACGTTTTAGATTCGGTCCATATTCACTCAGATTAAATGCATGAGAGAGGGGAGGGTGTTTTGATTCCAATCTAATGCTCAGATCTGGCACAGGCAGTGATGAGATACGAGCCCACTTTGTGGGTGTGTGTATATGTCTATGTTTGTGTGTTGGGGACATACAGTAAGGACTAGAGCTGTGGAAAATTGAAATTCAGCCAGCTGCATCACCAGAGACCACTGTGAGCTGTACATACACGCATATTCACTTTCTCCCTTCATTTATATATATATATATACACATATATATATACACCTGTGATCGTTTTGACAATGTCTCTTTAACATCATTTGCACAGCTAAAATAAATAAGAACACAAGTCCTTCAGAAATGATACTAATATATTGTTTAAATACTATTAATATCAGTCCTTTAAATCATGTTACATCATTCAGTAACCTGGAGATTTCGTTCAGAATTACAAATTGTATAATGATTAGAGAGATTTGTATCAGCGACTGGCACTGACCAGCAGAAAAGATGGCCCTTGCCACAGTCCACTGCAGGGGCCTGGAGGCGAGGAAAACTGAGCGGGTCAGAGGTGCTGGCACCTGGCCCCTGTCCGGCCAATCGCACCGCTCTATCACAGCCAGCCCGCGGGCACCACCGGATGGCAGGATTATTCTCCACAAATGCCTGAGGAAGAACAGGAAAAGGAGTAAAAAAGGAGGACGGAGAAAAAATAGAGGAGAAAGCATAAAGGGGCATTTAATATGCAAAACACTGCCTTATTCTTTTATTATGTGGCTTTCTGCAATTTTCTGATTCTGATGTAAAATTACTAACATGCATATTTGAATATTTACATGGTAACACAAAACTTTTATCTCATGTCCTATTTTTTCTTAACAAAAGAAATTTGGATTTGGATTGTCTTTACTTAGTGGTTTCTGGCTCTAAAATAGCCTTAAAGAACTTTTGTGCGTATTTTAAACTGATAAATTAAAAGAAGGAGACAGAAGTTGTAAGAACAACAAACCAGCAAGAAGCTAGATATGTCATAACTTAAAATAGAATTTAAAAAGTAACTAGCTGCTGATCAGAATGAAAAATATATAAACTTATATTATAATAATATACTGCTCTATTGTTCAATAGTTTGGGGTTAAAATATTTTGTGTGTGTGTGTGTGTGTGTGTGTGTGTGTGTTTTTTTAAGTATAAATATTTTTAGCAGCCATTACTCCAGTTTTCAGAGTCACATGATCCTTCAGAAATTATTCTAATATGCTGAATGAAGACTGCTTAATATTTCTGTGGAAACGATGTTTAATGATTTTTTTATGAATATAAAGTTAAAAACAAAAAATGGCAATCAACTTTTGAATTACTTCTGATCGACCTAATTCATTCTTGATAAAAAAATGCAATCGTTTCAAAAGTTATTTACCCCAAACTTCTGATTTGTGGTGTGTATACATTTTTAACTTGTTAAAATTTCACATATATATGCATGTATATATATTTTTTTTTATTTGGTAAGTAAATAAATATAATAGGCAAAATAAAGCTCTCTAAGGATTTATTCGGCAATAAAATGATCAGCTGCCTGTACACTATTCCTTAAATATCAATCATCATCACACAAATCTAAACGCTCTTTGAACTTTCTGTCATGTAAAGTTTTGATAATATGCCATAAAACTTCACTGATTAAACCAAAGCTTAAAAAAAAATTCTGTCCTTTTCGGTTCATCTGATTTGCTGAGTCTTGTTATGATGCTGGGATCGGAGTTAATTTTTACAAACAACTCCAGAAATCCGTTAATACACTCTGACCCCAAAAATGGCAACAACAGAGCTCAGGCTTCCACCCTGTGGAAGATTCAACATCACCATGGCAACATAATGAAAGGCTGGGGACTCCACAGCGTGAGAAGTGTCATTCTCAGATGAGAGCTGCCATTGTTACAGTTACTTCAACCCTCTCAGCTCCCATTTCAATGCTCCACCATTCTGGACTGACTTCACAATAACACCAAACACATAAACTCCACTGAGAGGACTGATCCGTGTGACTGAAAAATGCAGAATCACAGGGTTTGTATCAGAACTGAGGCCTAATATTGACTGACTGATGAATTGATTAATCTATCTTCCTGTTTGACTCATCATATCACTGAATAATACAATTATAACAGTATCTACATACAAAATTATAGACTAATATGCATCTAATCATGTCATTTTACCTTGATGTCAAACTGCAGATAACGTTTGTCCATCTCTCTGGACACAATGCTCTCGATGACCTCAACAGGAACCAGCTGGAAGCAGTCAAAGGCTGGGCAGAAGATATTGTGGGCCTCCCCCTCCTGAATCTTCATATTCAGAAAACTGCCAAGGGCAAAGTACACATGATCGTTACAGCAGCAGAGAGAACCGACTGTGATTGTAATGCGACTAAAGCGCTGAATTGAAGTCTCCAAAGAAAACAGCCTCACCTTTCCCAGCATCCTCTGCAGAACTCATGACCACACGGAATATCAACAGGCTCCTCAAACATGGAGGCTGCACACATACAGATGCCGCACTGACAGCAGAGAAAAAAAAACAACATTAGTGAGAAAATATCTACATTATAGACCAATATATAAAATACATTCTATATGTGAAGCTCTACAAAATGGATTGAAAAAAACGTTTGGAAAAAATGATGTTTGGCCATTTCATCTCATGACAAACTTCACCATCCAAAGAATTCCAGTGAAAAACCTATTCAATAATTGTCAAGTTTGTTTCTAGCCTTGACTGTGGCTTTATTGTGAAACTGGTGATCATGCACCCGTTTTTTAGACCCTACATGAAAGAACCGCTTGTGTTACGACATACTGAGACTGATCGCTCATGAACCAAGTGCTCTTCACAAAGCAACTGGATTCTTGGAAATTATAGAAATGATACAATACTGTGTGATATGTTAGTAAGTTGTGTTCAAATAAACTTACTTTAAGCAATCTGTCATTTTAGATTAGGCTTCAAAAGCACTTCTAGCATTTAGGGTTCATACACATTTTTACCAACAAATTTCCATTACTTTTCCATGATTTTTGAGGCAATATTCATATCAGTATAACTCTTCTATTAGTTTTGTGAAATCGCACAGATCAAACCCCATGACCACACCAACCAAATTTATCACCTAAGCATTACGTTTTATCACATTAAGACTAACTATTGTACATCATTCTCCACAGAAGAAGCTGTACATTCACTAATAGAGTACCAAATCTGATCCCTCACCAAGGATCGATCATCATCAGCAGGGGTCAGGCTGATCTCGTCCGGGGAGGTGATGGAGGAGCGAGTGGTGCGAGGCGTACGGGGTGAGGGCAGGGTGTCCCAGGTGTTGTAGCCTCTGGGTGGGGGAGTTGGCATCTGAACTCCTGAGCGCTGACAGCAGTTTTCAGCATTAGACATCCAAGCTTCCAGCAGTTTCTCTCTGTCCCAGTCTACATTTCAAAAAGAAACTTGGGTCAATATGCATGCCAAAAAAAATAAAAATAGGAGTCACAACGATGAAAAAAAACACACATTATTTTACCTATCAAATGCTTTTTCAGTGGAATTTATAGCTGATTCAACAGTGGGTGTAAAAACCTACCCAGATGTTCAGTAGGTTGTTTTCCCACAGGAAATGAGAGCACTTAATTGTCTTGATATGAAACCTGCCAGTCATAGCCGGTACACTTCCACATGGGACGGAAGAAAGGAAGTGATGTATGCTTTTAGCAATAATGAGTAACCATTAAAATGCATGTCAAGACCTTCACTTCTTTTTTAGGCTCTTCTCTTTTAAGCTCTTCCTTTAGATCAAAGGATGGCGGTGACATATAAAAAGGACATATACTTTGATATCTTTGAATGAACTTATCGGTCAACATCAATGACTGCTGCGGTAAGAAGAGATAAGAAATGGCACTTCCCAGAGGAAATCCTGGAGTCAGATTCCAGACGCTGAAAGCCAGATAACAAAGTCCAAGGCAAAACACATAAACAAAATATGACCAAATAAAACTTGCTTCAAATAAGAAAGAGGTGAGATTTTCCCAAATGAAAACCCTCAAAGTTCAATGCCAACTGTTTGTGCTCTGCCATCGTAGTTTCAGGAGTCTAGAGTGTGAATTTGGGTTTAAGATTAAAAGAAGGTGAAACTGCATATTTGAGCCTCGGCTGGCGGTCTCCAGAGAGGCCGCGGCAATAATAGCAGCGCACATGAATCAGAGCTCTGCCCTTTTCTCCCATGGGCTCTAGTCATCTGGAACAAGGCCTGCTAGACAGGCTGCTCACATAATTGGAGATTATTAAAGAAAGCACTGATCCAATTATGAGTCTTGTGCCAGAGAATTTAGCGGCTCTAAACATAAGTGTTCTTGTAAAATTAAGGTGAAGGAAACATCTAGGTCTGCTTTGTGAGCATGGATGCTTTTCAGACCTCTCAGAGGACAATACCATACCCGTTTCCTATGACGGTGGTAAATGCAGATGAAGCCATATTCTTCATGAGTTAGGAACTGGAAGGACTGCATCAGAATTAACCCAATAAGTAGCCCTGTGCAGAATATATGTCCACAGAATTCAAATGGCCATCCCACACAGAGTTCTACAAATTTCCTGCCCCTTGTATGTTTGTTTGCTAAATAATAGCTGGAAGCATATCCATAATCCAGAAGCACTCTATCTGTTCAAACCAAATCACAAGCCTTTTCCGGTCTTTGAGTCACATGGATTTTTGAAATGAAACAAGAAAAACATTTTTGATTATTCAAGGGAGAAAAACAAGTCCTTAAAATCTTAAAGTTGGTCAGACCAATCAATTTCCACCTTCCATAGATCATTTGCTTTAAACGTCATCATTTACATCAAATTACTTTTTTTCTTGTGCAGGAAAAAAAAAAAAGTAAATTAATCAGTGGTCATATTTTATTACTTAATTTTGTCATTTAAGTTAAATGGCTCTGTTCATCATTTTAATTTGAGCTCAACTAGGACCACAAAATAGCAATTATTTCACCTCCACATCAAATGTAAGGCTCAGAAAAACAAGTTATTATAAAAATACTAAGGACACACATATTTACTATTAATGAATGTTTTCCTTCAATAAATCTCCTAATTTAAAGCTAATTAATAATACGTATGACAGTTGTTGTAGTTAAGTGTAGGCATGTGGTCAGGTAAAGGGATCTAGAATATGGTCATGCAGAAAGTGCATTAATATGTGCTTTTTAGGCACAAAAAAAGCCAATATGCAAGTAATTTGCATGCTAAAGAAACACCAAAGAAGTAATCTTTAAAAAGGTTTGTAACCAGGCTGTATTGGGTCAATACCATTGACTTTCATAGTAGGAAAAAAATACCATGGACGTCAGCGATGACCCCAAACAGCCTGCTTACAAACCTTTTTCAAAATTCCTTCTAAGTAAATGATGACTGTTCCTTTGACTAAAGGCCATTGCACACTGTGTCCGAAATTTGAAGTTGAAAAGATGAAAAATAAATACGACCTCACTTTGTGTCAATCACGTTTACACACTGACTCTCAAACCTTCGTCTGAAAATTTGGATAGGGTTTGATTTTCAGCAAGGTTTTTATTCATTTGTAGCATCTGGATTTTGACAAATCAGAGCTTTATACAAACAAACAGTAAAATCCAGAATGACAAATCTTGCAGTGCAAAGTACCGTAAAGATCCTATATGTGGCTCTAGTACCGCTTCTTAATAATAGTAAAGAAGAGGAACTCTCTTATCTCTCTACATCTGGATGGACTCAATATTTGCTTTCATTTCCTCTTATTAAGAAGCGAGAGGACAAGAAAATCATCCTCAATGCTTAAAGACTCCATTTGATACTGTTTTGCTCATTTTTTTCGCATCTGACTCAGTGTGCAACCAACCCTACATTTTTCTATATTATTTGTCACAATCGTACCATGAGCCCGAAGAAGAGCCTCTGCTGTGAAGAGAGGAGCCTGCAACATATCTGCCGTCTCCACTATCAGCATGTCCTTTAGTCTCCTGAGGTCCTGCACTCGCAAACCTTCATAAAACTGAAACACAGTAACACGGTTGTGTTAAACACTGAATCGTAGCGAAATCAGTATTCAGATATCTGCATCCAACTCTTCTATTTTTGTTGTTCTAAAAAAAATAAATGCAGATTCAAATCTGCCACATCTGGACACCAGGGCTTGAGGCAAATGTTAATGTCACAAGAAATTCCAGAGTTTATTTGGAGAGCTCACCTCCCTGCGGTCTAAGGCTGCATACTCTGCCTCAATATCCTCTGCATGGGGGTCAGTGGAGAAGACCATCTGAGACTCCAGACTGAGAGCAAGCTCCTTATGGTGCTGCCTTTCTGCACAGTCACATGGCGTCTCCTTGTTCTCGTTCTCTGCAAACAGGTCTGCACCACGCTTCACCAGGAACTGCAGAAAGAGGGTACTACTGTTAATATACAGTGAAAAGATCAATAGAGTAACGAATTCATGACACAAATTTTCCTAAACGTTTTGAGATACGATTGCTAAGTAAAGGTTTTTTGTGTGTTTGAGTTCAGGTAAAGAATTGAAGATCAATTCCAGGAAGTTTCAAAACATAAACCAGTTCAATATTAAATTCAATATATTAGCATAAGTTAATGCAACAATCAACGTGAGACAATAACAACTTTACATCATTTATTAATCTAATTTTAATCTAAATAGCCTTTTTTATTTGTATATACCTGGATACATGTATAAACTAGTTAACAGTAGTTCACCTCTTCTAAACATGAACTAACAATGAACAATACTTATTATTTAAAAGTACCTATAAAATAAGAAAAACATGCTGTTCAATGTATGTATAATGTATTAACTAATGTTAACCCCATTAAACCCCATTAAAAAGCGCTACCCAATAAACACTTTTGAGGATAAAATCTTTTTAATAGTTTTTATTATCAAAACAAAGATTCCCAAATGTTCCAGAATTTCAAATAGTTGTATCTGAATGAAAAGCTTTAATTAGATGTTTTATGCATCTCAGTTTTTGATTTTGTTCACTGTATGGAAAGAGTTGAATTAGAACACAACAACAGTATGTATAGACAGTGTTTGATAATTGTGCTATATGTACCTCCACACACGTCTTCATCCCTGAGGCAGCGGCGTAGTGTAGTGGTGTGTTTTTCTTGTTATCAGTGGCACTGACGTCAGCACTCTCATATTCACCATGGTCCAGTTTGGCGCCGGTCCACTTCAGGATCATTTGGAGGCACTCGCCCCGTCTGCGTTCATCTTCATAAGGACGGGCTAGTCGCGGCTGCAGTGCCCCTTCGGATAGCAAGATATTTGGCCCCATGCATAAAACATGCAGTGTGGTCTCATTGTGCATGTTACGTTTGTTGGGGTTCCCATCCTTGCTGAAGAGGAAGGACCTGTGAAATTATGGCATGATGAACGACAAAAAAATATAGATTTTTAATTTGCAATAACATATAGATGATAGAATTCTGACAATAACAATATGCCAATGAAGCAAACTGATATGAAGTCTCTTTCCAACAGCTATAAATTTTGAGCAACACTGGCCTGCTGATTCAGACCCAGAATCTTCAGCACATTTTTGCCTTAAAATAACTTTCAAAGATTGGCCCCTAAAATTCCACACTTTTTAGGCCAAAGAGTTTCACACTGGGCCAGAAAAACAGCAGAATGTGATGATTTGTGTACATGATTTGAGTACTTCTAACAGTTTGAAAGCATTTAAGAACCAAGGAAATCTTGTATCATTTATAAAATACAAGTTTGGGGTCTGCGCGTATGTGTGTGTGTCAGATTCAAACGTTCTGCAGGTCATTGACATAAGCAATAAGGAAAAGCAAAACAAAAAATTTGGCTTAAAACCAAATTCTTTCAAATCTTCTCTCTTTAGTCATGTTGGTTTCATATGACTTTGAATATATATACCATTTTCACCCAAAAAAAATGCAAATTCCGTCATTAATTACTCACCCACCTGTTTTTATTTTTCCAAACCCATAAGACCTTTGTTCTTAAGAACACAAATAAAGATACGTTTGATGAAAACCAAGCGCTTTTGTATCTGCACTGACATCAACACAACTGAAATATTCCCATGCCCAGAAATGCAGTAAGTAAATCGGTGAAACAGTTCATGCAACATCAGTGGTTAAATCGTTATTTAAGAAGTTTTATAAATAAACATAAATAAAGATTTCATTCAACAATTCTTCTCCTCCTCATTCCATCTGCCATCATTTTGCATTGTACCGCGAGACATGCTCATGCTTTCCTCTGCATGTGAACACCACAGCCAACAATGCATTATGGTACGATCCAAAATGGCTGAAGACGGTAACTCAGGGGAGGAGAATTGTTGAATACAGTCGTTATTTTTAATTTCTTTGCACACAGAGTATTCTCATAGCTTGTTGAACCACTGATGTCACATGGACTATTTTAATTATGTAATTACTTTCTGACCTGGAAATATTTCAGTTGCATTGTCGTCTATGAAGTTCAGAAACTTCAGATTTAATCAAAAATATCTTAATTTGTGTTGAGAAGACGAATGAAGCTCTTACAGGTTTGGAATGATATAAGAGCCAGTAACTAATGACATTTTTTTTTTTTGAACTATGCCTGTAAACCACTAAATAAAAATATATAATAATTTAAAGTTAGTCATAATCATTATTTAAGAAATGTTTTAAATGTATTTTCACTGGGAAAAAAAGTATTTGAATTCTTAATTCATAAATATTACATCTTCAGGTAGTTTACTCACATTGTCATGAAAATGTTTTGTAAGATGTTTTAAAACACTTATTGGCATATAATTATGGTCTTTAGGCCATCACTGTCATATAATTTCTTGTTTAATGTTTTCTTGTGGTCTTTTTTGATGTTGGTTGTAGTCAGTGTTGAGCATGTTGCTTTAAAAAAGTAATTAGTTATAGTTACTTATCACAAATAGTAACTGAGTTAGTAACTGAGTTACAGCCTTATAAAAGTAACTAATTACCACGGAAAGTAACTATTGCATTAATAAAAAATAAATAAAATGGTAAACTTGGATGCTCTCAATAATAAATGTTAAATTAATGAAACTAACTGGTGGTGGTGCTTGTTTATCATTTAATGTTTCTATAAAAAACGGG
>JAUCMS010000028.1:7622055-7633360 GCA_032357445.1 Enteromius radiatus | reverse complement strand
ATTACTCGTTACTGAAAAAAATAACGCAGTTAGTAACGCCGTTTATTTATAACGCCGTTATTCCCAACACTGGTTGTAGTCCATTTCTAAATTTACATTAGCATTTTAATAAGCAGCAAAGCTAAATATTTCATAATGTGAAATCACATTAAACTACCTAAAATGGTATTCTCATTATAGAAAGTTTATTCAAGCTCATGTATGTTACTTGTATGTTACAGTCCATTTTTAAAGGTGCACCGTGTAAATTTTAGCGGCATCTAGCAGTTGAGGTTGCGAACTGCAACCAACGTCTCGTTCCCTGGCTCACCCCTCCCTAAAGAGAAGGTACGGTGACGGTTACAGGATAAGATTTCATAGTCTGAGACAGCGGAGATAACCAGCAATGAGGTTTCTTTACTGAAGTAAATTAATGAATTATATTTATTTAGTTATTGAATAAATCAATATGTTATTGCGAATATTACTGTTACTTGTTCATCATTGTGTCAGTGTTGTATTTGCGAAAACAACATAGTAAAGAAACGCGCTCTGTTGGTCTTTTAATGGCCACTGTACAAACATAATGGCAACTTCCATGTAAGCAGACCCACAGTATATGTAGATATAAATAGCTCATTCTAAGTTAACAAAAACATAACAGTTCAATGTGAAAGCCTTTTGTACACCTCTGAAAACATGCTTACATATATTATATTGCAGTGATTTCAGACAACAGATCCCCCTAAATATTACACACTCCACCTTTAATTTATTTTAATAAACTGACAGATATAACAAACAAAACAATGTTATTAGCCTTCAAATAACAAATAACAAAGCTTCAAATAACTAAAAACTATGAAATACAAAAATTATTTCAATCATTAAACATCTGGAAATTAAAAAGCCTCTTGGCTATGATATCTCAAATAAAAACTAAAAACAGAATACCAAGATGTTAAATATTACTTGATAAGCCATCTCTTACCTGAGTATGCGCGTCATGGCATGTCTGGCAGCATAATGGAGCGGGGTGTTGTGTTGGTACGGTTCCCCATATGAGGTGTTGGGATCCAGAGACTCTTTGAACTGAGGGTTGCCCTCGTAGAGCTGATAGGCCAGAACCTCATCTCCACTGATCAGTGCTTTGCGGAACTTGGTGGCCGTGTTCCCCATCTCTCGCTTCCCAGCTCTCCAGAACGATCAGACCTCTTCAGCCTGTGGGTCCACAGATAGCCGACATGGTGCGCTTCCTGGAAACAAGAACAAAGCAAAGAATGCGTGTACTGTACTTCATCAGATAGGAGTTAACTACATCATATAGTAAACATCGGAAAAATCCACCACAGGCATGTTAACAAGCAAAACACAAGCCAAAGGAAAATAAATCCTATTTGAAGTTGTATAAATGTATAACCTTCACAACCACGTGCAGTAAAAATCTGCAGCAACAGGCCTGAAGTGCTTATAAGAAGCAAACTGCCTCTCTACCATAACCGAACAGCACTTCACGTGTTTAACCACATGAGAGGCCTGACAGAAGCAGATGCTAAACATGTCCCACTTCACATGTGTGCCCTTCGAAGACTAGCAAAACCGTGGCCGCTTCTAAGAGCTGATCTAAAACCAGCGCAACAACACCGATCCTTGTCAACCTTCCAGAGAGAAAAATGAAAACAGGTCTTGGATCAGAAGCAGACGGCTAATTGTCTCAACACACTGACTCACTCTCCACAGGAGCTTGTGAGGAACGAAACAGACTTCCTCCAGGAACACTAGGGGCTTCCGGCTCCCTTCGCCAACTGCTGTCGACCTACTGCGAGCAGGTTCTGTCGAGGAGCAGGATTCAGCAGGGCAAAAGTTATGCCCCCACAAATGCCATCTGTCAACATGGACACCTGTGGTGTCAGCTGTATTCATATTTACACCGACTTTGTGAATATAGTATCCCAACAGCAGAAAAATAAATAGGGCCATATACAAAAACCGCCTCAATTTCATCACAGACAGGCAACCTCATGGGAAAAACACAACTCGTCTGGCCTAGTTTCATGGTCTGTGGGTGGTCTTGCATTGGCTTAAATAGAATGATAAGTGTGAACTATATTTTAAAGAGGGGTGTGAAAATGTTAAAGAGTGCATGCAAACAAGACAATTCTGTTATAATTTATTCATCCTGATGTTGTTCCAAACCTGTTTGACTTTCTTTCTTCATTGAAATAAAACATTTTGGACAATGTTGGTGACCAAAGAGTTTTGGCAAAATTACAACTTTGATTTGGAACCAGATTATACGGGGTTAATAATGACTTTATAAAGATCATGGCAGCATCCTTATGTTATTTGGAGATTTGTAGGTCCAGTAGTAAAATCTGTTGACTTTAGCAATTTCTGTTGCATTATTTTCCACTGGTTACTGTTACGGTTATGGGGGCAAGAACTTTTCAAGTATTTTCTCCAAAGTTTGCATGCCTGTAACTCCCAGACGTTTTATATATCTTAAAGCCCTTTAATATTTTGGGTCTTAACAAACTTTCCTTTTAGTATCTCCATTTAAGGCTCTGTATGATTTCACACTGTAATAAATTGTACACACTGTCAATGGCCAAAAACAAAATGTGGGTCACACTGCATTAAGCCTTATATAAGTCCAAAGAGCAAATAATTTTGAAACTAGAAATGTATCTTGTTTCCCTGTTTATAAATAATAGTATAACATGCGTGTCTGAGTGCTATGAATATTCTTTTCCAAAGATATGTTTGATGAAATCCGAGAGCTTTCTGACCTGCATTGACATCAATGCAACTGAAATGTTCCAAGCCCAGAAATGTAGTAAGGTCATCGGTAACAAACAATGCATTATGGTACTATCCAAAATGGCAGAAGATGGTAAGTCAGGGGAGGAGAATAAAACAAAGTTGTTATTTTTGTTTTCATTGTGCAAAAAAAGTTTAATGATGTCAATACTTTCTGGGCCTGGGAATATGTCAGTTGCATTGCTGTCTATGCAGGGTCAGAATAAATATTACTTTCCAAAGTTGTGGAACTGAATGTCCTTTAGATTATGGTTCCTAATAAACTTTTCTATTTGAAATATAAACAATATAAATCATAACATTTCATATTTTGGCTATTATCACTATACATGCTTATCTTTCTTCTAGGGATGTCAACGATTTATTGATGATCGATTAATAATATACTAATGTACAAACTAGGCTTTTAATATGATCCAAACTTTAAACCTACATTATAGCAGATACAACACAAAGTTCTTTTTGTACTGAAATGTAGTAATAAGTCATGTTTTATTATAATGTTTGTAGTAGGGCTGTGCAATATGGACAAAATAATCATATTGTGATTTTTTGAACGAATATTGCGATTTTATTTGCGATTTTGGCAAGTGTTTTTGTTTTTTCAAACAAGCTTCATACATACATTCGAAATGTATTCAGTGCATAACAAAACATTTCACAATGAATGAAATAACATTTACTGACGATGTGCGCAGGCATCATATCTGTGCACATATGATTGGTAATTTCTTTGTGCCGTTTCTGAATAAAAAATTCTGATTAAAAATCTAAATAAATTAATAGATAAAATTGCAGCCTTATGTGATTTAGAAATTGCATGTGCTAAAATTGCGATTTTTTTTTGCGATTGCGATTAATTGCACAGCCCTAGTTTGTAGGCACTTCACTTTAACTGGGCTGCCGACGCAAACAGCACAGATTCATTCCCAAAACTTGTTAATTCGTTCCTACAACATATTAATTTTTAATATAATTTATTTAATTAACTTTTAAGAAAACCCATGATTTAACTTAAATGCGGGAACAATTTAAGTGACAATAATGCATTATTAATCTTTTACTCCCTTGTGTTTACCACATTATGTGAAAACAATATTCAAATACTCACAGTGAAATGTTTCAGATGGGTAACAGTAGGCCAATGATTTTGGAAGCTGATCACCGACTGTGTGTCACAGCGCCGGGCGCCATACTTTTGTTTGAAATCTTTTTGTTTTAAATCCCAATAATGTAAATTGCAAATACTGCTATGGTGTTTTTAAAACAATGAGTGCCATGAAACATCAAAAAATCTGAAACAGCACAAAGTATAATAATCCCACGCATAACTACAGCGCGCTCTCAGAATTTTATCAAATGATTATAATCACATCTATTAATTTTAATGTCCTGTTACTAGCCTTTTATTTAGACTAAAACCCCCATTAGGGTGAGGAAGCTGGCATTTGGAGAGCTATTTGCGCATGCTGTCATGCCGTTGACTATAGGCATAGCAACAAATGCATTTTATAGTATTAAGGTTAACGATTAATCGATTAATTGATTGTTAATTTAAACGATGGTCAATTGTGCAAATGATCGAAATTTGACATCCCTACTTTCTACAGAAAAACATAGACAAAATCAAAAATTTGGAACGACACTTCTATTGTATACTATGGACCAAAAAATAAAAAAACTAACACCAAAGTTATATAGCCCCATTTCACTTGTGTGACCTGAATTTGAGTTCTGGCTCATGCACGACCCTTTCCCAATTATCCCCCCTCCACCTCTAAACTCTTTAAGATTTTCACTGGAAAATTAGCAAAAATATGTTTATTTCAAACAATAAACATTTAGAAAACTGAAAACCAGTCGTTTATGATAGATTAAAAACACACACATCATTCTATTCTTTTTATATCGAATAAAAATGTAAATAAAAAAGCGTTTCTCTATGTGTATGTTTTATTAACAAAAAATGTGACACTTCTGTCACAGTTCGAAGCAAACGTCATATTAAATCTATAACAGCTCTACGGTGGCAACAATAGCCGTAGTAACTATGGCATTTTGGCGCGGAAACTATGGTTACCATGGTAACTTTTGCAAGGGTATTATGATACGTTAACGTTTAATTTCTCAAGTTGGGGAGTGAAATACTCAGCATGCAGGAAGTCAGCTGTTGTGTGTGTGCTGCTCCAGATTCTTTGCGCTGTTTATAGCCGAACATCGATTTCCTAGAAGGGGCTGGGCGACGTGTTTACAGCGTCTGCTATTTACACACACGTTACATAGATTACACACTCGAATCAAGAGAAATAGCCACTGGACTGTGTTGTCATGTTTTGCAAAACATTATTATTTACGTTGACAAAAATAGTCACCGGGGCGTTTTCAACCGAGTTGCTGGCCACTGTTTCTAAGAGCTGGATGGTTTTATTTTCCACGCATTCCTTATGGCGCTATCTGTTACTTGTAATTATAAAATCAATACAGGAGCTGTCCGCTCTTCTAGCTCGTTTATGCTCAGATCAGTCATGATAACCGAGTTAGCTTGGCAACTTGACATTATCCAGATGTTACATCAGACAGAGAGATACAGAGTGTTTAAATGCATAACTAAAACAAATATATGAAATTTAATCGCTGTCAACCAGTCGATTTGTTGTTATAACAGATAAACGTATTAATATTACTGCATGTCGTTACAAACAAATCTTTTCTCCGATGAAGCACAACATAATTTACATATCCTACTTACCCAATTAGCACGACGATAGCGGTCGTTTTTCCTATTTCTGACCCTGAATAATTTAGCGCTTATCTGATAAAACTGTGTTGACCCTAAATAAAAAATCTGCCTCTCGCCTTTGTTGTGAACGGTCCTCGGCCACCGTGAAGCTTTCCTCAATCACACCGTTAAAATTCAATATTTCAAAATAAAAGTCCCACATCAGAAAAGTACCGAGCGCTGAATACATAACTACGTAAAGGAAAATTGGTCTTATTTTAAGCCTGGCTTTTCGAAACTTATTATAAGGTACTTTTCTACACACAACAGAAATTTGTTCCAAGTTTACTATTTATTCGTTTAATTTATGGTCACACACATATTTGTATATATATTTATTTATTAAGTGACACCAGTTGCTACAAAAATTAATTACATTATGCTAAGTTAGCATACTTTTAATGAAAAGATTATTATTATAATCTTTAAGTTCACACTTTGCACACATATTAAAAAAGTAATTCAAATGTAAATTATGTTTACTTTAGGCTACATAAACGTTATTGGTTTAAAAACCATTCAACTTTAATCCTTTAGTTTTAATAAATATAATTTTTGCATAAATGTTATTAAGATATTTTTCATCTCATCTTCATCCGAAATATAAAGAAGGCCTATACCATCACCAGAATGCTCTTGCTCTTCAGACCAAAACTATGACGCAGTTTAATTGAGATAAAATATTAACACTGCATAAAATAATCGTTTTGTTTTGAAATGTAAAACACATTTTTTGTCTGCATAACTCAGTCTGCATAATATCCGTGACTACATTGCATTTAAACCTAATGTAAAAGAGATTCGATTGAAAATATGATAATGCTGAAATTAAACACCAGATGGCAGTGTTGAATTCATCATACATCACGTTCAAGATATGTTTGAAGTTAAAAATGCATCAAATGCACAAACGGCTTACATTATAAATTATTTTGTATAGTTTAGCCTATCGTTTCTTTTTATTCTGTTGTTTATTTTTAAGAGAGTCCATACTTCACACTGAAGGAGCACAACAGCAGTTAGCCTAGCAGTGTCCTGTTTAATTAGGGAGAACGTTTGAACTTTCTTTTCTCTGTCAAATTCTGAAGTTCACTGTACATCAGATACACATTACCTAGCGTCACATATTCACACGTTCAAAATAGCAAACATTTGCTTCGGAAACATTATGCATAATTTGTTGGTATAATATCAGTCAAGTTCTTCTATCTATGAGCCCTGTTTCCGTTTTAAGTACAAGTTAAGTTTTAATCAGAAACTATTTACATCTATTCATCTGACAGCTAACGTGAAACGTATATTAATTTTAATCAAACAGTGTGCTCCCAACTACTTGCTGCGGTGTATTATCAAATTCCCTGAATTTATAAGCTCATGGGAAAATTAAAGGACATTCTTAATATGGTGTCCCTTACAAGTAAAGTCTAGGAAACAATGGACCTTTGAGAGAAAATGCCACAGAGAAAATTCAAGGCTTCACTTTCTCAGACTTAAATCTGTCTCATGACCCTATAAAGCTTGCATCGTTTGATATAACACTGACTGAAGCCTAATTGGAATTTATACCCAAAAATTATATACAAACTCTTCATATATATATATATATATATATATATATATATAGTATATACATATGCATATAAATATATATAAAGTTTGCATTATTTGAAGCTTTGCAGAAATACAGCATTTTAGGATTTTATGCAAAGGAACTATTATGATTAATAATAATAATAATAATACAGTATCATGGCACTATAAAGCTTGCATCATTTGATATGATACTGAAACATTTTTTGGAATTTGTGCATATTAATTATTTTTATTATTATTAAATAATGTAAAAACAATTAAAAAAACAGTATAGGCCTAATGAAAGCTTGCATCATTTGATATGTTGCCCAGAAAGCTAATTAAAAGCACATCAATTTACAGTTTTTTCTGCTTCTCCGAAAACATTATTTGGTCAAATTTAGTTCCTGCCAGTGCCAAATGCATATTAATCCTTACAAATAAATCAAAATCCTCTTTCACACCACAGACTTTAATATAAATTGCATTATAAGACTCAGTAAGATTAGGATCACAAAAAAAGAACGTATATTTTAGAAGCAGAAGTTTGCAAGGAGCACATGGTCAGCCGCTCCAGCTGCTAAAGTAGTGTTAATCCTGGGGGTATTGAGGTTATTAGACTCAGGAAAGCATTGTGAACTACTAGACCGCTGAGGATTAACACATCACATGTTCACCGGGCACCAGGAGCTGCTGATGAATGCTGCTCGGATCTTATCTTTTTACACTTGCGATTGGATGTCAAGCATCTTGTCGTGGCAGCCATTTGAGGTGAAATTTAGGATGTTTTCAATTGTATTTCACAGATTAATGGAAATCACTTTGCATGGGACACAGTGTGGGGCGTTCTGCAGACCCATAGGCAGCACATACCTGCATAATAATTCCAGATGAATGGAAATTGTGTATGATCTTATTCTAGAGCTGCAATGTTGCATTGGCTGCTTTGAATATAAGAAACCTCTAAACTTGCATTGGTACTCACTCTTTCTTGTAAGCTTAGTGATTAGCATTTTATTGAGCCCAAATACAAATGAAATTGCCTGTTACAGTATCTAATTATATTTATGTTATGCTGTGTTATGTAATAATAATCTTACTTAACTAGTAATTTCATGTCATTATTTTACAATTCCTCTGAATAACTCACAGATATATATCTGTAGTAATAGCCAGCAATACACTAAATGGGTCAAAATTATTGATTTTTGCCAAACATCATTAGGATATTAGGATTATGTACCATAAATATATTTTTGGAAATATAATTAGTAATTAGTAATATGCATTGCTTAGAACTTCATCTGAATAAGTTTAAAGGCAATTTTTTTTCTCAATATTTTTTTTTTCACCCTCACATTTCAGATTGTCAATTAGTTGCATCTCAGCTAAATATCGTCCTATCATAACAAGCCATAAATCAATTAAAATCTTATTTATTCAGCTTTGTGATTATGTATACATCTTAATTTAATACAAAATTGACCCTTATGACTGGTTTTGTGGTCACAAAAATTGTTTATAACCAAGAAATCATCAGTAAAATGTAAAACACATTTGAATTTTTTATTATGTTTACAAAGCAAAAGAATATTGCAACAAAGCAATTCATATTCCACATTAAATCAGTCAAATTCAACCGAATGAAAATCCAATGAGGTCTTTAACTGGTCTTAAAGCCCAGAGTTTGTGCATCTTTCATCATGCATCTTTCTCATATGTCCTGATAGCGACAACATCATCCATGATACATTTCTGAAGAGAGAGAAAGAGAAAGATTCTGAACAATGACAAGCCTAATCAAAGCTGATGTTTGTGCAATAAAATAAAAGGTAAATCATTCATTTTAAACATTAAAAACATTTTAACATATTAATATTGTGCATATGGCTTGAACACATACCGCTATCATTTTGGAGTCTTGAATCTCTCTTTCAATTATTGTGGTCTTCCCCTCCCAAGTCTGCTTTTGTATAAGTTTGTCATCTCCAAGGCTTATAGTAGTCTGAAGAGAATGAAAATAAAGGAACACGGTTAATCTCAACATAATAAGCTACTTTACACACACACACACACACACATGCATTTAAAACAGAAAATCTATAGGCTGTTATATATATATATATATATATTTTATCCTTACCCTGACTTTCCTGTCATCTGCTGTCGTCTCATCAAATTCTTCATCAAATTTGAATTTGATTTCCAGGGTCTTGAAGGTAGTGACAGCTTTCATACAGATGAACCCCTGCTCATCCACAGCAATCGACAGACTGGGTTTTGCTAGGTTAGCCATTTGTCTAGAAGCAAAACCAGCACCTGTGTACAAATACAGATTAGCTTGTGATACAGATAATGGCAACTAATAAAGCTGGACAAAAAGCTGCCTCATAAGTAGGCATACATAATAATAAAACCTAGTTCCGTATGAATTTATGTATCTTACCTACAGCCTTCATGTATTCATCAAAATTGTCACTGGAAGTCATTTTCCATTTACCAAGGAACTGCTCAACCATTGTTATTGCTGTGCTCGGTATTGAATAAAGACTGGAGGATTACAACACAAGATTTTTTTGTTTAATGTGTATATAAAGTGTTGCAAAGGCTCAGACCAGAACAGAGGGAGATTTAAAGCGTCCTCGGATAAGAATCTCCGCTCACTGACCAATCAGCAAAACTGCTGTGATATTTGAGAATTTGATTGGTTAAGGTTTGATAGAACGATGTCGGAATATTACATTATTAGGTACACAGTTAAACCATATAAAACAGAGTTATTTGTAAATGTGGATTGCGCAATAATAATGGCAATACGTTTAACTTGACATCTTTAAACAAGATATGAGTTTTGTTGAAGTAGGAGCGTCCATCAGTCTAGTTTTGAGATGAAGGACATTTTAAATGCAAAATTGAATCTTTGTTCTTGATGGGTATCAACAGTGAATTTACTGACTGAAGTCCATAAATTGGTAGCATTTGTCTATGCACAGCAAACCCTCAGTAGACAGATTTCTCCTCGCTGTCCAGGTTTAGTGCAGAACAGAAACGGCGCCATCTGCTGGTGATTAATAGTAAAGCAGCTCTACAATACACGGAATAGGATCGTTGGTTTCTGTTTTTATACACTTAAAAACCCTATTCGGACGGGACTAGTTTTACAGGGGGTCGTTGGAGAATTTTTTATTTTTCACAGGCGTAGGCTACTTGGTGATTTAATCCCGCCCGAATCTGCCATATCTGTGTTTTTCTCTCACAGTCTCTGTGATAATTCCAGAGAAAATGACCTAGCGTTAACGTTAGTAAATAAAATATTCTCGATATAAATTTTCCTTAAAGATTTATTTAGTTATTTTCTAAAACGTATTTTTAGGTAATATTGTTATATCTCTTTCATGCATTTTCAACATGACATGGAGCTCAGTGGCGATTATTAATTTATTAAACAGGCATTACTTTTCCTTAATTAGTCATGCAAACGCTGTTGTCCAATCTCTGACCTACCAGATGACTCCATTTAATAATTAATTACAAGCAAACATAGCTGTCTTTTGCATTGTAAATAGTCCTTTAAAAAGGTGCAAGCCTGTGCAGCAAATAAGATTTGCTGGTTCTTATGTCTCTGTGACAAGTTAATTTACTGCCTACAAAAGCAATTTTTTAAGCTGCAACCGGAAATACAGAATGAATTCCATAATGGAGTAGGCCTATACAATAGGTCTTCGAGTGCAAATATTTGCACTCGGTGGAACAATAATTAGTTTAAAGAATCTGTAGAGAGGAGAAATAGAAGAAAATTGAAAAAAATGTAGAGCAATGATAGGCTTCTTGCAGAGGCTGATTATTTTAACGCTTGTGCTGCTGCACACAGAGCTGAATCAATTACTGCCTGCCACATATTTTCCCACAGGCTGGAAGCTGCTGAGACAGCTGGTGCAGTTGGAATCAGTGCAGACAGTCTGACAGAAAATAACACAACATTCCTATCAAAAGGTTATTTATTTCTTTATTTGTATTAATTTAATTATTTATTCCATGAAAATGATGCATAGAATTTAAAATAATAGCCTAATAATAATTACATAAAAATCGATAATTATATAAAATAACAAAAGTCTGATTATTTGCCAGAATACAGTAGAAGAATAGTCCTCA
>JAUCMS010000028.1:7608997-7621955 GCA_032357445.1 Enteromius radiatus | reverse complement strand
GGATGAGGAACAGCTGTGATAATTAATTCGGCCAGCCCTCCTCCTGAAACTTCGTTATTATCAAAACGATCCCTAAAAATCGATAATTATATAAAATAACAAAAGTCTGATTATTTGCCAGAATACAGTAGAAGAATAGTCCTCAAAATATACTGTAACATTTCTGTAAAAGTATGCCAACCAATTAATGGTTAAAATTAGGTGCACTAGATGCAAGGAAAGCTAAAAATAAAGATCAAACATTTTAAATATATATTTTATATTAATGATTAAATTAAATTAAATGTTTAAAAAATAGAGAGCAATATTGTTCTATATAATAGCACAATATTGCTCTCTATTTTTACTAGCTTTGTTTTATGGTATTCATTTATTCTTTTCTCTGTTTCACTGAGAAGTGTATTGGCAACAGGACGTTTGAGTGGGTGATTTGGAATTTACTTCTTTGCTTTACACCATCTGTAAGTAATATATATAAATAATCTTAACTTTTAATAGCAAGCATATTTTGTTGAAACTGTTTTTTCGTAGAAATGATACTTCATTGCAGCTGGTGTAAGCTTGGAAAAATATATATTCATATTGTAGCTACTATACATATGCGTGCGTGTGTGTAAAACATAATAAATATTACATCACCAAAACACCCAAATAATTAAATGAAGTACACTTTATATTAGGTGGCCTTAACTACTACGTACGTACATTTAAAAAATAAGACCATTTAAAAGATAATATATTTTTACACATTATGTTCTGAAGTATATTATGTAATAAGCTTAGTCCGTGTGTTCTAATAGGTTTACTGTCACCTGCTGGCGAAGCGCTGTAATGACATTAACAGAAGCAAACAACACAGTATACCATGTTCACAGAACCCCAAACCTTTATTTTCACCAAAGTTTGCACACACAGAAATGAGGGGAGAGGGAAGGGGGGTGGGGGACAATTTTGGCAGCCAAAGACACTTCAAGCATATTTATAGAGGAGACAGTGATTTGAAAAACAAATCCAAATAAAATCACAATCATTCAGTGCATATTCCGCATCACTTCACTTCCAGAGAGAAAGGACACAAATGCTCGGTCAACCTAACATGAACACACACACACACACACACTTAGACACAATCACTCCAGTCGCGCGAAAACCAACCAAATAGAAAAACGTCACACGTCAAAGGCTGTAGTTGGGAGTATATGAGGATACATTCAGCTGGTAAAGATGTTACCTATTTTATCAAGCCAGACAGATGCCAGAACATTCAGAGATATACGACTCCCTTAATTACACCGCTGCACTAATGAAGATGTCTACTCCTGCTAGAGACAGATGACAAACATCAGCCTTGAGTGCCAAAGGCCTGAATCAATGCCGAGGAACGGGGCAGGTCAACGAAAAGAAAACCTCGCTCATAGCTTAGAACCGGCTGCTTATTTCTCCTTTTCTTTTGTTATATAACGCAGGCTATGTCAAGCTGTCTAGACTCCCATCTAAAAGGGTCCAGAAAGGGTGCAGTGTTTCCAAACATCAGCCAACAAAAGAGTACGTTTGCAGAGGTCGACATGCAGATGTGCGTAACATTTCAAGAGAGGGATATTTCATTTTATGTAAGGATAATAAGCAAAGAAACGTAAAATACATTTTGCTTACAAATGAAACACTATTAACAGGTTTTTATTTGTTTCAGTACTCATATTTCAAGCTATCCGTTCAGGAAAATGCTTTGATCATGCTGTATATAAACGTAAGTGCACTATATATTCATGAGTCTGGGTAGGTTGGCGTTTTAAAATGGAAATCTGGGGCCTGAGCGCTTTTTGCATTCTTCACGATTACACCAAACTTCACATCATTTAACACTGCAAACGTAAGCGGGCGGCTTACTCACAAAAAACCTTTCACATGATCAAACCAGACGTGCCTCAACTGAAATCGACAAATTATAATCAAAGAATCGACATAATGTATCATGGAGATCTGATACATTTGATTTGTTACCATTCGATCTGATAGACGGAAAGACAAATAGATAGATAGAGAGAGAGAAGGAGAGAGTGAGTGAGATAAAAAAATGTATTTACAAAATAATACTTGTGTCTTCCCATTACTCTATTAAAATCAAGCAAGACCGTTCAAACAGTATGTTACTAGTTGTTCTGCCTGGTGGTTACCAGTGGTTGTGTGTGTGTGTGTGTGTGTGTGTGTGTGAGCAGGATAGGATGACGGGTTGGTTGATGAAGGGTATGAGGAGGAGGATAACTTCACGCTATTAGTTCTTCCCTCAGCTCCTTGTTCCTGCGGACGATTGCAGCATGTCGCTCCTGACAGGGTCGAAACAAACATAGTATCACATACATTAGGATTATTCACTTGAGACTGATATTTGAAAATAACCCATGCAACTGACTAATAGTGTTTAGTTATTTAATGATTTATTCATGAATCACTCGATTCAGTGACTTACTCAAAAGTCGTTCCTAAATGAATTAGCTGTTCGAACAAAGCAGTTGACTGAATAACGCCACCTACTGGCAGTTTTAGTTTTATATTTATATTTAGAGTATCATTTTACTTTCATTTCACAATAAAAAAAATAAAACCATTAATATATATATATATTTTTTTTTTCTTTTTTTAAAGTATTGAAGTATTTATTTCTAAAACTATTTTTTGTCACGACAACTTAATGCTTTTCACAATATCGACTGACTTAGAAATTACATTAATTAATTTGCACAACATGCTTAATGACTCAATGTTACTAAAAAGCTAAGCAAAAAAATAATAATAATAATTAAATTTTTTAAATAATGAAAAATGCATATCATTAACTAAATAATTTAATTCTATAATATTCAAACTATTTTTATTCAGTGGTTGATATGAAGTGCTGTCAAATGATTAATTGCATCTGAAATAAACATTTTTTTACATAATATGTGTGTGTACTGTATGTATATAAAGACACACACATACAGCATATATTTAGAAAATATTTACATGTATTTTTAATATATAAAAGTAAAATTGTTTTTAAATACAGATGTGTGTGTGCATAAACATAAACAAAACATAAACCTTTATTTTGTACGTGATTTGAATACACACATAATATATAAAGTGTTTTTCTCACCTTCTCATGCAAGCGTCCCATCATGGCTGCCATTTGGGCCTCACGATTTTCCTTGTTCTGCTCCATCTTCAGAATGAGCTTTTCCTCTGCCATCTTGCTGAAGTTGCTGTTTTCCTCCATGGCTTTGAGCAGCACATCCCTCTCGTGCTCACGTTTCTCAGCCAGAGCTTTGAGCACCTGAGCTTCCTGAGACTGTTGAGGAAAGCCATTATATGCATTTGCATCTAAACATAAAGGCAAGGGAATGGCCTACATTTCCTCAAGGTTAAATGGATTCTAATGTGGTTGACCAGTAATCTTGTACATTTGTCTGTGGCAATAAAACTGTAAGCTGTGTAGGTAAAGCTATTAAGCTTTGATGCATTCAGTCCCACTGACCCTCCTGCGGTTCTCAGCAGCCTCCAGCTTCTTCTGGATGTCTTCCAGTGACATATCCCTCTTCTTTGGAGGAGAGGTGATGCTGTGGGCCACGTCTGACACCGGTGAGGGTGGTTTCAGAATCACCTCGAAGGCCTGGCCCGAGGCCCTTTTGTTTATTGGCTTTACTTCCATATCTACAAGACAACGACCAATGTCAAATGACCTTGCTTAATAAAATGATTTAGTGTATCATAATTATGTATATGCTTATATATAAAATAATAACATACTGATGACTTCATAATTAAAACTTGATCATTTTAGCTTGGTTGCATAATCTTACTGAATTCATTTGACATTTATCCCATTTATGACCCAGTATGTTGTAATCTGACTTGTGTTCATTTAGACTTTTAATTATAGTATTATTTCAATTTAAAATTTTGGTTTAATTTTGACTTTTTATGTCATAATTACCGTTTACCAAATCGTGTGTGTGATTGTGTTTGTGGCAAAAATTGGGCTTCCATAGATTATTCATGTTAAATGTTTTCATAAAATGTAATAACATAATTAAGCAAGATTCTGCAGGAAATGATCAACATTTGAATGTTTGTTTGTTTTTTATTTATTGTCATAAAAAAAACCTGGAATTGGTGTAAAATGTCAAAACAGGATTCTATGACATTAGAATTAAAATAAATCATTATTATGGCTTTTTATAATTTACACTGTCGTAATAGCAACTATCTCATAATCACTTAGTGTGCTATCATTTTGACTTTAATTATGAATTATTATTTCACTTTTTGAAATTTTATATCACGATTTGACTTTTGTCATAAATGTCATGAATTTGTTTCTTATATAGTAGATATGGGCTTACAAACATAATTCATGTTTTAAATTTAAAAGCAAAATCAATACAAAAAAATTGAAACAATAAATAATCAACATGTAAAATCTATTTATTTATATGATTATTATATAAAATGTTATATTAAGTGAATTTATTATGTAACATTTTATTAATTGCATAAAATATCATTTACATCCCCTATATAGTTTTCAAACCAAACTGTTGTTCTCTCACTTACCTTCAAACTCACAGACAATGTTGTTACGTGTCTGTGGGCTGAAGCAGGAGCAAATGAGCGAGAGCATGGACAGCTCCTTCATCTTCTCCTTGTATGCTGCAACAACACATAATTGGCCCCATGTTAGTCGTACGCACATCCACTGCTCTAGCACAAATGTGCTGAAGTTTACAGGCCACAGCATATTGCCCGGTCTCTACAGCTCTTCAGAGGATTCAACTAGAGCCTATAACATACCCTCCACTTGAGTTTATACTCTTCATCTCCGATCGTCTGTCTCTATGATGCTTCAACAGAGTGACTGATCAACTCTGCCACTTTAGCAACATTAGCTAATTTCCGAAAGGCTATGATTAGCATGATACAGCGATGAACAATGAATAAAATGGATTTAAATAGCAGGAATTAAGTTCACAATATTAAAATGTGGGGATTTTCACAAGACTACCACTATACATTGAACAATATGTTGTGGAATTTAGTTTGAAACAATTATCTTTCAGAAGCTAAAAGACTGAGATGCTATTTGCCTAAGTTTGGAAAATCATTTGTACAGTGCATTTTTGGATGACACATTAAACGCATAACACAATAAAGCAGCTGAGCAGCACAGCTAGGCAAATCCCTGGAAAACTCACATTAGCCTAAAAAACTGGCACAAACGGAGTCTACGGAGAGACTTTTCTACGTTCCAATAAATGGAGCTTGCAGACTCATGAAAAATGCAGGAGGCACACTAATGACACTTCCCATTTCCTGCCCTCTGTAGCGTTTTACAGATTACTAGCACATCTAACAGCCCATTAGCTAAAAAATTACTGTCAGTCACCATGCAGACTAGGACACACTAAACAAGTGCAACTAAATAAAAAAAAAATGATGCTAGTATGATAGTCTTCGATTAGTTATATACTAAGATGAGACTGAAATCCCATACTTCCAATGTTCAAATCACACACAGGATCCTTTTTCTTGCCAGGGTCACCTACTGGTGTCCACACAGTGTCAATACTTGTGTCCGGTGCTGCAAAGGCCAGCAGCATCCCACTGCTGCAGGGCTGGCCGGTCTCCCAGTCTGCGTCCGTTTGGCCTCCTGCGACTCCTCTGCTATTCTTATCAATATCAACAACCAGGCCCACAGCTCGGGAGCCTCACACTGATCAATAAACCCCAACAGAACAAGCCCACGATAGATTTGTAAAGAGGACTTTACAGCTTCAGCAATTTTGCAGGCTACCCACAGTCCGAAAATTTTTTTTTTTTTTTTAAAAATCAGTGAAATCCGCCCATGCCATCTGGTTATAAAATGACTCCACAACAGAATAAAGGTGGGTTTCACTATAGGAGGAAACCAGAATAAATCAGGAATTGTATACTTAAGTCTGTTTTAAATGACTCGAAGCACAATGTTTTATTGATGTTGTTATATTAAACAGCACTATGCACGTGATGAGTGAGCTAGGCCTGTGTGTTGTATCGCACGTGAGCCTTATTAGGTGGTTTCAGGATGCATGAAAAGGTTCATTAAAAAAATAAAAGGGAGTGTGAATGAAAATCTGTCATCTTGGTATCTGTGATGCCGCCTCAGACTCCGTGTCTGTACAACAAGGACGATGACATCCACAACAAAAAGCTGCTCTAATTGTCTAATTATTACATATAAAACAAGAATCGCTGGTTAAATATGAGTTTTTGAGGGAAATGCTCCATGAGGAGGTATTCGTGGGGGTTTTATGGCTAGATTGTCTGTGCTGTGTTTCTTGGGTGCGGTCTTTCTGCATTATGATGCGAGGCGGCAGGAGCAGGTGCGCCATCGTCAGTCATTTTACACACATGTCACTACTGAGAATTTTACTTATAATATTTATTCTAATTCATAACACGAATGACATTCATTTCCTTTAGGCTATAAACTACATTAATAGGAAATACCGCGAAATCTAGCATAGTAGAACGCCTCAAATAACGCAGTCGTACTTCTAGCCTAATGTATTGTACGCACTAATAGGTTATTAATAATATAAGAAACATATTAATACAGTATTGCGTATATTCTGTAAGCATCACACATTTTGACGTAGTAGGCTGTAACGCTTTGCACAGACAGGCTCGGTCTCTATTAACACATTTACAAATCCAACTATGGATTAAGATGACAAGTGTAAAAAAAAAATGCGCAGCACCTACCGATAGCTGTTTTGGCCATGGTGTCTCTTCTTGAATCCGTGTTAATTTCCACAATGGTCGAGGTTTGTGCCAGTGGCGTTGAGAGCGGATGATGCTTAAGGCACTGAGTCAGCAGAGCACAATGAGGAGCGCGGAGGGATGTGAGGAATGGGAGCGGCTGACTTATGATCCAGTCCGCGCAACAGCAGATTGGCCACCGGCAGCACTTCACATCACTGACGTGTGGAGAAAAGGAAGGAAGGAGGGGAGAAAAATCTGGCCTGCATCTGATCTTTGCGTTGTATGCGGGTTTAAATACTTAAGGCATATGTGTTTGCATTGGTTTATTACCAATAACTGGAATTTCCAACTAATATGGATACAAAAATAGAGGCTAGAAGTTTTATTTTTTCTTATAGAGAAATTATGTTCTTGATTTTGTAAAAATGCTCGAGAGGTCGAACTACACTTACATGATCTGTGTAATATACTCATTAGTTGCCATTTTCACACCACTGCTGCTATTGCTTGTATTTATGATGTGTCATTTTATTATTTTCTAAACCTTAAATACACATTAAATTGAAAATTTGTCATTAACAACACTATGTCAGAGTGGGTTACATCGTTGCAGATTTAAAGGGATAGATCACCCAAAATTTTTATTCTGTCATTTACTCACCATCAAGTTTTTCCGGTATGTGTTTTTTCTTCTATTGAGCAAAAAACACAATGTTGGTAGCCAAACAGTTACAGATGGTAGCCACTGACGTCTATAGTGTGGAAAAAAATACTATAGCCTAGAAGTCAATGGCTACAACTAACTTTTTTTTTTTTTAATTAAGCTGTTACTGACCATTTAAGCAAGCCACTTCAAGGCAAATGTTGGTTTAAGAGCAGTTTTTTTTTATACAATCATTTGAGTAACAGGTTTGTATTGGTAAATGAAAACAATCAATATTACAATTTGTGTAATCACTGAGATGGAAGAATGGGATCATTTACTTTTCTTGTATGCTGTATAAAGGATACAAGGGATTATTTATTTTGAATGTAAATTTTAAGGAGTGTTAAATTTTTGTAATTGGCAAATCATGCAGCAACAGGAAATATATTAAAATTACCACATTGTATGATTTGATGATATGATTGATGATAATTCATTGCTAAACACAAGCACAACTATCAAAACCACAATTCAATTTAAAGAGGGAAAAGAAAAAGGAAATTAAGCAACAAAAATATGCAGAGGCATCTCAGTAGGCTCCAAGACTGAGCCAGACGTTTCTATTAAAGAAAATGAAAATGTACTCACCTTCAAGATAAGTTTGTTTCTTGATGTGAATCTGGCCAAAATACCAATTCATAACTTTTGTTCCAGTGCAAAAAGTCCCTGCACTGTTGTCTTCTCATGTCAAAATCCACAGAAATCTTTGTTTAGAACTGTTTTTATTTTTATTTTTCCCCACTTCAGACAAGACAACTTTTTTTCTGGAGAAATACTACAGTATGTATAGAGGACTCATTTTATTCAGAAGCAACAGTTTTAAAAATGTCTAAATAATGGATTTGTTTATTACACTTAACTTATGGAGAATTTGCATTACTTATTGCAATGTTTTTATCAGTTTTTAAACTCTTATTCTAACAACACCCATGCACGTGATGGTGCGTTGGTGAGCAAAAGAAGTAATGTTAAATTTCTCCAAATGTTCATTTGAACAAACCAACTCAACGAGGATGAGTACATTTTCATCAAATTTCCCATTTTTTATTACATCTGCATGTTCTAATATTCTAATGTTCCGAATTCACAGTGATATTGGATACTGACTTTAATATACTAATGTTAACACATCATACACACTTTTTACACAGTATATTTTAAGACAACTTTCATTTATTACATTATTTTATTTTTGCGTTTTATTTTTCAGATGGTTGTATAACAAAACATTGTTACAGGAACAAAATAATACTTTCCATGTTAAATGTCAAACTTAAGGAAAAATATTATGCAATCCTTAATTTAATTTTAAGACATTTGTGAACATTACAGTACAACTTTACAAACAAATTGTTTGTAACAAAGACCAACAAGCAGAGGTTTACCGGTGTTTTTAATGCTCTATGGACCCTTTTAATGTGACTAGTGCTAAAACCACTTAGTTCTCTCTCTTTTTCTAATAACATCTTTCCCTTTTACACAACTACTTCATCCGGAGTAGTTTTAATACAGTGCCTCTTAAAACAATAAGAAATATCTTGTATTTAAGACAAATGTAAAACATAATGTGCTTATTAACAATTTAGAACAAGGAGATTAAAGTATTACATTCAAGGCATGTTAGTAACTTCAGTATGAAAAAGTAGAAAGATTTAAAAGTACTTTTGATAAACTTATAAGAGCTGCTTTGCCATACAGTATATATATATATATAAAAGAAAAACTTTGTCCTGATCAAAACTTTTCCTACCTTCACCTGGGACTGTTACCAAAGATTTATTGAAGAGCTTTCAAACTAACTAGCTTTTCTTATTCAGCTTCTTTTTGATGTAATGTCCAACCAAGGCCTGAGGCCGCTGCTGGTAGTTATTCAGGACGTCATGAGAGCTGGTCAGCTGGTCTCCTTTCAATCTGTCCAGCAGTGTTACACACACAACCGCAGCTGAAGAAACAAGAAAAAAACTCATTATCACATAACCATCAGCAGGTTTAATGTGTGACAAGAGGTAAAAATGACAAACTGCAATAAAAGATCATAAACCTCTAGCACCCATTACCCATGCATAAAGGCTTTTTAATATTAACCTAAACAACCAATGAATATCAGAATTTTGCGCAAGTATTACTCTTAAAATGACTTGCCTCGAAGATTGCTCAGTTTGCACATGGCTGCAAACACAGACGACTCCATTTCAATGTTACGAACTCCAGCGGCATAGGCTTCGGTGAGATAACTCTGTTTATCTTCTTCGCTGTATGAGCAGAAGGCCCCATCCAGCCGAGCTTGACCTTTACCAAGACAGAGCATTCAAATGCAAATCCCAACCATGCGACAAAAAAAATAAAAAACCTGACACTGCAGTTATAACATTTGAAAATATTTATACCTTCATAGAAGTCGAGGGTGCACATTGTGTTACCAATGACAGTCTCAAACTCTGCGAGGTCTTTGCCACACTGAAGCAGCTCCTCTGCAAGTTCCCCATCGAGTTCTGTGCTCCTGACCACTGGCTTGCCCAGGATGATCTGCTCAAGACGAGGCTGGAACACAGAATCCACCGACTGCTTGGTAATCACCACAGTCCCTGGCTTTAGTCCTGGAAAAAAGACAGACAGAAAAAACAGCTTAGTCAGAAAGCATGTTGTCGGGAAATTATTCACTCGTGGTTTACAACAGCAGGGTGAAGTTGGGGCTGATTTTGAAAGCATGGAAACACCCTTCTGATTAAGCATCAAGCAATCGATTATGCAATTTAATGGTGAGAGCAGTGTACCTATTCCGCCTGATGTTCCAATGCGCACTACGGTCACATCAGTGCAGCGGGCATGATACAAGAGCTTGATAAGCTCATGCAACATTATAGAGATAGATGGGATGCCCATGCCGTGCTAGAACACAAGGAAAAACTTTACTTGCAAAGATGCATTTAAACATACAAAGGCACTGTAATTAAAATAGTTTGATGGACACTGATGCACAAAAACACTACAAAAGTTTGAGGTCAGTAAGATTTATTCCATCAAAAATCAGTCTTCTACTTCATTATATATTTTAAAATGTAACTAATTCCTGTGATGGAAAAGCTGAATTCTCAGCAGTTATTACTCCAGTATCACTAGCTATGTTTACATGCACCCCCAATAATCGAGTGGTGGCTCTGTTGGACTAAAAATCTTCATGCTTGATCTGAATGAAATTTTGAACCAGAAGGGGTGATGTTGACCCAGCATATACAAACTAAAAAAAACAGCATGTTTGCTTACATCTCTGAATTCTTACTAGATATTTGCTTAAAAAACTATTCTAACATACAGGTAACAATGCCCGGACACTGCGTATGCGCTTAAGTTTTCTTTTTAAATATGTAATCAAATATTAGAACCGTCATAGATTTATTTAGGATTCTTTATGATATATTTAAAGGATTTTGAGTTCACTCACACTGACAGACAGCACAGGTCCAACTTTGTACATGGCATAGCGATCGGTTCCTGCACATATATTTGGGTATTCAGCATTAGGCTCCGAAATCCCCAGTTCTTTGGCAATGTACTCAATAAAAGACTTCATCCTCCATGGACTTCCTCCTACACACACAAACTGACACAAAACATACAACCAAGTGAGTTGGACAGACCTGGATCATTCTTCGGATTTTAGTATGGAAAAGAACTGAAGTTTACTTTGACATCTCCAAACATGGCTGGTAAGTCGTGAGAGGATGTTCCCAGGTTAAAATGGTAAAGAATGTCATCTGTCAAGGAGTCTAAATGGGGATTGTTCACATATATGGACCTATGCAGGGAAAATATAAGTTGAGAAGTTAGCTATATTAAACAGGACAGCTGCTGGTTATTGTCCCTACTGTTAGGAGAACTGTTAAAGTAACACTTTAACCACACAACATAACGTAATAACAGTTCGTCAGGGGTCGTGAGAAGGGCAATGACAGGAACATGATTTCCGTTTTGTATAGCTTCTCATATTAACTAGTAAAAACTTTTCCTTATGGAACAATATTTGTTTCCAGCGCAATTTCTTCAGTGCTTTAGTTATGTAAAATCCTTACATAAATTATTGAATAACATATGAAACGGAAGGGCTTAAAGTCCACGCACATATAAAGAAAAAATAAATAACGAAGAAGACTGTTTAATTCCTACCTATCGCAATCCCCGTTCTTCTCTTCACCCAGCGGCATTTTCAGGGCTTTTTTTTTCTTTCCTAAGATAGACACATCAACAGACCGTCACTTTTCAACGTAAAATATCGCTTTGTTTAACAAGCAAAGCACCACAGAATAAACAACTTTGCCAATAGCAGTATTGAGTAAAGAGTAACGGTATAATCTTTGACAAAGCTCAGTGTTCGTTACCGTGAGATGGATGTTTATAACGCCTCCTGCGCTGTCCGCCGCCAAGGTCACTTGATAAAATACCGTGGGTTTCTGTCAATTGCTGCTGCTGTCAAACATCCGGCTGTGCCGCGCAGCCGCTGGTGTACGTGACGGTATCTCACAAGCACACCGTGTTTTTTTTTTTTTTCCCGCAAGTTCCGCCTCCTGCGGCAGGATGGGCTAAACTTTAGTTGGAACAACGGATTGGACAGTTGAGAAATCCTTCATAGCAAACATCAGGATAGAGGCGGGGCCTCGGGTCTGCAGGCTGGATACTGGAGGAGAGCACCACTGACGTCATAGAATATCCACACAAAAACTGACCATTTTTGACAGTTTATCTAATTGTAATGTCGCTGTAATGTCATTTATATTCTGTTTTGGTTTGTTTGTAACAGTATTCACGTCATTGTTAAAGAGTATGTGGTCATTAACCTTTTGGATTTGTATAAACGCATAAAAAATTCTTCTTGGCATTGAGACGAATACCACACGTTTTAACTGTAGATATAATACACCTGCTATATGTTAACAGTAATGCGGAAAATGTTTGACCATTTCAAAATGCCACCATCCTGATCTCATCCTAAACTGTTGAATATACACATAATCTAATACATAAAAAACTTTTTAATTATATATTTATTTAGTATTATATATATATATATATATATATGGAAAGTGAGGAAAAGTGACATCGTTTCCTGTGTCTTACATTGTGGGATATAATTTCACCAGTTTAAAGGGAAAATATAGTATGGAAACAGAGCTGATGGATGGTTTATGGACACATATTTTCATAAGAGAAAAAGTTCATTTTAAATAATTTAATATTGTAGAATTAACAATATTAAATTATTAGAATTAGAATTAGCAATAAAATACTCAATAACAATGAGTAAATAATTAATAAAATAATTAAAAACATAACCATTTGAAAAAAGACTTAGGACACCAAATGAACCAGTAAATAGAACCATATATATATATATATATATATATATATATATATAAACACACACACACACAGATACAGACATACATATAAATATATATATATATATATATATCTATA
>JAUCMS010000028.1:7586879-7608645 GCA_032357445.1 Enteromius radiatus | reverse complement strand
TGATCCGTTCCAGGTGCGAATCCTTTGCTGCCAGGGCGACGCTGATCGGTGCTCGTCACAATATATATATATATATACACATACACGTCACGCACACACACCCACACATACACACAAGCAAATCACTGGCCCATATAACTGCTAATTCCCAAATCTGCATGCATAATATAATTCATCTGGACTAAACACAACCAGGCTTAATTACTACCAGCCCTGTTAAATTAAATTCACTTACAATAGCATTAAACTGATTAAAAGGTCTAAACCAGTAAAGCATTATGCTAAAGGCGAAAGAAACAGCAAAAATTAAGAGGAAGTGGTGATTGAAATTCATCCATTTGTTAGGGTTACCAAGATACCTCAAACATTCTAGGACTCCAAAGAGTCTTTATCTCCAAATGGAAAAAACTTGGCACAGAAGCGAACAGTGTCAGAATTGGCCGACATTACAAAATTCCTCCAACACCACGGCAATGACTTACACAATTAGTCACAAAAGATCGAAGGAACTGCAGGCTAAAATATGGATAAAGGTCAATGTTCATTACTTAATTTTCAGAAAGACAGTGGCCAAATATGGCATCCATGGAAGAGTGGCTATGAAAAAGCTTTTTAAAAGGAAGAATTCATCCAAAAATTAAAATGACACCATCAACTACTCACCCCCAAGTCATCCTAGGTGTCTACGACTTTCTTCTTTCAGACGAACACTGTATTTTACAAGTTTATCCTGGCTCTTCCAAGCTTGGAAAATGCTTATGGATAGTGACCATTATTTTGAAGCACCACAAATAAGCAATATCCACAAGTACTGTGACGTAAAACTAATTTATATACCATCGGAGGGTTATCACATGTCCTCTGAAGCAGATCAATTGATTTTTGTAACAAAAACATTTCTAGTATTAAAATTATAAAATAAATCACTGACTTCTGGTTGTTTTGGTGTATTTTATAGTGTAGTTGGTGTATTTTAATTTTTAATCGCAGAAAAAAAATAAATAATTTAAATTACATTTTTAAGAAGCAAGTTAAAGTGTTGGAGTGGCCTAGTCAAAATCCCAACTGAGAGACACAAGGTGTTGGATTTTTTTTTTCTTCAATATAAAATCGTATGTAAAAAAAAAAAACACAACTATTATCAATAAATCAATTAAGCGGCAGCATGTAAAATAAATGTTTCTTTATTGAATGTATTTAGTGGAATAAATCCAATTTCAAGTTGAGACAATGAGTTGACAAATTACAGTGTGATACAAAAAAAATATTGCCTTTGCCCAGATGTGCAAATCAGGGAGGGGAAATATCCTTGCATAAGATCCAGAGCGGTCTATTATTTTAACATTTTCTCTAATTACCTATTAATAAGAGAATATTATAATACTGAAAAGGCTACAGTACTGTAACAGACACTTATTTGGTGCTCCAATCCACTTCACAGCAATAAATGAAAGAAATTTAAGACATATGCATATAAATAAAGAAATCTATTTTCTAGTGTGATGCTTGCAAGTGAAAATAGCTTACTTTGCTTAAAAAAAAAAAAAAAAAAGCTCAAGATGAAATGTTCCTGCACCCTTCATAACCATAAAAGCTATCAATTTAAATTGTGATCCTTTTTTTTCTCCCCATGCAGTGCGGTTCTAGGGCAATTAAAAAAAAGAGACTGTAGGAAATTCCCCACATTAGGCAGCCCTATGAAAAGAAGTATAAATGGATAAACTGTCAATCAACCACTAGTAAATACATTAATATGCAACATAAAATAATAATGTCAAATCATGCTCTTAGACTAATTGTGAAATTAGTTTGATGAATACACTTACAAGTCCTCATTTTTGTTGTAGTTGTTGATGATGAAGTATTCAGGCACATCACTTGTTCTCTAGATTGGGTGAAAAGTGATCATTGGAAAAGTTCTGCAATGCATGTTTATTATCACACAAATACAGAAACCATAAAAACTAAAGTGAAAAACAAAACAAAAAAAGCAATCCAATCAAATGTTGTATAACTCACTCCATTCTCCAAAACAATTGGATGTTCTGGTAAAAACTCAGGTTTCTTCTTAGCCATTGGACATCTTGCCAACTTGATGAGGAAGTCCCGAGTGTAGCAAATTCTTTCGGCTACAGATCAATATAACAACAAAAAGTAATACTTTAACTAAATATTATCAGTGTATTGTTTTTCTCCTGATTTAGGTATAAATCAGGTATAATTGTCTCCTTGAAACTTTTAGGGAATTTATACTGAAGACACTTGCCTTTCTTCTTTGGCTGGGTGTTGGTGCTTTGAAGATGCAGGATTTCATAGAAATGCTCCACTTTAATAATGTTGTCCTGTTCACAGTAAAACAAAATAATAAAAATAGTTAATGGACAAAAAAAAGACACTCAGATGAAAGCATGGCCAGCATCTGCAATTAAATTCCAAAGCAGGAAAATATCAAAATTGGTCTTACTGGCTTTTCTACCGGCTTAATTTCAGCACAGCTTTGAGGCGCTGTAATAGGGATGTCCAAAGAAGCACACCAACACACACAGAAAACCAATCAAACTGGCATCATCTGAAATATATTCATTTTCAATTTCAAAGATCAAAACCAGTGTGAACATTCACAGTACCTTGATTCATGTTCAGACGGCGCAGTGGTCTCGCTGGTTCCAGATTTCTGATGATCCTCTTTGACACATCCATTTTTCTGCTTAAGGACAAATGTTTTAGCATATTATTGCATGTCTAGCATTCATAAAGTAATAAATGCTGTTTTAATTTTTCAACAAGCAACAGGACAATATCTGGCTCTATATTGAAGGATTCAACCGACTATAAAAACAAAGATGTTTTTAAAATAATTAAATCATTCCTAAAAGCACTGTCTAAAAGCCATAAAACTAGTATACAATTTAGATTGTTTGTTTTAGCATTCAGAGCGGATCTCTCTCTCCCAAAATTTACGGTTCAATTCGGACTAAAGGTTGGGGGAAAATAAGCACATAACTAACATCAGTACATCATGATATCATATCCATGCCATTATGAAGTCAGGTTTATCTGATGACATTAGCCATTTTGATTACATTAACATCAATTTTGAGGCCATATTTTAAGTAATTATTAGTTGTTTGCAGCTCAGCAACAGGTGTTTCTGGACCTATTTTTACAGTTGGATGGTCTACAATATCATCCTGTTTTACACTAACGTCAAACATATACACTGTAATGCATTATAACTGAGGCAGATGGTCACCAATCCAAGGGATGCACTCAAACTGTTCTTTTTATATTCATAAATATAAGAGGGAAAACCCTAGAAATTGTATGATGATAACAGAGGGATATTGGCAGCTTCCCTAACACAAATCCACACCATCAATCTCAGTTCATTTTTAATATTTCACGAATGAGTCAGGTAAATGTCCGTTACTTTGTGAAAACCACCCAGCATGTCTTGGTGAGCTGCAAAACCAAAGAACGGAACTTACCAATGTTAAATACATGTAAATTGTGGAAACAAAGGTGGCGTGAACTTTATCATCTGACTCAATCGGCATCAACGGTGCTAGCTGCTAGCCACGATGACTGCGAACTTTTCCCTTGATAATCTAGTTCTATTTCACCACATAACATCTTTGCGGGAGACCAAAAATTAACTCACAAGGATGTCACCACACAATTAGTCCAAAATAAACGACAAATTATAATACACCGGCAACTTACAAGTCCTCACTGATAAAGCGTCCAGCCTCAGTCACCGCGCTGTCTGTCTCCGTCATTTCCAAAACACACTCATTCCGCCTGAGCTCGTGACTCTCTTCTGTGCGTTCATTATCACTGCGGATTAACTCACACAACCTATACACATAAAATTATATTTAAAATGTTATTATCCTTATAATAAATGCATAAACTGCTCTGCATCCACCGATGGGAGTCTATCTTACTGTGGGGAAATACCATAAAAAAATAAATGTTTCCAGGTGCATCATGTATTAAAAGTTCATCAGGGAAACCTGTTTCTGTTATGATTGGTCATGTGATATGTAAGCATACATTCAACATTGATATTTTTATAGCTAGGCTACTGGTAACTTAGTTAAACTCTCCTTAAGTTAGGTGCCTTACTGTAACTACCCGATTCTTTATCTAGTAAATTCTGACAAGAATGGCGTGTTGTAATATCAAAGGTACAACATTTAACGGAGTTCTAGTGTATTTATTTGACTAACTACCATCTTGCTGAACAAAACAGTTTTATTTAACAAAGGCTTATTGTTGCCCCTTTTAAAACTGCTGTGTACAACTTACCCAAACCTTTGCTTTGGGTTTTCATGAAACTTCTTACATAAATCCTTTGCACTGGCCATTCTGACCCAACAGCATGACCTCACTTAGCTTACTTTTGTATCCTGCCATCCTATTTGTTGATGATAGTAAATAGTATTGCTATAAAAAGTGCATACTAGCATTACTGAATCTCCCAGATTAACACCTATAATTTATCCCTTTTGGCCCTCTTAACAGTACAACCATTTTCTTGTGTATTACTTTTTTTTTTCTTTTACTCTTCACAATGCATGTAGGGACAAAGATGCTTCTTCATAATTATAATACATCTCCAGCATTCGCATTACCTTCTCGGTCCTTTTCATGTGTCAGACCCACACATCTACGAAGGTAGTTTTTTTTTTTTTTTTTTACTTGATCCATTATACTGCAGTGACCTCTTGTGGTTTCTTCTTGTATTTGACTGACTGCTGTTAAATTCTGTGGTTTGAATCACCTGGAAAATGATCCCATGACAATGAGCTGAACACATTAGAGTCTGTTAAGCGAAAATGAAAAGACTTGAATACTGACAGCATAAATTGAACAGAATGTTATGATTGACAATATGGAGTAAGCATCAACTGCATAATTATTAACATCTATATAAAATAGGCAACATACAGGTGTGCAATATATATATTATTATTATTATTATTATTACGACAGGCTTGTTGAAAATAAATCATTCCTGGATTGCAATGAAAGCACATCAACTGGACAAGAAACTGGCTACGAACCACTGTAAGGGAAAAAAAAAACACTGTCAGAATGAAATCACAAGGAGAAGCTGATGTATTTAATAGCATTAAATATGAACTGACAATCTGGTTGTAGAATGACATTTACAATTTTGCAATGTTGAGAAGATTGTTTTAGTACTGTTTATATCTGAAAACAAAATATATTGTTGGCAATATTTAGTAAAATCTCAAATTATATTCTTAATTCCGGGGGAGAACATTCAATAGCACAAGTAATACTGAGTCTAGATACTGCCACTGACATGCACACAAAAGCACTATTTTCAAAATGTCCAGATAGAAAGCATGAACCTAAATTAAAACAGTGTTTCATCTGCAGATTTATGAAAAACAAGCAAAAAAATGTTTCACTTCTTAAATCAGGTGAAAAAATGCATACAACTTAAAAAAAATAAAAATAAAGTAAGAAAAACAACAACACCATAGTCCAAAAGCAAATCTACACAAACAAAATCTGAATTTTCCTGGTGCCAATAGGTCGTCCATTTAATTCTTGAAGAGCGGTGAGTGCCTCTCCGTGGGTTTCGAAAGCTACTGTAGCTGAACGTTTGGGAGCTCCATTTCTATCATACAGCAAGGAGGCAGAACCTGGAATCACTCTGTATCCATAGAAGAAGTCATAAATCTCATCGATCCTGATCTGAGAGGGTAGATTAACCATTTTAAGATAAGTCGGAGCATCAAGTTGTTGGTCAGGTGATCCGTAACACTGACGTCCATTACCATCCGGTCCCAGCCCAAATGCATCATTGCGTCCAAAATTAGGCTCAAAGCGATCATGACCTCCAAATCCCTGGCGCAAATTAGGTGGCATCTCACAATCATCTAGGGGCATCTGGGTGTTCACAAAACGAGGACCATCATTGAAAACTTCGGCTCTCTGGAAGTTCCTTTCTTGTGGGCTATCCATCAACTGGTCATTTATGCCAAACTTCTGCATCTGGCCCATCGTTATGCACTTAAGCATGACTTCGGATCCAAGAAACCTCTGTCCGTTCAGGTTCTGTGCCGTCATGGCCTCCTTCTCGGATTGAAAGATCAACAAAGCCTCACCAAGCCCAGCTCCTCTTTCATCCCGCAATAAGACAACCCTATCCTCCGAGAGCAGAAATCCATGAAAGAAGTCCATGATCTCCACCTTACGAACGTCAAACGGGAGATTGCGCACGTAGAGACACCTCATCTGCGAGTCAGGATGGTTTCGTTGAGACTGGGGTGCTTCCACTGAACGTCTCGACCCTTTTCCCTCCTCTCTCGAATCAACAGACGATTCCAACAGGGTGACCATTTTCTCCTTGGAGATGGGCGTCACGTACACTACCTTGTTCATCAACATTTCCTTATTATGAGCCAAGCCAGCACAATAGTCTGTGAGACTTTTAAACACCACAACAGCCGATCTGGTCCTATCATCCTTTTTTTGGGCAAAGATAATAATCTGATCATCTCTCAAAGAAACCGGATGAAGTAACACCCTCAAATTTCTCTTTTCAACCACGTAAGGCAAGTTCTCAAACATGACACAGTATTCTTCGTGAGAGGGCGATCGTGATCTTGACTTGTACAAAATGGGAGAGCGAGATCTTGCTCGGTCCAAGGACGCTCTTTTCCGACTCTCCGGTTTTATGAGACCTCCTTCTGCCACCCACTGCTCCTCGGAGCATCTGGTTATTTGGATATACCGCGGTCCAATGTATTCTCGATCCTTCTTCATACCTTCGACTGCATCCTGTTTGGTAGCAAAGCGCACAATACTCTGGCCGTTGAACTGCCCTCTAGGGTTTCTCAAAAACATAATGTCGTCAATCTGTAACCCACTGAAAAAGCTATAGACGTCATCTTTTGTTGCAGAGAATGGCATCCCTGTCAGTTTCAGATAAACCTCATCTCTCTCTGATGCGCTCCCTTCTCTCTGGTGCCGGGTCTCACTGAATGAAGATATAGAAGGCCTGTTCCTGATCTCTTGATGATCCGGCCTACGTATGTCTGCTCTCGGGTCCTTATTGAACGTAAGAGAACCTCGTTCCGCAGAAGGACTTTTGGCAACCTCCTTGTACATGCCCCTGCTTTTTAACTCAGACCTTCTAGTGCTTTCCTCGAGAACACTCTGCATTTCTGACTTGCTACTCAGGAGCAAGTTGACTGGAGAGCCCTTAATGCAGCCCCCCGAGCGCGTCATCGCTCGTCTTGCATCTTCATCAGATGCAAATATTATGAAAGCTTCCTCAAGCTCCCCACCAACTATATGAACCCCACCATCAGGGATTCTGAGCCCAGTGAAGAAATTGCGAATGTCCTCAGAACCAGCCGTGATTCTGAGTCCCTGTAATCGGATGACCACAGCCATGGAGGAGCACACACAACAGGACCTGCAGACAAAAGGGGCACATATAATAGCGTTATCGCTGACTCAACTATTGCCTCTATATAACAATATTTAAAAGAGATCCCAACTTTCATTTTCAAACCAAGGTTAAACTGCAAAGTTAAGTGAACCCGATTTCTCAGAGCCCCCCAAACATTTTAATAACATTCAAAAAAGTAGCTAACAATAGCTGCCAGACTACAGCAAATAATAACATCTTCAGATCCAGAAAAACAACTTTGTTGCACAAGATTCGGATTAACAGGAAAGGCTAGTTTTACAACCATCAACATCATTCTTTCAGCTTTCGCATGCAAACGTGCAAGTAATGTGAACTGCTTTACAACTAAACCTTATTACCTACCACACTATCAGAGAGAAACTACCTATCAGTTTCAAGAACTTACTAGCATCCATGGAGATAAAAGTCACATAACGCAGCTCATTAACTGTGAAGTACTTTTAAACTCTGTTTTTCACAGTTTTGTATTATCCAGAGTTTCCAATAGCAACAGCAGACAATGGAGTCAACTCATTAAGTATTTAAAATAACAAGGCCCTTAACATGAAGCTCAACAGCCACTTACAAACAGCACAGCAATCAAACCAAATAAAACAACAGTTCAATACACCGAACACACAATTCCACCTCACTTCAGTGCAACATTTGAACTACAAATGCTTTTAAATCAGTGGTTTTCAAGAAGGGCGCCTCAGCAAACTTAGATTCGCAAAATGATCTATTATTTTTTAAATTTGATAAGTTTTTGCTTTCTTTAGAAACAATGAAGGATAGAAACAAGAAAGAATGAGGAAGATGATCAGAGAACAAGACTGGCAAAGGAACACGAGCTGGGACATCTACATTTTTTAAATAAACTAAATTAATCATACTTAACATTTGAATAAATCGTGTTTAATCATGCCACTACAGCATACGTACAAACAAAATACATTCTCTTAGACAATGTGAGGCCTTTGAGTAAAGGGTGGAAACCACTGCTTTAATATGCAAACAATAAGACTCAAAAATGCAGTTTACCCTCAAGCAAACTTTCCATTTTAATGCAAACACCCACACAAAACTCACACTGTATATCCAAACTTTTTAGATTTAGACTAAACCAATTTCTATAAACTTCTCCTGTAGAAATGTGTAAGTAAAAACAGTCTTCAAATATTTAAAGTCGACTGTCAAGTCCAAATGCCACAGAGACCACCCACTGGGAACATTAAATAAATTGTATTTTTTTAGTTGCAAAACACTTGGGAAGCAAAAAAAAAAAACGAGTTTTCCATCGACTTTACAATGCAATATCCACACAGAAACTTCCGCTTTCTCATCACATAATCCGTGTTGCACGTATTGCTTTTGTTTCAAGCAGTTTAAACATAACAGTGAACGACCATTACATACGTGCTTTCGACATTCACCTCGCAGAACCTCGAGTACTTGCTATTTGTGGTGAACCACGAACTATTTGCTTTCTAAAGGAAACCTGCGCCAAAGCAATTCTCGAATTTAGCCAAACCCAACAACCCAGCACTTTTAACCAGCACACTATACGGTGATACACAGTGAACATACAACACCGTCAACTCCGCAATAGCTGGAAACATTAGTGAAAACAATGAATTACAGCCGTCTTCGGTAACGTTATCGGTAATGCTAGCTAAACCCGAGGCCCAGAATGTGACGCGCACAGTATTGATCAAACTTACACAAAACAAAGGAGATATAAATCCTTTCCCAATACTAAAGGACGAGAAATTAAATCGCGTTCTGCAGTATCGTCTGTCCGATTCCCACAATGACTATTAAAGCAACTATTTCGCTGTTGTGATATATAAAGGAAGGACGGTTCGCAAGAAACTACAGCATCCGCATCTCCTCCACCGCCATCTGCAGAACTACGGAAACCCAGAGGCGCTGAACACTCAAACTCAGATAACACTCGAAACACACAATGGACGCATGCACGTCTGATAAGTCCCATGCCGTTTCCTGTGAATGAATTATACAATTAAAATAGATATGTTTACAAAATACACTAAACACTTTAAATATCTTTTTTAATTGATTTAAATGTGTCACATGGTGTAACCAAGTAAAACACTAAATATGACCTAAACAATATTGGTCAAAATATGTGATAAGAGGTAATGACCTTGACACATAGGCTATCTCTAATTTGGTTGTCTTGTTGCTTAACAAAATGGCTTCATTCATCTTGGTTACACTGGCTACGCCATCTTTTAAAAGGGATTTTTAATGTAGATATCCTTTTAAAACAAATTTGCTTCACATTTTTAAATATAAATAATAATGAAACATTAGTGTTTCTTTTTTTCTCCCCCTCCACGAAATATAGCCTATTTGAGATTATTTCTTACAAATCTCTGGACAGTTACAGAAGCTAAGGATTTTTGACTATATTATTCATTCTGTATTTTACTATAATATTACACTATTTTGAATATTACATATTTTGTTTAAAAAAATCTGATTTTATTGTCATGCATCTATACACAGAATCCTGCAGGACCTGCTTAGTAGATAATTACTTAGTTATTAACTAGTATTTATTTATTTAGTTTATTTATATACTTATTAGAAATTTTACAGAAATTGAGGGACAAATAAAGAAGAACCAGTAAAAACTACAAATTATTGTAAATTAAACCATTCTAAATATTTGGAATTAATATACAGCTATAATTTCTTCTCTTAACAATGATAGCACAAAATCTAAAGGCATTTAATGAATGATTATGCTTTTTAAAATCTGATTTTCAACATTTGTGAGATTTGTTTATTTTTATATATATATATATATATATATATATATATATATATATATAATATATAATATATAATTAGAGGTGGAATTAGGTCAAATTGAAATAAGATGATTGGAGTAAGAGTAATCATAGTAATCTTGGAGTAATCATAGGCCTGTATTTCTTAGTTTGACTATAGGATTTCCCCTCTCATGATGTTTACATCCCTGCTTAGGTATTTGTTTCACAGTTAGGGCAATAACAACCAAATGTCACTTGCTGTCTGGCTATTTACAAACAATCTGTGGCCTTTGAGCAGATCCCTGTAAACTGAGATACAACAAAGGTTTACTGATTCAGTGAACACAATGATGCCCTCACTTTAACCTCTGTGGGGCTTTAGACATGATAAAGGAGTTGCCCTGGTTACCATGGCTAGCTGCCAAACTCTGCCTAATAATTATACTGAGCAGAGTACTGAGGTACTATATTCATACACAAAAGTTCAGAAAATCATAAAAAGGAAGCAAATAATATAAAATAATATACATAAGAAAAACAGTAAATGCCCTGTATCCAAACATACATCTCTTTCATTAGGTGTAGTGAATTTGGAAGTTCGAAACAACCCATGTTTAGACAGACAAGGCCATTAGAAGATAGCAACACAACATCAGACCTGTAGAAGCAAGAAAATGATTACAAATAACTCATCAAATGTAAGTCTTGAGGGAAAGGAAGAGGTGCAGCTGTGCTCAGTTGGTGTTAATATTTTTGTAGAGGTCTCCGTCCACTGCAGGGCACCACCTGGAACTGTCTCAAACAAATGTCCTCATGAAGCTGAGAGCCAGCACCTATCGACTGAACAGTGAGATAAAGATAAGCAATAACCCTGATCAACAAGGCTCAAGTACTTGGGCATCAACACTAAACAACAAACATGGCTATTTATTTAATTATTTTTTTATATTTCAATCTTTTTAACAGCCTAATTTAGCTGAAATTGCCAATAAAGTTGCTAAGTAAATCATTGTTTTTCTATAGGCTCACTCTCAACACAGTGTTGCAAGTTAACCATGATGTGAAATGAAGAGACAAAGTGCAGATCAATATATAGTGAGCCAAGGCCTACCAATGTAGCTTGAGATGTCTGTTAGTTAGAATACCTGCCATCAAGTATATGATTAGTAACTAAACAAATTGACTTCATTGTCTACCATGGGAAACATTAAACAACTGCTATCATGTTATTACACAGTTTAAACATTACCTATTTCAGTGGCATCACTATGCAAAGCATTTAACAATTTATTAACATGAAATGTCTTTTAAAACACTTTTTATGAGCAATGAAAACAATGCAGGTTGGTTAATGCTGAATTAATTTAATAGGCTTTTCATAAAAACACACACATCAGTATATAAATCTAGCTTTTATTAAGATACTTCTGAATACAACAGATTGATAAATGTCTGTTATAATAATAATTAAGTAATTAAGTCATGCAAAGCTTATAACCCGTCAATGATAGGCTATGCATTTTAATCTCCACATAAACCACAAGTTGTTTAACATTATTTAAAATAGCTGGTACCTGTTCGGTTTCCTTTGCTACTAGTCAGTATGAAACCTTCAAAACTACTGGAAAAGTTACAAAGAGATAAATACTAGTAGTACCTGAAAATAATAGAATGCTATAAAGTTGAACCATTATCACCGACATTTAATTAAAAAATTGTCATAAACTTGTCGCAAAAACAACCTCATGAATATTTTTAGTGAAATTAGATGGTAGGCTAAGCAATCCTGTAGTGAAGCATTAAAATAGATACAAGTTAGTTTTATGGGAATAAATGTTAAAATGGCTTGCCATACACAAACTACTAATTTTCCGAATTCCTTCGACTTTCACATTTCCAGTTTAAGCCCTCATAATAGTTGCGGATGCTGAATCAAGTTCTTGGTGAAGGCCCGTCCGGTTTCCATGTTGTTTGACCAAATGCGTTACAAAATAGCCTTTCGCTGCCTCCGTCGCGCGCTACCGTTGACATTTAATGGCTTTATTTCGCGTCTTCTTGCTATGGAAGATTTCGACAAATCTTAACAAAGACCTCAAAACGGTGGATTCGTCATCAGTCCCTCTGGACAGGAGCGCATGTCGACCTCCTTCTTCACGGCATGAGCTGTGGCTCCCAGAGAGAGGAGGAGCCGCAACCGGTGCATCGCATATCGACTCCACCAGATCATCTGAGGCTGCTCTACTACACCATGAAACAAAAAGGATGGTGCCTTCCACAGCCTGCTTCGTACTGATAAAACAGTACAGAGGAGTCGTCTAATTATTATTTATTTGATCGCCGTGGACCGAGCATTAAATGCAAGCATTTGGATCTAGCTGTATGCTATCTAGCACCAGGCGAATTGTGTTTTCGAGAGCAGTTTGTTGCCCCGTGTGGATTTGACGTCTGTGTTCTGCTGGATGTTTAGGAAAAAATCAAGTGAAAGAGGTTGCCATCATTGTCCTACAAGATGGAGCGCTTAAGCGAACTGGAGAAGTATAAGAAGTGAGTACTTTACACTTGCTATGCGTTTGTTTTGACACACAGAACATGCCTAATGAGAACTTGCATGCACTACAGATTTTAACCAGCTAGCCATTGAGCTATCTAGTTAGTCCTTGCTAACCCACCGTTCACAGTGACCCGTTTTCATGGTTTCAGAGCATAAATCACAAGTCAAACCGTGAAATTATTTTTTTAGGAAAAATATATTGCAGATAACCAGTTGAGCTCAACAAATAGCTTAATAATTTAAAAATAGACAACCATAGACGTCTCAAAAGGTGACCAGAGCGACAGTTCACTTTGCAGTGTTAGCCAACGAGCAGAGGGGAACTACTACAAACAGGAGAGCCGTCAACAAATGGATATAATGTTAATTTAAATAAACAGGGATGTTCTTTGTTAGGAAATCACAGTGTGTCTAAAATAGTATTAGGCAACACTGTAATGTCAGTGTATATCGTGTTTTGTGTTCTGGAAACACAAGTGAAACCAGATGCAGCGAGGCCTCCATACAGGCCTCAAATCCACGAGCTAAATTTTCTTAACTGCCCGTGGTTCAGGGCCAGAGGATCCGCGCGTTGCCATTATGAACCAAGCAGACAGTGCTGGAGCTACTGGTGACGACCCGAAGGCCATACTGTTAAAGAAGCTGCGTGTCTGACGTGGTGTTGTTATTGTCATTCACGTCAATAACCGAGACAACTGTAGACAAAATATTACCATGTTGTGCAAACAAATGTCACCCACATGCGCGTGATAGCTCATCTCCAGTGCACAAGCATTTTATTTGTATACTTTGCCAAACCATATCGATCTTAAATATCGTTTTATTTTAAGATCAGCGATTACGCTTTTGCTATTGCACATACTAGACTAGGTAATCCAGTGTTAAACATTTATGTCAGAACACTAAGCGCGCTTAATGATATTGTGCGTCCAGGGCATGCAGTTCACCTTTCGCATTTGAGACAAAAGGCAGTTTGTCCTGCTGAGGCAGATAAGTGCTCTTCCCTCCACTTTACTTCTGTATGTTGCTATAACCATAATGTTACACAGAACCATTTCAACAAAACTGCCTTTTGGGAAAGCACAGCGAATGTAAGGCTTGTTGTTATTAGTATTATTAACAATATATTTTAAATAATAATAATAATAAAATGTTCCAAAATAAACAGTTAAATTAATGAACGTTGCTTTCTAAATGAGTAATATTATGTAAACTGTATATTAGCTGAATATCATTTTATCAGTGCATAAAATATACACTTTACCAGCCTGAAACATGGGACAAATAGCCTACTAGGCCAAATTTTGTATTGCTATTATTGCTATCAGTCATTAATAGTCAACTGACAGATGAGTTTACAGCAGAGTACTGTAATGTTTGCTTTGACATCACCAGGAAAATGAAGAGTTTCCCTTTTAAAATGTTTATAAGCTCATTTCTTTTATAGCCCCCATATGCAAAATTATGTAACTAGTTGCATCTGAAAGTGAGCTTTTTTGTTTCTAAATGCATAATACACACCTTATTGCAAACGATTAATCCATTTTATTTTTTTAGACTTGACAATTTGAGTCAAAATGGCAAAATGTAACTGGATCTCCCTGTGAAAATTAAAGACTTTTCTCTGCTACCATATGCAGGACTTTTCCAATCATCTGCACTTAAACCCACCCCTGCAACTTGCATTCACCTGCCTCTATTTTTCAGTGCAAAATCCAAACAAAGTTTGGAACGAGGTTCCCTGCTTCATATTTTTATTTTTTATTTTTTACACTGAGATGTTGCAATATAGGCGGATAAAATTGTTTCACCGCAACTCTAATATTGTCCACCTCGACCTGGGTATATCGCTTTTTTTTTTTTTCAGGAAACGCACCTCAGATCAGAAAAAAACATGTGACCTGTTTTTGTGACCCACTGGCCTAGACAGCAAAAACACTTCCAGTGGTGTATTTGTGAGGTTCCACAAAATTGTTACCTTTCAGCAATGAGAAACCTGAAGTCTTCATTTACAGACAAATAATTACAAATGCAGTTGATAAATATATTTGTATAATGGGATCTACATTACCTGAATGCAGTTATGCTGTCTCTTCTCCACAGGTGTGACACCGTATCAGAGAGCATACTACTCTGAGTTGGTTTGCCCCAGTGTTGCAGCTTCCTTCAAGCTGCTCAGCATCAGCTCTGCCTCAAAATGGATGCTCTGTTGAATCAAGAGCTCAGGTACTTTCTGAAGTGTGGCTATTGAGTGGAATATGGTGCACAAGCATTTGCTTAAACTGCCAGCAGAATGTTAATTAAACTTTGTCTTTGCAGTAGTGTTCTTCGTAACTTTAAAAGCAGAATTCAATGTCTAATTCGTCATGGGCCAATATATCTTTAGCTCTTTGTCAATGGACAGTATGCAAGAATGTTAAGCCATGCTTCCCTGCAGTACTAATCCTGCTTCTCCAGTTCCAGCCTAAATTTGGTTTTGCGTTATTGAGGGATTTTAGATAACCAAGTGCTTGCATATATTATATGTGGGCTTAAAAGATTTTAAAACCTTTTTGCAATTCACCTTAAACTCGGCATCTTAAAAGTTATTTTAAAAGAAACTAGGAGATACCACAGCATTTTATCACATTATAATTTGAGGAAAAACCTGAATATAGTGGGTTAAGTTTTTAACCAAGAATCTGTGGTCAGAATAGAGAGGGGTTTTTTTTATTCGTGTTTATGTGTTGGACTTACTTGAACTTGGATAAATGCATATCTAACAAATTTGCCTTTTATGCAGTGTTCAGTATTTGAGCCTTTGCATGAAATGTTATTTCACATGCTTGATATGAGTTTGTTATTAATGACATCATTGTTGCATTAAATGTCTAAAGTGGGTCACACATCAAAATTCTAATATATGCTTGAATCTTGATGGTGCTGTGATTAAATAGGGTCATGGTAGATTAAAAATCTGACAGATATGAATGGCATGAGAATCCCCTCCCATTACTACTACTATCATTGTATGGTGACTCCATTATGAAGGTCAGATGGAGTAAATGAGTCTCAGAGGAACATGTAACCTAGTTGTTGCTTGGTAGCTTCATTTAGGTTTTATGAGAACTAGAAAACAGTCTGCTTATTTGTTGTCAAAACCATGTCAGTTGTTTATTATGTGAATAAACTAGGTCTACATTGTGTTGCACATACTTTTTTTTAACTAAGCTATTAGCTTTTGGGTGAAAGAGTAGTGTTAATTTCACAGCAGGTTTTTAATTTTCCTTATAATGAGATTTTAAATTGACTGGACTAATATCTCCTTTTTTTTAACTTTCTGCTATTCCTTTACGACAACAGGGAAGATGTGAAAGATTGTTCGGTAAGTGTATAATTCAGATATTGAAAATTTTTTTTGTTCCGGTTAAATGTACATAAAATGAAACATGTTATGCACATATGCATTGAATACTCATTTGAGTATTTTTGTATTTCACCAGATCAAGGTTGAAAACCTCCCGAAGCAAGTCATATTTAAAGGCCTTGCACCTAGGGTCGTATTGACAAACCATCTCCTGCCTAAAGGAACCAAGGCGAAGGTAAACCTTGAGGAACAGGGTCGACAAAAGGTCTCCTTCAGCTTGGCACAGACAAAGAAACCACGTCAAAATGTATTTCTAGCCCCACCAAGTCCGGAGAAATCTGCAAGTGAACATTCTTCTGCACTGCAATCTGGATCTGTACCTACTCCGGATCTAGCAGGACAGAGTGATGAATCCAAAAATCTGGATACAAATACTCCAGCAGTTGGGGAGACCCAGACAGCACCGGCCCCAATATCCTTCCCTCTCAAACCCAAACCTGTTCTTGAAAAGATGCATTTTAAAAAACAGATTCTCAGCGTTACTGTTGTTGAGGATAACTCCATTGTCAGCACTGCCTCAGCAGAGATTTCAGAGCCAGTAGTCCCATCTGAGTCAGACAAAATTAGATCTTCAGCCAAGGTTGAAACTGAAACCTCATTGCAACAGTATCAAAAGAACTCCGTCATTGATAGTTCCTCTAAAAAAGTTATCAAAGAGGAAAACCCTCAGGAGAAAGTAGACTCATGCCTTAAAGATTCTGTTTCTTCCCATATTGGGAAGGGAGATAAGGATACTTCCATTATTTCAGAGCATGAGGAAAACAGAAAATCACAACCTCGATCAGATAGCACGCTTCCAGGTTCAGAATCTGATGGGGATTCAATCCGAACATCATCTAGCCAGAAGTCTAGTGACCGCAGAAATAAGATCAAATCTGAATGTCCGAGTAACGAAGCAAAAAGGTCCTCTCCTTCCAAAACAGAGGAGTCAGAAAAATCCAGGCATGACAGGAAAGAAGATGAAAAGGGTTCAAGTCGTTCAAAATCTGAGCGTGACTCCAGGCACACATCGTCAAGATCTTCTCGTTCTGACAGAGACAGAAGAAGGACCAAAAGTCGGTCACGGTCAAGATCTCGAGGCTGTCGAACTAGTTCTTATTCCAGATCTGAAAGATCCAGGAGTGAGAGACAGTCAAGGTCGGATAGGTCACATTACCATGATTCTGAGCGGAGGTTTCATAGAAGTTCTCCTCATCGTGAAAGGAGAAGCTCACGTTCACGAACCGATGGCAGGTCTCGTGACAGCTCTGACTCTGAGGATGACCACCGGCGGACAAGGACTCGAGGTAGTGACTCAAGTCGATCCTCCACTTACTCTAGCTCGCAAAAAGACTCAAAATCCTCCACTCACTCCAGATCCCACAGGGACTCAAAACCCACAGATTGTTCTCGATTATCTGAGTCAGACAAAAGAACCCAGTATTCGAAGTCAGAGCGATCTCATTTAAAAACTGGTGACTCTGACTCCTATAGAAAAAGCTCTCCAGATGCAGAAGCAGTTCACAGGAAATCCAGTGCCCACTCAAAATCTGAGATTAATGCTAAAACCTCAAATTCTAACCCAACTACCTCATCCCGAACATCTGAGAAAAAGGTCCATAAGAACAGCTCTGACTCTGATGAGGAGCACAGAAAAAAACGTCAGTCACAAGGATCAGACAGGTCATCTGTGTCTGGGACTTCATCTTCCAAAAAAACAGAATCAACGGATCACAAGACTTTAAATAATGTTACTGGAACAGAGAGACAATCAAAAGACAGATCATGTAATAACACAAAGCAGTCACAGTTAGCCCCCAGCCCAGTTACTCCTCAGAAAGAATCCAGCAAAACTGATGACAACTCTACTCCGCCTAAATCTAAATGCATTGCTCAACAGATACATGAAGCTACGCACAAAGTTAATTTGTTCAAAACAAATCAACAAACTGAGCAACAACCTCCAAATCAAGATCTTAGTTGTTTGGAAAAGTGCACAAATGTTCCTGAGAGTCACAAGACAACTGAAAAATTGAAGGAATCCACTTCCACCACAAGTAGAAATCTTGAAGTTAGAAGTTCCTCTGATCAATCTGTGATGATAAATGAGATTCCGATCCAATGTAAAGTTCTGGCTGAAGGACCGACTGACTCATTTTCTGTAGACCACACTCCTGATCAGGATTCAGTAGGAGCACTGGCAGACCCTCTTTCTGTGAAAGAATTACCAACTGAAGGATGCTTGAAATTAAACACTAAACTAGATGAGCCATCGCACATCACACAGAGTGCTCAACTCTGTGAAAAAGATTCTGAGCAGCATTATGTGAATCCTGAACAACCCAGTAGTGGGATTTTGAAAAAGGATGGTAGTGCTAAAAAATCCCGATGGGACATTGTTGGTCAAGCCACTTTAGAAAATCAAAGCCCTACGAAAATAGTGAATCCAGATTTGAAAAGGGTCATTTCAGTAAAAAGAATAGAGTTGAACAACGATACTACCCCTGACGAATCTTGTATACAGAAAGAGGACTCTGAAGTACCATCTGTAGAAGAACAAATACGAGACACAACCTCAGCTGAATCTCGTCAGAAAGTAAGTTCTCATGTGTCTGACCTTGAAACCCAACATACTAATGGTGAACATATAAAACAGATTGTTGGAGATCCTCAATCAACAAGTGCCCCTGTGGTTAGTGATCATCCACTTAATTGCAGTTCTGGCAGTAAAGAGAACATCAATGTAGACAAATCTAAGCCTGAATCTCAAGACCCTGATTCCTTAAACCACGATGGTAAATGCCACAGCGAGGACAGTGAGAGTGAAGAATCAGACTCCGATTCAGATGATGGGCGCGTTTCCTTAAAGCGGTTGCACTCTGTGGTGGTTGTGCCAAAAAATTCAACCATTGCTCTTGAGACAAAGGAATTGACTGAACTGTCTCCCGGGTCCTCCGTGTTTTCTGGACAACAACAGACTGATACGCATGAAAACATTAATAGGGAATTTGCTTATGGCTTTAAGAATCAGTCAAAGCTTGAGGAATCATCAGCTGCACTTTTTAAAGCCAGTGCACAAGCTGCAATGCTAAATCCAGATTTTCAACGTGTCTCCTACCAATCGCAGAGCAACATGGTTGACAGCACCAGCCATTTGGAGGCTACCAGTGCTCATGTGGACAAGAAATGGAGTGCCCAAGAAAGACCATATAGTGCCCAGATAAACCAAGCATCACTTCAGGGTTTTGAAAAGACTCTACGCCCTGAATCGGATCACCATCAAAACCATGATAGACCAGATAGCTGGAATGGAAGGAAAGGAGGAAAGCCGCACTATGGGGAATCCACTGACTTCAATAGTGGGAAGGGTTATGGCTTAGCCTGGGACTTTAACCAGTCAGAACAGCCCAGCAGCACATTTCAGCAACCGGACAGCAGTCATGGAATTGAACACCCCCCTCAACCAGGAATTGCTCTGTTTGATAGCAGTCACAGACAAGGTCCATGGACTCAGCCTGCCATCTCTAAAACCAACAGACCAGTCAACGCGCATGTGCCTTTTCAGTATCATGATACAGTTAACCAGATCCATCCAGACTCTTTGACCAATGATCACGATGACGACAGGGTAGTAGGGATCAAACAAGGATCTATCATGTCTGCTGATCTTCGAGGATTATCCCCATTTGTTCAAGCCCATGAGATAAGCAGCAATTGCAGCTTCACCCCAGAAAGTCAGAACATCTCGGAAGCTCCTAGAGAAGACGACCAAAAGCCTCATCGAGGAAGGGGTCCGCCTAAGAAGAGACGTCAAGAGTTTGAATCTGAATCCGATAATGAGGCAGAGGCTGGTCTGAGCAGTAAAAGGGAGTGTTTGGATGAGAGCTCAAGGGTTCTGAAAGATGGTAAGGAATCTTTGCACCAAATTCAAGAGGTGGAGCGCCCAATGCTCAGTCTGAAAGAGTTTGTGGATCCAGCTGTTTGGAGGGAAAAGGCAAGGCAGAAAAAAATGCCACCCTACTTTGACCTCATCGAAGAAAATTTATATCTGACAGAACGGCAAGTGTATATTTTTCCTTTTTTATCCTTGGCAATTAAATGTGTGAAGTGCAGTGACATGCTCCACTGTTTAAATTAAATGTTCATTTGTATATTTAATTTGGTCTTTTATAAAGCTCATAAAATCTGTTCTCTGTCCTTACAGCAAGAAGAATAAGTCTCATCGAGACATCAAGCGGATGCAGTGTGAGTGTGCTATGCTCTCAAGGGAAGAACGTGCCCGAGGAATGATGGCTTGTGGGGAGGATTGCCTCAATCGGTTGCTGATGATTGAGTGGTAAATGTCTCACTACTACATCATAATGTTTGCTTTTTAGAACAGATCTGTAGTGAGAGACTGATATTAATACATCATGTTTATGTAGGGCCTGCTAATAAATCGCAATGAAGTCGTGATTAAGCAAAAGCTGCAATGGTCATGCGCATCTTGTCAGTGAAGCACAGTTCTAAATCTCCATCCAAAGGCCAGAGGGCATTCTTGCGTGGACTGACGTTATGAAGTGAGTTTGTAATACAAGTGTGTAATTAAATGATTTATTTCTAGTGCTTTCAAATGGAGCAGCATTTACTACACAGAGCTGTAGTTCATTGAGAACCTCTGCAAACAGCTGTCAATCATGAGCAATTCCTTCAGTTTCATAACTGCGAGATTATATCATCTTAATTGTTTTTTGCTCTGTGTAGTACTAACTAGATGCGCATGACAATCACATTCGATTAATCATGCAGCCCTATGTTTGTTACTTGCTGATTTTACTGTATATTATTGGCAGATTGCAGTCATTTGGGGTAAGAACATTGAAATTGAATTTTTTTTCTTTTCCTTGTTCTTTCAAGCTCTTCTCGGTGTTTAAATGGGGCATACTGCTCCAACAAGCGCTTTCAAAGGAAGCAGCATGCAGACTTTGAGGTAATTTTGACTGAGAGCAAAGGCTGGGGCTTACGAGCAGCCAAAGACCTACCGGAGTAAGTACTGTTTGCTTCAGCTAACAAGAGCTTATTAGATATGCAATTTATGTCTTTTATGTTATTACCATTACTATTTTTTTTTTTGCAGGAAAACCTTTGTTTTAGAATATTGTGGAGAAGTTTTGGATCATCGGGAATTTAAGGCACGGGTGAAGGAATATGCACGAAACAAGAACATTCACTATTACTTCATGGCTTTGAGAAATAATGAGGTGAGTCTGTGGAATTACAGCAAAAATAAGAATTTTGTATTAATGAAGTGCTTCTGGCTTTCATTTTTAAGCCTATGTCTCTATTTTGTCTGCAGATTATTGATGCGACTTTGAAAGGAAACTGTTCCCGTTTTATGAATCACAGCTGTGAACCCAATTGTGAAACTCAGAAAGTAAGGGCATTCGTTTTTCATTGTGTTCTCTGATTTTTGTACACCAACACAAATCCTATTCTTCCTCAATATATATATATATATATATATATATATATATATATATATATATACAGTCCCTGACAAAAGTCTTGTCGCTTGTGTACAAATTGACCTC
>JAUCMS010000028.1:7574990-7586779 GCA_032357445.1 Enteromius radiatus | reverse complement strand
TAAAGTCAGGTTAATAGCAGGTGTTTCTACAAAATAGATAAGCGACAAGACTTTTGTCAGGGACTGTATGTATATATATATTTAAGAGCTAGATCTGAATTGAACTACTTATGCAGTATAAGGTTATTTAGCCACTTGTGCATTTGTTGCCTATGTAAGAATAGTTCCTTCTGGAACAGAGAGCCTTTGATTTCCATGTGAAATCTTTGTTTTGCATTTCTAATCCATCACACCCTTTGCAGTGGACTGTAAACGGCCAGCTCAGAGTTGGCTTCTTCACCAAAAAAGCTGTGACGGCTGGGACAGAACTCACTTTTGATTATCAGTTCCAAAGATACGGGTAAAAGATCCAGTCGTTTTCTTTCATGTATAGTTTTGTTTTTCTTAAAATGAAACTCAATGAACATTTTGATCATATTATCATATCTTGCTTCTTTTGTCCACCAGTAAAGAGGCCCAGAAGTGTTTCTGTGGAGCTCCTAGCTGTCGAGGTTTAATTGGTGGAGAGACTCGGGTTAGTGTTCGAGCAGCAGGTGGGAAGAAACAGAGGGAACGTTCACGGAAGAAAGACACTGACAGTGCACTTACCACGGTGAGCAAGAGGACTCGATTATAGTGTTGCATCCAGCTATTGGAAATGACAAGAGAGAGCCAGAATAAACCAATGATGAGAAGTGTTTTACATGTCAAGTCTATGACTCTGATATCATGTTACCGTAATTCAATTTAGCCAACATTTGCGCTAGGCACTAATAACACATGGCCTGCCAGATTTTCAAACTGTTGTAGCAAAGTGTTATCTTAAACCAGCAGTACCAAAGCAACGATCTGGGTCAGCTTTGTTCTTGCTTGCATGTTAATTGCTCTGAGACTTTCAGGGCTTGTTCCAGTCTACAAATAACACAGTTAATATATTCTACATGCATTCAAGCTAATTGCATTTTGAAGTTTTTATGGCTTGTTTGAACTAGCACTCTTCATCTCTGGCACAGACCTGCACTAAGAAAGCAAACAAAATGGGAAAACATCCTCCTGATATATAAAATTGAGTGATTACAAAATTGGAAGTGGGCTTTTGCAATGGTCACAATTTGATCAAGATCAAAGAAGGATTTCTCTTGTGTTGCGACTGCTGTCTAACTGGTTGAAATTGTTCTGCAGTTGGATGAAGAGCTGGAGGCTCTGCAAGAGAATGGAGAAGGCTTGTGCGGAGAGAAAGATGTGATCTCACTCTGCAGGCTCATGGTGCGAGTGGAGACAATGGAGCAGCGACTCACCTGCCTTAAACTCATTCAGGTATATAGCAAAACCATCACGTTAAGGTGTTTGATTTATTGCACAGCATAGTTTTGTTAAGCATTTAAAAATGACTGAAAGCTCATCTTACTGAGTTTTTTGCATGCAGAATACCCAGAATCCCTTGTGCCTGAAGCAGTTTTTGGATCACCACGGCCTCTCTCTGCTGTGGATATTTATGGTTGAGCTTTCTGAGGCTAAGAGCAACTCTGTAAACAACATTAAACTACAGCTGGAGGTAAGAGTTCAAAACATGCACATTTAGGGGGGAATTCAAGAGCAGATCCCCAAGCAAATTAGTGGGCTGCTAACTATTTCTGCCATTTTCCTCAAGCAAAATCCAGAAATTCATAGTGGTCTGGTATTTTAGTAAATGTAGCTTAATTATGGTAAGACTGTATGCAGTTGTGAACTACAATTTAGTGTGCTGTCTCTTAAAGCTAAACATTTTTGCTTTGGTTTGTTTTTTTTTGGCAAATTCTTAGATAATGAAGGCTCTGGCAGTGCTTCCCATCTCTACGAAGAACATGCTGGAGGAGAGCCGTGTGCTGCAGTTTATCCAGCGCTGGGCTCAAAGCCAACCACTCAGCCAACCGGCAGAACAAGATGGCTACTCCAGTGAGAGCACCTCACGTGCCCAAACGCCTCTCAACACCCCTGATGGTCCACCAGCCAAGCTGGCTACTGAGCTGGATGGGGACACTCCCAAGAGAGCAGTCTACCGTAGGTTGAAGATCATCAGTGAAAACAGTCTGGACAGTGCCATGTCAGATGCTAGTAAAGCTTCGGATGGGAAAGAAGAGGAGGATGAAGAAGAGGAAGAGATGGAGGATGAGCCTTCACAGTTGGAAGCCACAATTGAAAGGGAGGTGAAAGTAGAAAACAGTGAAGCGCCTTCTGAGAGTCAAGCTGAGCTTGAACCCAAATTGAAACAGGAGCCCCCTGAAACCGAAGAAGTAACGCATTCGACGCTAGAGGCCACTGGCACTGAGGGAGAGACACTTGAAACACAAGAACCAGAAGAAAAACCCATTGTTAAGCCTGAAGAACAACTGGAGGATGAGAAGATCATGGAGGAGACCAAGAGCGAAGAGCCATCAGAGTCCCAGACGGAATCAGCAACTGTTGAAGATACCCCTGCAGTCACGGACGCCACATCAGCAGCAGACATTAGTGATGATGTAGTTGCTGAAGTGGAAACTCCCATGACTGAGACACAGGTGGAAAACGCATCATCTGAACAATGCAGTTCCGAAGGGATTGAAAGTTGCAGCACTGCAGAAATCACACCCACGCAACCGTCAGAAACTGTAATGGAGAGCGTATCCTCTGAAACTACAGCTGTTGCCATAGAGAGCGCACCCACAGATTCTCCATCTGCCTCTGTGGAAACCACTCCACTTGAGTCTGCTGCTGTTCCTACTGAAAACGCTTCATCAGAGGCTGCCGTAGCTGCTGGCTCTGCTGATGTGTCGGCCTTGGCCGCTGTGGCTGTTCCTGTAGAGGGCGCTGCAGTGGGGACGCCCTCTCAAGACGAGGAGGAAGGTGTTTCTGATGTTGAGAGTGAGCGCAGTCAGGAGCCACAAGTTCGGGTTTCTGATATCAGTGACATGGCCGCTCGGCTGCTGGACAGTTGGAAAGACTTAAAGGCAAGACTCAGATTTGTTAAAAGTATGGATGCACCAATATCTTTTTTAGAGGCCAATTACTGGTTACTTTATGGTTCACCCAGATACCTGTGTTTTTAGTTTTACTCTAATATGTAAGTACAGTACAGCAGAACTGATCATTTGTGAACCATGGACCACAAACCCAGTCATGTTTTTGAAATGAGATTAATACATAATCGAAAAAATTGAATAAATAACCTTTCCATCGATGTATGGTTTGTTAGGATAGGACAATCTTATTTTGGATCACAAATAAACAAGGTGTTTCTTCCCCTCCCAGGAGGTTTACAGGATACCAAAGAAGAGCCAGGTTGAAAAAGATTCAAGTGGTACGTCAAGATCGAATCACACTTCAACTTAGTTTGAATGTAACCACTTTTCTTTAATTACCTCTAATCCGATCATTTTCCTCAAATAGATCGCAGCCGTGATAGAGAAGCCCTGATGACCCCTCGCACACCTTCGAGCAGTCGAGAGAGAGAGCGAGAAAGGGAGAAGGAGCGTGATCGGGATCGAGACTGGGAGCGTGAACGGGACTGGGACCGGGAGAGGGATGGAGAGAGATCATCTCTTCGCAGTGCAGATAGAAAAAGACGACGAGGCTCTACTTCCCCCCTACCACCTTCTGCCTATGAGAGGGGCCGCAGAAATGATGACCGGTAAGATTTAAGATGCAATATTTATTTTGCCTTTTATTGTGATACGACCGTGTAAAGGAGACTGGAAGTGCAGTGGGAGAGAGACAGGGGTGCTGGATCAGGAAAAGGTCCTCGAGCCAGGATTTGAACTGTTTTAATCACTCTTTTTGTTGTAAGATCATATGAACATAATCATACGAGCTCAAAACTAGAAAAAGTTGAAGTTTAAATACTGTAATTATGTGTGTGCAATAGGTGTATATTTATTGCGATAGCCTTTATGTGCAGTATTCATATGTCAGTCAGTGGCAGAGAAAAAGGCTATCATCTAAAATGATGTTTGTTTGTTTATTACTATTTGGAGAATTGTGATTGCTAGACAAGGACTTAATGAATTAATTTCTGTGACCTGAAAACCTGAAATCTGACTAAAATCAACATTTACATATAGATTACCATGTTTAATGTGTGGTTACTGACACGTGCATCATCATGAATTATTTCTGTAGTTACGAGCAGTCCAGCAGCAAGAAGAAACTTCACACCAAAGAGTCTCGTAACAAGCTGTCTACTGAGGAACGACGAAAGCTCTTTGAGCAGGAAGTGGCTCACCGGGAGGCTCAGAAACAACAGCAGCAGCAGCAGCAGCAACAACAGCAACAATTACAGACTCTTGCATTTAACCCACTGGCCTACACCTCCAGTCCAAACTTCATGACCTATCCGCCTGGATACCCTATTCAAACATATGTTGATCCCACCAATCCCAATGCAGGAAAAGTGCTTTTGCCCACACCTGCTGTGGAGCCTCTTTGTGTCACCCCAGCTCCTGGTACATTCGAACAAACACCCACTCAGCCTATCATATCAGATCTCAATCTAGCTTCACCCTCTTCCACCACCACCCAGGCAGGACCTGCCTCCAGCTTGGCACATATCCCTGCCTCTCTGGAGCTTTCCTCTGGCACACAGACTCAGCAGTTTGTCCAGCCTGCTGTGCCAGCACAGGACCCGAACGTGGCCGTCCTTTCGGTGCCTGCGCAAGCAGCCAGCCCACAGGTCCAGGGTCAGCAGGGTTACACCACGCTCTGGGACCCCAACACACAGCAAGCGGTCACGGTGCAGACGCAGCCAACCCAGCAGTACTCCACCACTGCACAGCCTCAGACTGCCATCTACTATCAGGGCCAGCCCTGCCAGACCATCTATAGCATTCCTGCAGGCTACCCACAAACCAGCACTCCTGTCATACAGGTTGGACACCAATACTTCCCTTTCAATCCTCATTCTCACATAGGGGTCAGCTGATAAAAAGTTTTGAATGCAGTTTATTTAGAGAGAGCAAAGTGGTATAAGTAAATCCAAAATATGATATGACAAAATGAATGTAAATACAAGCCATTAAATATAATAATATCATATGAAAATAATCATTGTAAGGCAGTCTTTTACCACAGTGCAGTGTGGAACCGTAGTGTTTTCAGCAAAGAAAAGGCATTTGGAAAACTAGATCTGCAAAAGTCCATCTGTTTTCTAAATCTGTGTTCTTCAGCTTACTGTGAATAATTCATTCATGCGTTTCTTTAAAAAACTAAAATTATTCCCCCCCAAATTACCTGATCTTCTGGTAAAATAACATTTCTCTCTGGTGCCTTTTGGCCTGGACTTCTCCAATCATTTAGACTTCTTAAACCCTGCCTCTTTCATATAACTGACTCGTATTTAGCCTTCATTTCAAAATCCAATCAAACTGATTCCCATCCTACATACTTTTTTTGCATATTTTTTCATACTTTTTTGTCCACTTTACTCACATAAGCATCTGAAAACGTAAAAAAGGTTTCTACATCTGCTTCATTTTGACCTTAAACATGCTGGTTTTAGGACCACAAACCAGGCAGGGTAATGACCTAAAAGTACATTGACTTCACTGAAAAAAAAAGTTTTCACAAGGAACAATGAATGTAAATGTATAACTCTCAAGCAGCATCTTCACCCAGTGATGGCTCAGAGCATAACCTCTTAATGTATTAAGTGTTGTGTTGTTTAGTTTTGAGTGAACACTTCATATTAGTGTGGTATCATAAGCATTACGCTTGTATTTGTGTGCAGACATACACTGAGCCAGCTGCAAGTTACCTGCACGGGCAGCAGGTGTACACGGGTCATCAGCAGGGGGTGGTTGTGCAGCAGGGAGGCACCGTCACCACCATTGTCACATCTCAGACAGTTCAACAGGTGTGTAACCCAGGCCTTTCACCAGATGAGGGTGCTGTTACTCTCTCTCTCAACATTTTTCTTTAAAGCAGGGTTGTTCCAAACTAGGTCCTGGAGGGCCGATGTCCTGCAGAGTTTAGCTCCAACCCTAATCAAACACACCTGATGCAGCTAATCAAGCTCTTACTAGGCATGTTAGAAACTTCCATGCAGGTGTGTTGAGGCAAGTTGGAGCTAAACTCTGCTAAACACCGGCTCTCTAGGACCGAGTGTGGACAGCCCTGCTTTAAGGCATGCTTTAAAGCAGTCCTTCTGCTTAGTAATTATTTTTACTTAATTAAATAATTAATTTTACTTAGTATTGTTTACTTAAAAAATGTTTTAATTTTGATGCACATCCAATTTGATAACAGCAACTATGTTATTAATTAGGAACATGGCCTATACTGTAGTATCAAGTTCTTGCTAGACTGCTTGTAATTAGTATTTTATAGACAACAGGGTTCCAGTAACCCTACAAATGCTGACTAACCTCTCCTGAACTGTGATTCACCACAGGAAATGATCGTACCCAACAGCATCATCGATCTGCCACCCCCTTCCCCTCCCAAACCTAAAACGATTATCCTGCCTCCCAGTTGGAAAGTGGCGCGAGACCCAGAGGGCAGAATCTATTACTACCACATCATCACCAGGTATGACTGGTCCTTATTAAACAAGCAATCTGTACATCATTAAAACAGAAGGGGGGCAGGATTAAACCTTATTTTAATCAATTAAGCTCAATGACATCAGCATGGATTGATCTAATGAGTTAAGACATTGCCGCCAGACTACGTCTGCCCTTGTTCTATTATAATGGTTTCACTATGAGTACATGATGAAATGCAATTTCTCTTTTAGGCAAACACAGTGGGATCCTCCTAGCTGGGATGGGACTACAGAGGAAGCCAGTGTAGAACACGAGGCTGAGATGGACCTCGGGACGCCCACATACGATGAAAATCCTTCAAAGGTATTTAAACAATTCCTTATGCTTCAGGGAATACCAGAGGATTTTCATCAACCTTAACCTTGATGTACTGTAGAAGTACTGGTTAAATAAAACACAGCTTTAACCCTGGTCCACCAAGACCATTTTTAAAAATCAAAGAAATAATGAGTAATTCAGAAATTGTCACAGTGTTGACAGGACCAACTTAAGCATAATAACGTATGCCGGTGTATATAAACATATTAACATGCTCACAATTAAATTTTGGGACATTTGTTACTCGTTTTGCAAGCAAAGAAGTTCAAGGGATAGTTCACCCAAAAATTAAAATCCAGTCATTAATTGCTCAACTCTCGGATTTAATCAAAAATATCTTAATTTGTGTTCCGAAGATGAATGATGGTGTTAAGGGTTTGGAACGACACAAGGGTAATGACTGAAAAGAGATCATTTGAATATAATTATCTTAAAGGTACAGTAACAATAAAGGTCACACAAAAGGATTACTGAATGTTTTTAAGATGTATAATATCACAATAATGTGTGGAATTAATGCTCTTCTTAGATTTAAATAAGTCTAATATTTATTATATTCGTATATAAAAGCCATATAAAGGAAACAAAGAAATAAAAGAAGAAAAATGAAAGCAATGGCTTTTTTAGGGGGATAGTTTTTTTTTTACAATATTGCTGTTATAGACACATTTCTGTTTACTTTCCTATTATAAAACCCAGATGTTTTTACATTATTACCTTACCAAGACAGATATTTTGACCAAGACATGCATTTAAACATTCTTGCCTGCAAGTTACCTTTGCAGCATATGAAGATACTCACATGTGAGCATTTAAAGCAGCCTTTCAGACAGTGTTGGTACCAAATTAAATTTTAATTTTACCAAAATTATGACTGTTTTTATGTTTTTGATTGATTTTAGTATTGAATAAATATCAAAGCACTGCTAAATCTTAACAATCCCTGTTCTGGAGTTCACTTTGGTACACGCATGTAGGCCCTGAGACTGTCCCAGCCTCTCTAGGTAATTGAAGATGTTGTTCCAGCCATCTCTGATGGAATGGTTCACAGCTGGTGCTCATCCACATAGAGAAAAGCTATTTGGAGTTCAGAGGAAAACGCTTTTAAATTTGCCTCAGTGCTTAAAAGGCATCAGCTTTTAAGATGCATCACATGATGCAAACACACAAGCGGTCTGACCCTAAACTGAAACAAAGTCAAAAGCAAGTCACAATAAACATTGTTTTAAAGTCATGTCATTTCACAGGTCATAACCATCTTGATCTGTGTTCTTTGCTGTCCTCCCTCCCCCATCACCCACTCGGCGTTTCTTTCTTTCTCTGCCTCATTCTCTCTCTCAGGGTTTTGCTGGTGTTTTCTCTGGCTCTCTTTGATGCTAATCAAACCCAGCTGTTGAAACTGTATTCATTTATATGTGGTTTCTCGTTTGGAAGTCGAACTGTGCAGAATCTCTTTTGTCTTTTCAACAACCGCCCTTTCGTTTTAGACGTCAAAATATCTTAACTATTAAACTTTTAACAGATTTTGTTACCAAAGGGTTTTTTATTGTCTGTTGTCAGTATGTTAGCATTTCCTATGATCTGCACTGGTTTGACCTTTGGGTTTCTTTCTGGGACCTTGTGACGATGAGTATTGTGACAGTTTTGGCTATGATTCAGTATAAAGTCTCATTCATGTCATAGCGGCTGCCTAAGGGGACTCTGGGAGTTGCACTGTTTTAATGTTGTTCGTTGTAGAATTCAAACTCCCAAGTATGTTTTGGAAAAGAACGTTTAAACAATGTCTAGAGCAGGGATGGGGAACGTTGGTCCTGGGGAGCCGTAGCCCTGCAGAGTTCAGCTCCTGCCCTAATTAAAACTCACCTGTCTGTAGCTTCCAAGTAACCGTTCAGACCTTGATTAGCTCGTTCAGGAGCGTTTGATTAGGGTTGTAGCAAAATTCTGCAGGGCTGCGGCTCTCCAGGACCAATCAGATTATATGTTCTTACATGAGTAATACGTCAAATAAACTGTCAGTATTCTCAATATGTAATTTCATGTGTTGTTTTTTTTGTTTGATCTCTTTGCACAGTTCTCTACAAAGACCGCCGAGGCAGACACGTCCAGTGAGCTGGCCAAAAAAAGCAAAGAAGTCTTCCGCAAGGAGGTGAGCTTTTAGATTCTCTTGGGTTTTTTACCAAATAATTATAGCGGTAGCTCATGTGTGTCCGACTCGTCTAACTTTTCAATTTCTCCTGCTTATCTTTTCAGATGTCACAGTTTATTGTGCAATGCCTTAATCCGTACCGCAAGCCAGACTGCAAGCTTGGCCGTATCAGTAACACAGAAGACTTCAAACATCTCGCTAGAAAGGTAACATGTGTTCCTGTATGCTTTTCAAAACAATGCTTGGATACATAGATAAGGCCGTTAAAGCACCATCTTTTTTCCTCCATTTATTTTAAAACTACATAACGGGAGCAGATCTTTTATTCCATATTGTGATTAATTAACGATAGAGAAAAAATATAGGATGGGGTCTTGGTTCAATCCATCATCTTTGTTCAGTCCACTTTGCATTAAATGTATTAATATTAATTTTGTCAATTTTAAATTAGCCTTGGGGACAGACTTACTAACATCCAGCTCTCAGACTCAAGGACCTTAAGTCCTAGCCTTCGCTTTGCTTTAGAGTCTGGAAGGGCTCTGAAGGAAGACTGTCTTTAGTAAATGTCATTTTCATTTTATCCTGTTACCGGGGGAACCTCTCCCTTTTTTCAATGAAAATTAAGAGATTTTGGGATGTTTTGGGTTTTTTTTTTTAACACGTTTCAGTATCATCAACAATACTGAATGTTACAGTCACAGTTATCATGTATTGATTGTATTGTTGCATCATCATTGTAGTCATGGAGGTAAAAAAGCTGATCAACAAACATTTTTCATCATATTTTTCGTGATTGAAATGAACACCTTTGTATTGCTTTGAACTGGACAAATCTTTGTTTTTGAACTACAGTGCACTCACTGAAGTCTTTCGTTATGATGTCGTTGCTGCGTCTCTAAACCTTTGGTATGTATGTCTGTCTGTCTTTTCACAGCTGACTCATGGGGTGATGAACAAGGAACTAAAGTCTTGCAAGAACCCCGAAGACCTCGAATGCAATGAAAACGTCAAACACAAGACCAAGGAGTACATCAAGAAGTACATGCAGAAGTTTGGCACTGTGTACCGGCCCAAGGAAGACACAGAGCTGGACTAACTGATCTGAAGCAGACCCAGGAACTTCCTGGCAGCTCTTTCCAACCGAACACCTCTGGCCTGAACAGTTTCGGTGCGTCACAACAGGGCAGTTAGAGTCCTGTCGTTTTGTTCCACTGACCTTCTAACCATGTCCTAAATGCTGCTCTGGGAGGGGGGCGCTGCCTGAGCTGTCCCACGCAGGGGACGGTTTCATGTTGAGATAAACTACTGCGGTATGAAGCGTGAAGGACGCAAACCAAGGGTGCTACACAGACTCTTTCCCAAGATCTTTTTAGTCTTCTCAACATTATCTCTAAGGCAAGTCTCATCACTTGAGGATCATCTTATACTCTGTTCTAGATGGGGGGGAGGGAGGGGGAAAAATAAGTGGACCATTAAAATCCTTTTCCCTTGCCACCTCACTCCGTTACTGTAGTTGTTACCAAGGGCTTTTGTTAGCTTGCCTGCTCTGCTAAAGGTCCAATCCCTCACTGATAGTAGTCGAGAACGAAGGAGAAAGACAGATGCTAAGAATTATATCTCAGATAAAATACCCACAGAATTAGTCGTGTTGGACTCACTGGCCATGGGTCGCCCAGTGTTTTTATGAATTTTAGACTTTCAAATAAAAGTGTGCAGGTCTGTGATTTAACCCCATTTGCCCTGGTCTGGTTTCTCCTCTCGACTGGGTGGAAGGTTATGTAGCAATGATATTTTATCAAGGTCTTTCACTGTTTTTACATTGACATTTTTTATTCATGTCACAAAGGCTAATGTGAAGCCCTCCAGGCAGTTTGTAGCTTTGTTTTTGTTTTTTCTTGTGGCCATCACGTAAGGATTGATCAGGTTTACTATCCCATAAGCTCTGGCCATTAATCAACTCACCCCACCTTATTAACCTGCATTAAATCTGTTTCCAAACATGTATTATATTGCTTTATATGTGAATATATTGAGAGTTAGTTTTTGAGACCATTAGCAGAGACTTTGTAAAATGACTGTGGGGGTCCACAACGTCTTGTGTAAATATGTCTAATTATGGCAGACTGGTAAACCGGGATTAGAAGGACACTACCAGATTCGAGTCCTCCGTCCCGTCAGCGTGATTTTGGTGTTCCTACATCAAGCAGAATTCCGCACTCTCCCACAGCTCTGTATGTTGGGTTGGGTTGGGTTTTAAAGGTCGGGGTGTCGTTTCTTTTTTCTTTGCTTTCTCTGTGGAAAGACTTTGGATCTCTTTTTTTTTTTTTTTTATGTACAAATAGGAGTCTCACCCCACTCCACTGTAAGTACTGTGCAAGCACATTGTCATACTGAGTGTAAAAACATTTTAAGATAAAATAAAACTGTTTCTAAAAATAAGTATTGCTTGTCTTGTCGCCTTGTGCTTGTTGTGTGTTTAATACTGGATGAACAAATGCAGGCGCCGAACACACAAAAATGGCACTTGCTGCTTCCATAAAGGCCTTTTCATCCTCTGTTGAGAATCCCGGTTTTCAGGGTTCAAAAAGTAAATGAGTAAAAAAAAAAAAAAGTTGTGATAACACACACTAAATGTAGGGCAGTCGTAGTTCTATACATTGGTTGTTGATTTGATTTTGAGTACTGATCTTCAAAAGTTGTACCGTGTCGGTTGGGAATATCGGTTTACATTTCCAAACATTATTTTTGTCATTAATTGTAATAATGCAGTGAGATTATTGTCTGACAACAGC
>JAUCMS010000028.1:7535717-7562579 GCA_032357445.1 Enteromius radiatus | reverse complement strand
AATCAGTATAATCAAACACAGCTGGACTCAAATGAAGGTGTAGAACCATCTCAAGGATGATCAGAAGAAATGGACAGTGCCTGAGTTAAATATATGAGAGTCACAGCAAAGGGTCTGAATACTTAGGACCATGAGATATTTCAGTTTTTCTTTTTTAATAAATCTGCCGAAATGTCTACAATCCTGTGTTTTTTGGTCAATATGGGGTGCTGTGTGTACATTAATGAACAAATGAACTTAAAAGATTTTAGCAAATGGCTGCAATATAACAAAGAGTGAAAAATTTAAGGGGGTCTGAATATTTTCCGTACCCACCATAAATATATATATACATATACAGTACACCAAATGTTTATTTTGGATTAATCATTTAAAAAAAAAAATACATATACATATATACATATTTTCTCAAATAGGAAGGGAAGGCACAGATAAACAAAGAAATTTCTGAGCAGTATCATTAGAATTTTCTGTCAGTTTCCTAATATGGTGTTTAATACTCACCAAACACAGTAAGCTGAAGTCTTAACATCCTCCATAACAATATATCATCATATAATTTGTACCTAAGTCTACTTAAATAGAATGTACAAAGTGCAAACAAATGATATATCATCTATAAACATTTGGGCAGAGGCAGGAATGTAGAGTTCAATGGAGAGTGGGGCGGGAGGCATAAACACTACAGACACTTCCAGCCTAAGTGCTGATTCCCCATAATACAGAGAGATAATGCATTTGAATGATGCCACTTCACACAAAACCATCTCTGATCTACCCAAACATCTCATTCAGGGACAACGTGAGTCTGGAAGCAACATTTACCGTTGACTGGTTCCAAAAAAGTATTAAAAAAGCACCCCACACACAAGCTTTTGCTGCATGATGGGATCTTTTGTAAAGACAGTTCACCCCAAAAATGAAAATGTACATGTTCAACACAGAACACCAAAGAAGATGTTTTGAAGAATGAAGAACTGTTTTTGTTGAAGTCTTGTGTGTTTTACAGAAGAAACAAAGTTAGGTTTAGAATGACATGAAAGTGAGTAAATGATCACAGAATTTCCATTTTTGGTGAAATATCCTTTTGAGGCAAGACACTACAGATAAAAAAAAACATTGTTTCTTCATTCTCTTGTCAGTTTTGAGATTTCTGCAAATCTATTTGCAGTAAATCTATTTTAACTACAATGCTTATTTTAAAGGTAACCTTCTCCAAATTAATACATATTCATTTGTACATATATGATTTGCATGGCTTTACTCCATAATGGTGGCTGGAGACAATATTTTTCTAATTTATGAAGTGATAAAATAACATATCCAAAATCCTGAATATTTCAACAAATCGAAGCAAGAATTTTAAACCTGGCTTTATTCAATCCTCAGCTTTCGGTTCTGGAATGTATATGAAAATACATATTTAATTATATAATGACTTTAACTTAAAACAACATTTGCCGTTATTGATGTTTTCAATCAACTGGGTGAAATCTATTAATATTTTTTTTTACCTGGTTTGTCTTGCCTTAAGTCAATGTAATATATGAGCACATGTGTGCTGTCCATGAGTGAGTTTGGAAAGAGAATGATGAGAACATCAAAGGATCCATGGGCCCCAGGAGGCAACAGTGATTGACCCCTCACCCCCACCAACCAAACATACAACCATAGATATCCACTGAGACTGAGCTAGAGACTGACCGCTATCTTATCTCACTGCAGCCAACAGTAGCATAAGCTATGTTTCACAAAAGAGACAGAACATATTAAACGGCAGGCTAAAGCATGGCCTCGGGCCTGTAGAACTTCAAGACCATTTACAAAAGTGTCAGTCTGCCGCCAGAGACGGTGGGGTTCTCCATCAAAACAAGCATGGAACAAGAGAGAAGAGAAGAAACACGAGGTTGTGAGTTCAAGAGGAAACCGCGATTCTGCCCCCACCGAAAGAAGTAAAGTGATGTGGCTAAATGGAAAGTCAAATTACTGAGCTGCAAATTCTACCCCCTCGCTCTCCACAGACCAAGAGAAAATGATGATAATTACAATGCTCCGGATATCCCGGGCCCCAGCAGTACTTAAGCTGTGGTTGCCTATCAACCAACAGACGTGGGGGGGTTGGTCTGCTGCTATCCCTGGCTCCCCCACAGACTGTTTGAACACACCAGGAGACATGGATCTGGATCAGGTCAGTAGCATTTAATGCATTACCTACCACTGACCTGAAAAGAGTGCAGAATCATCAAGCAAAAAACGCTGATGACACAGAAAACAAGTGGCAGAACAGACAAATCGGTTGTTTTGTGATTAACTGTTTTAATTTGGAGCGACAAAGCAGTCTTTTATTTTGGTGTTCGGTGTAACGGGAATAAATCACAAGGCCGTTTGGCTCTGCGTTGACATCTGCAGGGTGTATTTCTTGGAGCATAATTTGTAATTTGGAAAACATGATGAGATATCTTTCCATTTGGATGGTAATTATTAAACATTTTATACTCACTGTGAACAAAATCAGGATATTACACTGAAACAGTGTGATAAAAAACACAGAAGTTGTGGTATGCACATACTAAAAGAGAAAGGGTGTCACCTTCCTGTCTTTGACTGCTTCACTTTTGTGCCAGGCAATAAAATGTGTTTATTAAAAACTAATCATAATAGGAACATATTATCTACATGTACCAAAAATTAATAATCTGCATAATACAAACAAGTTAGCAAAAAAAAAAAAGAGAAAACTGCAATTTTATAAACCCTGACAGACTAATATCTAGTTAAAGCTAGCTGTAAGACAGTTGAGCCGTAACATCTTCAGTTTAACCAGTAAGAGACAAGCTATTTTGAGACAAGAATGTTACCATTTTACATGAGATTTATTTATTTTTTTAATATGTTAAAGAATGCTAAATGAAAGGTGTCAACTGAATCAGTTTTTCCTAATTTATGTGATATTATAACATTAATTGTAACACTTGTAAAACTATCCAGTGTTTTCTATGCAACACTTGCCAAAATGAAATATCAGTCTGTTATGTTTGTAGCCATGTTAGCTTGTGTGTGTGTGTGTGTCTAGTCTCAGAATTTATTTACATTTTTAATTTAAATTCAGTAAGATTGTTTAAAATTAAATAAAGGTGGTGTTCAATTATTTTGAAAAAGTTCAATTAACTTGTAAGTGTTACAAAGAGTAGCTAGATTGTAACAACAGCACACTTTTCTGAACTTTACATTTATTGACATTTAATTAATAAATTGGTGATTTCTAAAAAATATTTCAATTCGAAGCAGACAAATACTATATCAAAATGTGAGACACATAGCGAAAATAAATCCCACATTACAGACGTTAAACAAAGTGTTACAACGCTCATGGGCTCCTGTAATTAAAAAGCGACTGGAAAGACCTAGCAACGCTGGAAAATATGAACAGTTAAAACTGTGTTTACAGCCACCCGAACTCAAGTAAAAGAACTGTTACGAGTTTCAGTGTCCAATATAAAATACTGTAAAGTAGAATAACGAATAACTCACCTTTACAGCCAAGATCCACAAACAGAGTTGAAGTGCTGCCATTGCCTAAAGAGTTTCCCGTCAGTGTTTAGGATATAAATACAACGAGTCTCTTGTGCTCAAAACCCACTAATGTTCATAACCACATAAGACATCTACAGTCTCTGTTCAAAGTGTTTGGCACTCTCTTCCATTGGTATGAACGGTCTTCTTCTAACACAAGTTTTTTTTTCTTCGAGATCTCCAGTGGAAAACTGTGGAATGGCGCTGTAAGTGCGGATAATCCTCGTATGAAGCTTCAAAACATTAATACATCATCAATTTTTTGTCTCCACGGTGAAATCTTCTGGTTAGCGCTGATCCTTCACTCCACTGCTGCTCTGGTCACGGTCAGCTCAGCTGTTGAATAAATAGCTTTTTGCTGAAGGGGATGGACATAAACCCCAGATACACGCAGCGCCTCACAGGAGCTCTGTGATTGGACAGACTGGAGCGAGATGGAGAGAAGTGGATAGATCCACAAAAAAAGTGAAAACATATAAATATATATATATATAAAACGTAAAAAAAATAATTTATATATATATATATATATATAGTTTTCTTTTTTGCTAAATGTATGTTGTTGTTTTTTGCTAAATGTATGTGTACTAATTTAGAAATTTTATTCGAATAGGCCTGCTGTGGTTAACATGGTTTATTTCTGGACAAAAAATAGCTAAAATAACAGATTAAAAGCCCATTTTGCCCGGTCGAGGCTTCAGTTGGGGATTTGAGATAAAAAAGAGACACAACAGTGGCTTACGTTTTCAGATCTGAGGGGTTTTTGAGTAACGTCGTAAAACTCAGCATGGGGTCTCCAGACTTCAGAGAGAAACAAATGGAGACTTCCCTCGAATACAATGATCACAGCGCTTCAAAGAATGACCGCGAAGAAACGGGATAAAGTAAAGAAGGGATGGTGTTCTATTAATTCGTCTCCGATTCGTTTCGCTTTTTCCTTTCGTTCACGCTGTCAATAGCCCTTAACGACTAAAACTGTCGAGCAAAGTAGAGCTGCTAGAGTAAATAACGCGCCTTAAAGAGCGCTTCTTTATTAAAGATGACCAGTCAGTTTACAGAGTTATTACTTTGCTGACAGTTTGTTAGGAATTTAAGGATTATAGTGGCCTATCCTAAACCTCGGCTAGAAGTACAGAACTTAAGTGTTTCTGTACTTAAACTAACATTTTTTAAATTAATATTTGTAAACTATACAACTTACAACTTTAATGTTTGCATTTTAATATTATTTTGTTTTTCTAGTTCCAAGAACAAATTAAAAAGGTAAAAACTAAATACTTATTATTCATTAATAAACATTGTCATAGGCTACTATTAGTCAGGTAAGCTAATAAAAATTTTGACAGCAATGACAAAAAGCTGTGGCGATTTGCAATGTGTGTTCAATGGATTGTACTTCATAACACCATTGTTTAACAGATCAGCTGACAAAACGTCTTTCTGGGGAAAATAATAAATAAATAAATACAATATTATTTTTTTTGTTAAAACATTTTTGAAAGTTGTGATGTGAAAAATGATGTGATCTAGTTTATCCACAGACTAATCTATCTCATTTTCATTTGTCTTAAACTTAACATAGCATCTAAATTGACTACGGTCTATAAGTAAGCAAAATATGTAGCATGAATTTATTGATAAGTACAAGAATTGGGAATCTGTGGGCACTTTATCATGTGAGGCCATGCAAAGAAATAAAAATCATAAAATTAAAATAATTTAATTAAATAAAAACTGTTTAAATAACCGTTTGAATTGTTTAAGACTATGGTTAAAATCAATGTTAAATCTCTTAAGAACAGCTGATGAATGATAAAAACATGAACAGCCGACCAGAATCTCTCCATGTTTTAAAGATCTCAAGCAATTAAAGAGATTGGCACACATAATTACATCACTGTACAATATAGTTATTATTACAGTTACCTTCTTAGTTATCGTTTGTGGTGTGAACGGGCTTAAATAAATCAACAATAAGACCACACTTAACACTGATTAGCATCGAGGCTGGAAAATTTTAACTATCATTTGAATTTTACGAGAATAGTGAAGTCCACCCCACAGCTACAGACAAACAATTTTAATGAAATCTCTTTCAGAATGATTTTTTATTTCTAACTAATGAACTATAAAAACATTGGCAGTCAACCAGAAGAGTCTGAGCATTTAACATGCCAGAAGACCCAAAACAAACCTTAACATGCTTAATTATAATAAACAGAGCGATACTGTTTATTGGTGCACTATAGAAATGTCTAATAGATATTGTATAGTTATCGTTACAGTTATGGTTTAACTGTTTTTTATTAATTAAACATTGCCAACAATTTCATTAACAAGTTTTTACAGTCTCTTGTTCGTAGTCCATTGAAAACTGGAGGGAAAAAAAAACTATAAACCCTCCGAGCTGTTACCAAAGTGTGAATTAGAAGATCACAGCAAAGAAATAATACAACTTTGATGGAAGATGATTCCACGGCATGACGAGGCAGAGACAGATAGGGGGGTTGGGGAGGTCTGGGGGTTTGTGGTTGTTTGCAGGTTGTTGTGGTTCAGGAACTACCCAGACAACAAGTGATTGTCAGGACATTGAAACCCCCGTCTCTTCTTTTTGGGGTTGGGGGCGGGGGGGTGCCTGCTTCTACTAAGAGCAAGGTGTCAAGCCCTCCTCCCATTGTTAGCCAAACAGATCAGAGCTGAATTGCCACCATAACCAGCTCGTCCCATCTCCTCTCTGCCCCGCTGCATGTAGTGACTGGAAGAGGCGCATTCCAGCCCTCCATGCCAGAGCCGACCCCCCCTTCCATGGTCGTCCACTCAAACGTACCCCTTGGGGTGTTTATGGGTCAGCCAACAGGATGTTCGGCCCATCGGGAGATCAAAGGATTCCCGGCTCAGATAAATGTGGTGTAACTGTGACCTCTTCAACTCTAATAGGGTTTAACACGTCAGGACAGGAGGAGGGAAGAAAAGGCTGAGACGTCAGAGAGAAACACAGGAAAAGATATGTACATCTATTTAAGTAACTCGGAGTCAAACCAAAGTGGGGATTAAAACAATGTAACATTAATTATGAGAAATGTTTAGGTTTATGTTTTTATTAAAAAAAAATGTTATTAAAAAAGTAAAAAACAAATGGCAATTAAAATATGATAAATGCATTTAGATTAGAGAAATATTTTGATTATTGGATAAAAGCAGGGGTAACTAAAACAACAAAATATGTTACTAGAAGTAAAAAAAAAAAAAAAACTCAAATAAAAAGAATTTCAGGAAAGACTAAAGGTTTAATTTTTTCATTTAGTATAACTTGATGAGCTTAAAAATAACTAAGACCCTGTAAAAAATATTTGAAAAATAAATTGAATGTAACACAAAATGGTCTAAAAATAAATGTCTTCAAAGTTTGAAAATACAACTTCTCAGAACATTAATTCAAAGAGAAAACAAGGTTGCACTCCCTATACTAACATACTGTATGATAGTTTATGCGTTAACTTCATTTTGCTCAAGACCTCAGAAAACAAGGCTTCAGTAGATTTGAATCTTGAATTAAGGATGTTTAGATTTTCATATTGGAAAACAAAAATACTGAGAGGATGATATATATAATTATATATATATATTTTTCCCCAGTACATATAAGGGTGAATTAAGACTTAAGACCTTTTAATACCAAGAAATAAATGATATATATGACAACAATAAAATCTATAATAGTATCTCAGTTAAAATAAAGAAAGAGTTTACTTAAGTCACACCTCAAAGTCAGTTGATACAGAAGAATGTATTTAATAATAATAAAAAAAAAACCATATACATTTACACAATCACATCACTCAGAACTGGGCAGTATGTGTTCAAAAGAGAATAGCTGTTCACATCTCTTGTGAAGCCATTATTTGTTCAAACAGACATGAAGCTTAACATAATTCATCCTGTTCATCAACATCATAGTTACTGCATAACAAGAATCGCGGAGTGGTTTAGTCGTAAGCATTTCATAAAAACAGGACTTAATTTCCTATGGCTTTAGTTTCCCAACACAAATGAAACTCAGTTGTTGGATCTTCAAGACTTAACTCAAACAAGAGTGTGTGTGTAAGGGTTTGTGCATGTGTAGCGATGAAACACAATGAAAAGTAACACACATTTTGAAAAAATCCCTTAATCTACCTTTCAGTAATAATTTCAGTGGCAGTGTTTGAACTGTGAGGGAATGTCATAGAGGACAATGTTGTATTTAAGGAATAATTCACTGAAGAAAATTTAGACCGTCATCATTTACTCCCCATCATGTCAGTCCAAACCGCTATGACTTTTTCTCTTTTGGAACACAAAAAGAGGATTTGGAAGATTTGTTCTGGTTGCTCTCATTGATGTAATTAAAATGAATGTTGACTAAAGCTTCAAAAGCTTCATATAAAACGTGATCCATATTACTCTATGTTTTACTTCTGAACTTATACGGTAGCTCTGAGTGCGGAATTTCAAGTCCTTATTCAAGAACATGAACAAATTGTTCTTTTGAGTTAGAACTTCAGTGAATGATCCAGTTCACAAAGCCTGAATGATTCGTTCATGAATCAAACTGACTCAGTGCTCCGGTCAAAGCAGTTAACGGCTCACCTGAGGGGAAGATTTGTAGCCTTTTATTACTCACACACACAAATAACTTCAGAAAACTTAACATGCTCAGTGTTCATTCATTGTGGTTCAACAATCAACACAATTACTTATGTTCAGCAGAAAAAAGAAAGTCATACGAGTTTAAATCAACCCAAAGCTGAGTAAATACTGGGAAAAATATTAGTGCTGGGCAACGATTAATCAGAATCGCATCCAAAATGAATGTTTTGTCTACATATGTGTGTGTGTGTGTATTTATTATGTATACATAAATATATTGTATATGTATATATTTAAGAAAATATGTTATGTTTATATATTAAATACATTTAAAAATAATATAAATGAAATTAACTTACTGTCAAACAATTAATTGCATCCAAAATAAAACAAATTGTTTACATAATATACGTGTATACTGTGTATATTTATAATGTATAAAAACATGTGCATGTTTAAAAAAATATGTTATGTTTATATATAAAATATAAGATTATAAATGCATAGCCTATATATATAAACATATACACATGTATACATGGGTCAAAGATGAAAAAGGGTTTAGACAATTTGTTTTAACAAACAAAAATTGAAACAAAAATAGTTTTATGAAAATAAGTTTTATGTTCAAATTCACTACAATTTTTTTTTTTCTGAGCCAAAAATAAATATCACACATTTCCCCCTAAATTTACCCACTAAAATGTCATTCAGTGTAGCAGTTTTGTCAGGCATATTTACAACAAAAATCTATTTATCACACATTAAAAGACCAATTACTTTCACCCCAAATACTAATTAGTTATTTACATTTGCCAGTTAGTTATATTTTTTTAACTCATTTAAAAAACAATTAAATTCATTTCAACCAAACTGTGACTTTTTATTTTACATTTTATTCTCCAAAAACGTATTTGAAGCCTCAAAAGTAGACACTATATATATATATATATATATATATATATATATTTATTATGTAAACAAAACCTTTTCTTTTGGATGCGATTAATCATGATTAATCGTTTGACAGCACTAAAACATACATGTAAATATTTCCAAAATCTATACTGTATGTGTGTGTCTTTATACATACATAATAAATATACGCAATACACACATATATTATATAAACAAAAACTTTTATTTTAGATGTGATTAATCACGATGAATCGTTTCCCAGCACTAAAAAACAAACAAAAAAAAGGTTTCCAGGTGAACTATCCCTTTAAACAGTGTGTAACAGCTGGCCATTGTGCTCGGTGCTTCAGTTTCTCTACTGGCTTTGCTATCCAGCGCAAAGCAGCAGAATTAATGCAACCATCCCATAGAAGCCAGCAAGAGCCGTCTGCTCCCCCCCCACCCCCAATAACCCATGTGTCGCACAGACACCACTCACACAGCACAGTCTTCAAAGCATTCAGTGCGTAAAGAGAAGAAAAAAACATCTAGACAAAAAAATTCCAATGGTAACGTACACAGAATTGTGGCCCCAGCCAACAAACACATTCACAGGACAATTAAGACTAGCTGGTGTATGGTTCACATATTACAAATAGTTTCATAATTACAGCGAAGAACACAGTTCAGGCACTTTGCGGAGTTAAAAATGGATAAAATTCCTGTTAAGATTTAGATTGTTTTTCTAAATGAGTTTACAAGCACGGCACGTTGAGCGACATGTGAGGATGTGCTGAAACCGTTTTGCAACTATTATATGAAAAGAAGCCAAAAGCGCTTTTATATCAAGTACAATTTATGCCTATTTTAGAAAGCGCACTGCCCTACAGAGGAAGAACACACACATAAGTGCACTCTTTGTATTCACGTTAAAGAGGGATGTGCAAATCCACGCGCGGAAAGGCACTTTTGCTGAACATATATAACATGATATGAAAGGCTTACACAGTGCAAAAGAGATAAACATGTGCCATTATTTAAAAAAAAATCTGTTTTTATGAGCAGAACCCAATTGAGTAAATTGATAGTTCACCCCAAAATTAAGACTGTGATCATTGTTCCCAAACCTTGCTTTTTTTTTGTATCATAAAACAACATAAAAAAAAAAAACTCTATCAGTGTTTCTATAACCATAAAATGTAACCATACTGAATTGAAGAACATATATATATATATATAAATTAAAATAAAACTATATAAAACATCATAACATATAATTTTCTTTTTTTGGGAGAAAGTCAGTCATACAGGTTTTGTGAGTCAACAAAGACAAATCTTTCATTTTCAGGTGAACTACCCCTTTAATATATTTCATGTCATAATTTATCATAATTATGGACATTTCTATTGTTTACCTGTTTTAAGGCACCAGAGGTACTGAATCAAGTCTCAAGACTTCACATCATTAAACAAGAGCGAAAGGATCTCGTTCAAATTTAGGCGTCACATTAATTATTGCGTTATACAAAGCGTCTGCAAGTAACCGCGCAAAGCAATACAAACACCCACACCCACATACTATACACACACAGAGCTAAAATATCTCTGTCAGTGCCTGTCCCATGAAAAAAACCTGGCGTCATAGATGATATAATATAAGAAGGTTTTCAAGTGTCAGATTGAGTACCAGTGCTGAAAGAGGTCAGCAAAGCAAGAGCAAATAATCAGCATGAGAAGATTTAGTATAATATAAAACAGCTCTGGCGATGACGGTTTGTCACTCAGTGACAGAGACTAAGTCCATCACGCTGAGCTTACAGTGCCTCGGGCTCCAGCCAGTGAGAAGACAGTCTGTGATTCACAGAACATACTGCTTTTAAAAAGTTCAGTCTTAGCCGACAACACTTAAAAAAGTTTGCAGGCGATGGCCTGATTCGCCTGATCAAAAATCTTTGGAATGTTTGTCTGTTAAAAGCAGTAGAAATCATTGCATTTTCGAGAAGAATGTTCTTTTTCCTTTTTGTGTAAAAGTGCATGTTTGGATGTTCACCACGTGTGTTCCCTTTACTCTTGTTCCCAAGCTCTCTGTTTTAGCGGACGAGCGGTGCAGTGGTGTCTCTGGTGGATGCACAGGTGTTGATGAAGGCACGCGGGGGCTCATTTAGCAGGAGGCTCGACAGGGTTGTATTCGGTCTCTCCTGCGGACACCTGGGAGATTCTGCGTGTGGAGCCCCACAGTCGGCGGGGGAACTGCCCAGACCGCACCTGAATTAAGACAAATGTTGATATATTGAACTTTTTAGCCAATGAGAAAAGAAATTGCTGACTCAAGTGAAAATTTTACACAAGTTTGGTAACATGACACAGGAAGCCCACTGAATTAAAAAAAAAAGTTTTGAGGGGAAAAAATACTATTTTCTCAGAATTGTGAGTTTATATTCTACCTTGCAATTCCGAGGAAAACAATTAAATTGCGATTTGCAATTCTGACTTTATATCTCACAATTCTGGATTTATAACTCACAACTGTGATTTTATACTTCTCATAACCTTTAGAATTCTGAGAAAAAATTGTGAAATTGTCAAATTGTGAGTTTGAATCACAGATGAAATATAAAAGTCATAATTAAAAAAAATGTTCAGTGACGGAAAAGGCCTTCCATACTGTAGTTTACTTAATAGTTTACAACAGAAAATAATTAAAAATATAGATTTTTAGCATTTATTAATCTTGGTTAATATTAGGGGTGTCCTTGAATATGGAAGACTGTTTCCATTACTGTATAAAAAAATAAAATAAAATAAATAAATAAATAAAAGTAATTGAAACATTTTATCTCGCAATTCTGGCTTTTTTCCCCTGAGAATTGCATGAAATAGACTCACAATTGTGTTACAAAGTCATAACAGTGATATAAACTCACAATTATAGAAATTCTGACTTATGTCACTAAATGTGTCTATTAACATGATCGTGAACTAATAACACCATCACATCACACCTCACATAAGTATGTAAGAGAAGTTACATTATTAAAAAGAAATTAAAAAGTAATTTCTTTTAAAGATTGTTTTTTTTTTTTATAAAAACAAAACATAATATACACATAACATTTATTTAAAATATTAATATTCACAAATGTATATATTATAGATTAAATAAAAAAATTATTAGATTAAATATATATCTGATTCAGTATCTGTGTCCATTCTGTTAAAGTAAGTTGCCACATCTTCATCCAGCTCAAAGTAATTATCTTTATAACTGTTATAAAAAAAATTAATAAAAAATTGCTTTTTCCACAATATTTAGTTTTCTTACACTTAAAAGTTTTAAAAGTCAATACTTTTTTTTTTTTAAAAAGGTGTAAATCGCGCCTTTCAGCATTATGATGTACTAATAACAATTCAGCAGCAGGGAATTTATTTCAGGCAGTAAAATCCTACCAACAACCCCTCCACCTCACCTCTTCCGGTTTTCCTGCTCCCACCACAATGAGTTTGCCATCCTCCAGGCCCACCAGAATATGACTGCTCTCTTTCGTGACAGACACACAGCGCACAGGGATCTTCAGGGCCAAGGGCGCAACAGCCAGATTCAAACTGCACACACGCAAAGACAGAGAAAAAGAGACTTGGGAATGAGAAGCAAATATGGAGCCAGCTGCTGAAGATTTACTGTGATGACACAAAGGATTTATTCAGAATGCATCTACTACAATAGGAAAAAATATCAAAGAATATGATCAAACATGTCGTGCTAAGCTGAGCAGCTGTACTCCTACACTACTCAAGACTCTTATGTTTTCCAAGGCTACATCTGTCAGACCAAAATACAATAAAAATGTAAATGTATTGTAATATAAATGACTATTTTCTATTCAACTGTAATTTATTCATTTAATGTCTTTAGTGCCACACTATCCTTCATTCATTCTGGTATGCTGCTCAAGAAACATTTCTTATTATTATGAATGTTCAAAACAATACATTTCTCTGAGAAATATAAAATTGGTCAAATCTATGGAAGCCCATTTCTGACTTCTGGCAATTGCAAGTTTACATCTAGTAATTCTGACCTTTTTCTCAGAACTGTGATGTAAATTTACAATGGTAAGTTAGAAAGTCAGTATTGCCTGATATAAAAGTGCAATAGAGAGAAAGGATTGACTTTGGATTTTAATATTGAGTTTATATCTCACAATTCGGAGAAAAAAGAATTATGAGAATAAAATGGCAGAATTGTGAGATATAAACTAAAATTGCATGTTGTGCAATTCTGATTATCATTTCTCGCAATTTCGAGTTTAAATCCCGCAATTCTGACTTTATACTGAGTTCATCTCTCAAAATTCTGAGAAAAAAGTCTGCATCGTGAGTTTGTATCACGCAATTCTAAAAAAAATTCTAAATTGCTACATGTGAAATCGCAATTTCGAGAAAACAAATCTTTTAAAAAGTCACAGTTACTTTTTTATTTTTTATTCAGTGCCAGAAACATAAAATGTCCACGCTAAACAAAATTATGTATTTCAAAAATACATTCAAATGTATATATAAAAAAAAAACAAGGTGTAAATTTTTAAATAAGCATTAGAGGTGTGTTTACCTGTACAAGTCTCGAATGTGAAGATTCCCCTGCTGTGTGCCTACTATGAGGTAGTCCGGCACCAGATGCAAAGCTGAAATCTTCTCGTCCAAGGTCTCAGATGCTAAGAGAGTGCCATTCACAGAGTACACATGCAGTGCATACTTCTCCTACAGGCACAAAAATGATACAAATGATACAAATATACAGGTGTGCAGGCCAGATTTGAGTAGCATTGCTGTAGTGAATTTTTTATTTAATATTGAATTTTTTGTCTATTTCCATTCTCACAATAACACAAAAACACTTATTTCTTTTTACAAACATCGTCAACCAACACCTTTCCAGCAGAGCGGCCCTCCATAACGCTCTGTGCCACTATGTGCCCTTCCATGCCGACCTCCAGGTGTGCCACAGGGGCAGGAAGGCAGCTCTCACACGGCGGTCTCAAGGTCCGCAGATACTGCCCACGACGCACACTGTGCATGATCACTGTGCCATCCTGAGCAAGAGAAGCAAACAAGAGAAAACGCATCAATTCATAAACCCAACGTAATAACTCCTGCAAGTGAAGAATGAAGAAGTGGTCTGATCTAAACTGACCTTTGACCCTGAGATCGCCATGTCCAACTCAGTGCTGATGGCGACACACGTGACCTCTTGATCATGTCCACACAGCACCTGCATGGGCCGTGGAGACAGACCGCTAGAGAAACCACCCTACAGGACAAAAAACACACTCTGATTCAGTCACTAGTTATACGATGTTATTATATAACTTATAATAGAAACATAAAGACTCATCTCAATTTGTTGCAATAACTACATTTTTGTATATAAGTAAAATAACAACAATCTTGAAAACAGCAAAAAGTACCTGAGCACACTTATTAAAAACTAAAAAAAAATAAAAAACATTAGAATGCAAGCTTCAAGTAACTGACAGTTAAATAAATACTGATATAAGCTAATAACACATAATAGCACAAGATATTAAAGCATTAAGTTGATATTATGACATCTGATATCTATACACTACCATTCAAAAATGTTTTTGAAAGTCTCTTATGCTCAACAAGGCTGCATTGATTTGATTAAAAAATGTAATCAAAAACAGTAGTATTGTGAAATAATTAGTACAATTTAAAATAACCTTTCTATTTCTATAACTTTATATTTTTCAAATGTTTTTAAATGTTTCAAATTTTCAGCACCATTACTCCAGTCCTCAGAGTCACACGATCCTTCACAAATCATTCCAATATGCTGATTTGCTGCTTTAATGTTACTTTTGATCTTTTTTTGTGCCCTTGAATACAAAAGTATTAACGCTGTAAGAAAAATAATTGGACCGACAGTGTACATTCTGTCCAAATTTAAATGACTGCTAATTGGTGTACCCTTCACACCCTTTTATTTTTGTATTAACTTGTTATCTAGTGTTTTGTGTGAGCAAACCTGCTGTAGGACCTGCCACACCATGCAGGTGGTGTCTCGTGAGCCAGAGATGAGGTAGATACCACAGAGATCCAAAGCCAGGCATGTGACCACATCTATATCCCACAAAAAACACATTATTTAGCCATCAGGACATTTGTTCATAATCAAATGCATTATATTATGAACAATTTGCACCATACATCATCTGAGGTGTCGCAATCAGTGCTTCTAAATGATCCACATGATAAAAACATGCCTTCTGCCCTTTATACTTTTTTGAAAGCAAAATACCTCAGAGTATAAAAGACACTGTACACAAATTCTGGTCTGAATGTTTTGCACGTTAAAAAATATATACAACCTCAATTTGTGTCAATCAGAAGTTGAGTCGGTGTGCAAGGACCTTAACTCTACATTTTTCTAATAAGTAAACATTACATTGTTTTACACGGTTAGCAATATGTCAAGATGAACATTTACTGGACTAAAGGAACTTTGTTTTTTTATGTTTTTAAAATATGAATATTGGATATGACACATTAAGCCTATGAGGAATGTTTGTTTGATCTCCGAATCATTGTATTAATTGTACATCATTGTGAAGCTTTGATCACAAGCATTTAAATATCACCTTACTATGACATATTAGTGGGAAATATGTATTTACGCAAGCATCTTATACTGCTATAAAGATCTTACTGATTTATACTACAAGCTATAATAATTTCATCTTTCTTTTTGGCCACACAGATACCAACAACTGAACCAAACTATATGCACTATATTTGCTCAGTTTTGGGCCTCATACGACATGAGTCATAAACGCCTGATGTATCAAATGTGACACTCATTAAAAACACATTTCAACTTTGTTTTTAATTATTTATTTTTTTTTTTTAGCATTTTGTCATATTTCAGACTTTACAGGGTTAATGGTTCTGTTTCAGCAACAAATGATTCATCGACCATCTGACAGCTAATTTTATTTAGGATTCAGCTCAGCAGCTCCACCAAGCTCATTCCAATGCCTACAGCTGCATCTTGGCTTTGTACTATTTGGGTACGTCTGTGTCAGACAGCCGGCTCTCACCTATGTGACGGCAGATCCTGCCCACCAGCTTAGCCTTGCCTAACATAGTGACCCGAATGCTGCAGTCCCAGTGCCCCCCGCTGAACAGCAGACGTCCGTCAGTGGACACCACCAGCACCTGGGACCCGATTTCAACCCCTGGGGAGAACGGCCCGCTGAGGAACCGCTGGGTCCTAAAAACAGATCAAACAAAAGGTTAGTACCAACAAACGAGACGAAACTTGTCAGCGGGAGAACATTGGAAATAGATTGATGTTGTGTTTAAGCATCAGATTCGACACATGTTAGCAGACCACTCAAAAACAACAAGAAAGGCTTGGCAAAACAAATTAGCTTTTACTACAAAGGCCCCAATTTGACTGAAGAACATTTATAGAGACCAAAGCAGCCAAACCACCAGAGCTTAATGTCAAAGAGCTGCTATTTATAAGCTGATATAAAGCTTTTGATTATTTATCCAAAGCCCAATGTTGTCACTATAAAAATAACTTTATGTCTAATCAAAACCTCTTGTTTTTAGAACTATATGACATCACTAAGTGTCTGAACATGATTATACAGTGTGTTTAAACTTACTTTGGGTTGCTCACAGTGGGGTCTCTGGTGAAGGTGAAATAATTAGCTATGTTCTTGTCGTAGGGCAGCCAGCTATGAGTGCCTATCATTCCATTAGCACCCACTGTCACCTGAAACAGGACAAACACCATACAACAAATATCAACTAATGTATTGATCCGGAACCGTTAAATACGTGAAGGACCCACTTGCTAAAATATATGCTTGAGAGAAAACATTATTCAGAGTAAGATGATGATGTTTTTTCCAAAAAGATTATTACATCAATATCCATTTTTATATCATCACTGTACTAAAGCAAAAGGAAGTTATGTGTGTGTTAAGGAGTAGTTCATCCAAAAAAGTTTAAATACCTTTCTTCTGCTAAATACAAAAAAAGATGTTTTGAGGATGTAATGAGTACCCCCAAATTCGTCAAAATATTTTCTTTAAAGAAAACACTGTAAACAATGTATGCTATTCTGTGTCAGCACCACCGTACGTGGATACATTATTAAAGCTTTGATCTGAACGTAAACAATGTATCCACATACATATGTTGCATATGTTGTTTATGTATGTGATACCAAAATGGTGCTATAGGATGATGCGGAGGAGATGAATTGTTGAATAAGGTTATTTTTGTTTTCTTTGCCCGCAAAAAGTATTCTCATAGCTTTATAACAATTACAGTTGCACCACTGATGTCACATGGACTATTTTAACAATGTCCTTACTACATTTCTGAGCCTTGATCGAACGGGGTAGGATCCTTGCTGTCTATGGAGGGTCAGACAGCTCTTGGATTTCATAAAAAAATCAGTTGTCAGTTGCTAGTTCAGTAAACTTTGGTTGCCTTTTTTAATACAGTGTTAGAAAAAATGCTTGCACTGCAAAAAAATGCTTTTCTAGCTTAGACTTCTTTGGCTCGTTTCCAGCCAAAACACCTAAAAATTCTTAAGTCAAGAAGATTTTTCTAGTAAAAGTAAAGTTGTTTTCTGAAAAATCTATTCAGAATTAAATGAGCTTTTGCTTGAAACAAGCTAAATAATCGGTTTGAAATAAGATTGTTTTGCTTACCCCAATGGCAGGTTATTTAGCTTGCTCTAAATAAAAAGTCACTCAATTTTGACTTGTTTTTCTGAAAACAAGGGAGTAATTTTTACTTGTCTAGAAAATTGCTCTTGATTTAAGAATATTTAGGCTGGAAACAAGACAAAAATCTAAGTTAGAAAGCTAGTTTGCTGAGGCCCACTAGCGGCCCCTGGCCCCATGATTGAAAACCACTGTACTAACACCCTCTTCCACAGACCATCTTGATCCTCAAGACTGCTTTTGATCCCATTCAAATTTTAGTACACGACAAGCAAACATAATTGTGAAATAATCTCACCAGTATGTCAGAACCAGGGATGATAAAGGAGCGTGTTTGATTTCTGGGCACCACGGCTTGGACTAAAGGCAGACCATCACTCACCACCTACATGAACCAACATGAAAAAACACCTCAAATCACAGTTTCACACAGCAGCTCCTTAAATCAAATCATTAGCACACGGTGCTTAAAAAGCTGCAATTCAGCATATTATTAAATTCAAGTTAAACACTGATAAACAGGGGCTCACCTCTTTAAAAGATCGGAGTTTAGTGAGCTGATCAAAAAGGTTGGGAGGCAGAATGTCCAGACGGGCCTGCCGCCTGAATGCGTTCTCTGCTGACATACGGGGAGGATGGGGCTCCTGAATTACACAGAGGGGTTTCACTTGTGTTATATTACCCACAATACATTACACAAATGCTTTCAGAAGCAAGTTTTTACTATTAACTAAAACTAAAAAGATTAAATGCATTTTGTTAAGCTGAAATGAAAAACTTAAATGCAATAAGCTGAAGTTGAAGCACTAAAATGACTAACTTGAAGCGCATATAAAAAGAAGTTTATGCTGACTAGTGATGGAAACATCTGTCTGATGTCCCACCTTGAGAAGCTGACAGGGCGTCTGGCCAAAGTTGCTGATGATGCCTTCCAGGGCCTTGCGCTCGGTCTCATTAGCTATGGCGTCCAGATCCACTGCACCTGACAGCCAAAACACACAGCGATCAGTCATATTTTCCTTGCAGGAACATGTTTAAACTAATACGAACTCATAAGAGCCCTTTTACCCTCATAAGTGCAGTAGTAGAAGACATTGAGAGCTTCCACTGCTTCAGGTCCTCGCTGCTTCCACCCAAATATGAGATCGATCCACTCGTGCAGGTGAGCAGACACATGCTCACACTCCTTCAAACACACAAATGCACATGGAGAGTGTGTCAGATCAAAAGAGTGCACGTTTTAAAAGCATTTTTTCCAAATAAAAACTATAAAATAAAGGAAACGAATGTAGTGACACAAAAAAATACATTTTATTGTAATAATTATATTTTATAGTAGTTTTCTTTGCTGGATACATCCAAAATGACTCCAGTCCATTAATTAACTTCCTGTGAAAAGCTTCACCCAAAATCTGTATCTTAGATGTCCTGAGTAAATTTGGGTGAATCATTCCTTTTACCAATCACTCAGAAATTCACCGGATGAAAACAACATATAGTATAATAAATAGCATTCTTACAGTATTTTCAATACAAAAATGTTGTGTGTGTTGTGCATTGTATGTTTCCACACCAAAGCTTTGCGGTGTTTCCTGATGAAGTCTTCAGGTGAAGATGCCCAGCGGGGAAGCAACACATTATTAACATTCTCCTGACTGATTTGCAAGCAGCCCAGATCAAAACCTGCACACATGACATATTACAGCTCAAAATCCATCTATCCAACATATTTGAGTGTCAGTGTAGTTTTTAGTAGCTTCAGAGAGGCACACTGACTGTTCATGTTCTGCAGGAACTCTGGGAAGTAGAAGAACTCTGGGATCAGCTCCTTCACATCCGCTGGACTCTCCATTCGTGCCTGCCATGCCGCTGCTACTGAATGAAACTGCCTATCGGCACAATCAAACCTAAGCAGACACACAATCACTCTTGTAAGTGCAACCCAAACATAAAACAATACATATATATATATATATATATATAATTACTTGAAAACCATCAAGTAAACAACACTGCAACCTAGTGGTCAATACTATGGAGTGCCAACAAACTTAACATTTTATTTACAAAATGTAAAATATTATTAATATTCTCCATTTTCACAATTTGCTGGTGATCTACATTCCTGTACTTTGTGTTTTAAAAAACCTATTCATCTAACTTAGTCAAATTTCCATTTGATCTTCGGTATTACTGGAATGAATAAACAAATACAACTTCTGTGGACAAATGTCTAAAGGAGGACAAATTGAGAACCCTTGAGCAGGGGTGTTCAATCCTGCTCCTGAAGGGTTAACATCCTGCAGAGTTTAGTTCTGACCTGCCCCAACACACCTTTCTGTAAGTTTCTAGTAATCCTGAAGACCTTGAATAGCTGGTTCAGGTGTGTTTGAACTAAAGGTGGCCCTCCAGGAGCAAGATTGAACATCCCGGGCAGTATGATCGCAGTGGTGTGTGAGTGTGTGTGTCTTACTTGCCGCTCTGGAGCTGTATATGTAATGAGGTGAAGGGCTCTGTGCGGATCATGTAGTGCATGACGCCGGCAGCATTAGAGTAGTGTGTGCCATAGTGGAACTTATCGATAGTGCCTGTTGGATCTTCAAAACTCTCATACCTAAACAAACAACAACAAAAAGACATTTTATCTTAAAAAGACATGCTTTATCTTATTATAGAACATACTGTTATTATTTACAAATTTTGATGTATTTATAAATCATGCAGATTGTAGTATCTTTTCAGTTTAGTGATACTTTTTTAATAACACATTCTTTGATACTGAGAATTCTGCAAAAAGGATTGCAACACTGTCTTACTTTTCTCTGACGTTCTGCGCATGTCGAGGGTTGACGACACCAATGGGTTTGGACAAATCTCTGAAAACAGCTGGGTCCTCCAGGTCCAGTTCAGCAGATGTGTAGTCACACAGCACCCAGGGGAACTAAGAATACAGACACATATTGACATGAAGAAAAAAAGATGACATGTGACCCATATACCAGCAAGTGAGTCAGCCACATGCATTTGTTTTTCAGGGTAATGGATAATAAATGCATATTATATGCATATTAATATTAATCCTCTAGTTTAATTAAATGCAATAAAATCTTGGTTTACTAAAATAAATAATTTCTTTCTTTAAAAACACAAAAAAACTACAAAAAAAGAAAACAAACAAACATCTGAAACAAAAAAAGATCTGTGACAACTCACCACTGGATACTGGGATAAATCATTGTATGTGCGACCAGCAATGGTGTTGAGCTGCATCAGATATTCAAAGTTGGAGATCTCTCTGCAAACCCATCTCTGCAACAGAAACAAAAAGAAATGAAAATAAACAATAGTTAGATTTGGCTATTTTAGTGGGGGTGGGACTTTTTGACTTTTGTGGTGGATACAGTAGAGAGGGCATAGTAAACTAGGGAAACTATAAAGAGAAAGGGAGGAATTGGACTAGGAGAGAGCAGGAATGACTTCATCCACCAACTAGCATAAATGGAAAACATTGGCATCACATCAGACGTACGTGAGTCAGGTTGGAGGCTTTCAGGAGCTCTTGAGGAGAGCGAGACCCAAAGTAGAAGAGATTGGGTGGTCTAAGACCTAGGATCCTGGAGTAGACTTTGTTTCGGACCTGTTGGAGAACCAAAACACATATAAAAACACAAATGCCACCAATGCTTATGACCATCATCTATTCATCCTGCTTCACAGTAGTTTCTCCTGCAGTACAGCATTTAGTATGTGTGCAGCTCACCCCCTTCCTGAAGTTGATGAAGTAGTGTGCCTGATCGATGAAGAACAGCTCTAATGCCGATCTCCGCAGGTTGTAGCGCCTCAGGTGAACTTCCCTTAGCTGTGACAATGGCCTCTTGAAATCAAACCCAATGCCTTCAAAGATAGGGAGTCAATTCCCATTATAATCACAATCATATCTTAACCCGTACACTACCAATCAAAAGTCTGGAATAATTAACTTTTTTTACTGTTAGCTGTCACTCACCTTCCTCTGTCTCCTCTTTCTCACTGCTGCCATCGTAGAAGTACAGGTGGTGCGTTGTGACCTCCAGACGACCTGGTACCACGGCAACAATAGTGATGAGCTCACACTCCTCTGAGAGCACTAGCTTTTCCTTCTGGCTCTCCTCCTCGCCCTCTTCCGCCCTGGGGAATGACACGCACATCCACACTCTGCTGAACATACCCTCAATCACACTAAACACATCTAAAAAGCTGTACACCTTTGCAGGCATCAAAAGGCTGAATCATTACTCAAATGATTCATCCAAAAACATTGATTCATTCAGGGAACAAACTACTGTGTAACAGTTAATTCTGCTTTGATTTCCGTGAGCAATTATTTTCAGCATAAATAACCTAAACAGTCTTTTGTTAACTAAAAACCAAAACCGTTTCAAGAGCTTCCCTCATATAAAGTAAAGCAGGTTTGGCGTGCTGTCCTGGGAGAGAGCCGGGGAAACGGCAGGCTCTGAACCCTAGCGCTTGTAACCCTAGCAAGGGTTAGGGTTCGGAGACCGGCTCGATCCTCGGCTGCCCCCCTAGAGGAAAGCGCAAATCTTAAAAAGGGAGGTAGGCGGGGAAAGGGAGGTTTTTTGCAAAAGCGAGATGCGGAAGGAAGCGGGGAGCGGATATTTATAGTGCTTTAGAGGAATTTGATTGGAAGTTTGGAAATGAGGAGATTGATTAGCTAATGTGAATCAGCTGCGGCTAATTCGTCCAGCCTTCCTCTCGAAACGCGTTATTATCAAAACGCTCACTAAAGAAATGTGGTTAGTAATTGAAATAAAGCTCAAATTAATTAAACTATAAACACTGCATGAAAAACAAACAAAAAGTAGAAATGTTGCTTTGGCAACTGGAATAAGTTGATGTACAAAAATGATTAAAACTGAATTTAAAATTAATAAAAAAATTATTAAAATTAGTTACAAATTATTAAAATGGAACATAAAAAAATCTATTAAATAGAATAATAAATGCTGTAGCTTTATTTAGATAAATCTAAAATAGCACTGGTAACTTACTCAAAATTAATTTGCTAACTGCTTGTTAAAAAAAAATAGAGAAAATAATGTCTCTATTCTTTTTGTATTGTATTGGTTTTCTTTTTAATTATTCTATAATTAAAAAAAACTTTGTTGCTCTTGATTTTGATTGCTTGTTATTCAAGGAGACAAAAATGGGGTTATCTATTTTAGGCTATGAATTAAATTATTAAAATGTAATCATAAATATTTTACTATTTTGCTATTCTATTTCATTAACATGCCTAGTTTTATTTTTAGGTGTATATTTATTGCGTTTATATTAGTGCTGTCAAGCAATTAATTGCATCCAAAAAAGTTTTTGTTTTATATATGTACATGTACTGTGTATATTTATTATGAATAAATAAATACACACATACACACACAGTATATATTGTTAAAATATCTACATGTTTATACATATATATATATATAAAAATAAATTTAATTTGTAAATATAACATTTTTATTTAATATATATATATATACATGCATGTGTTTGTATTTATATATGCACACATATATTATGTATACAAAAGCATTTGTTTTGGATAGGATTAATCGTTTGACAGCACTACTTTATATACATATTTTTTTTACTTTACAAGTGTAAAATCTCTTTAGATAACTTGATTATGTTTGCTCAGAGTTACATTAAAACACTTACTCATCATTTAAGACGAAATCCTCATCCTCTAGCTTGTCTTCCTCCATGTCACTAACTTTGGCTTCCTTTGCAACAGCAAGAGGGATGGGCTCGGTTGAGCTGCGTGGGCTGTCGGCTCCTGCAGAACAAAAACACCACAACACTCCAATATATAAATATTAACAGTGAAATCAAAGCAAAATAACATGGCCAACAGTGATTGTCTTATATATCATTAATTCATTAACATTAATTTAACAGCTTACACAGACATTTTCCAGAGTAATACTGACCCATGTTATCTCTCAGTGCGCTGGCATCACTGTGAGAGTCAAAGCTGTAGTTTGGCACCAGCTTCAGTCGCATCTTAGAGTACGTCTCTGCGCCCGACAGTTTCCATTTCACCTCTGGCTGAACCCTGAAACACAAACACTTCCACTCAGTCCAACATCACACACACCACAATATAATACCTTAATATACAGCATCAGTGCATACAACTCAACCTCACACAGTGAGCTACAACAGTCACACAAAACTGTCTGATTTGGGATTTTATATATTTAATTTAATATATTTTAGTGAAGTTTTATTATCTCCCCAAATCCCCATGTTCATATTTCCAAGTTTAAACAAAACTTTAAAATCCCAGAATTCTAATGTAGTCTCAGGTTTTTTGACATCACTTAAATTTTATTTATCCTAAAGGGACAATTCACCCCCAAAAGTGTAATTTGCTGTTAATTTGCTCACCCTCAGGCCATCCAAGTTGACATTTCCCCAACAGAGAGATTTTTAGCTTAAACCATGGTTTTTGGTGAGTCAACACAATCAACAACATGAATACCTGTAGCTCTTGATGATTTAATGTTGTAAAATAATGTTAGGTTTCTTGCACATAATCATTTTGTTTTAATAAGACCTTAACATACAGGAGCCACAGGTATTAATGTTGTTTTGTTTGTGTTGCCAGTGACTCGCACTTTATGAATCACTAAGAGCAACGGTTTCAACTGAAATCTTGGATGGCCAGAGGGTGACAAAATTAACAGCAAATTAAAATTTTTGGGTGAACTATCCCTTTAAATCTCTCTCTCTATACATTACTTATTTGTTTATGCTGATAGTGATAATAGTGTGAAATAAACACATCAGTGTGTGATATTCACTAAGAATCAAAACATTTCACTGCATGCAGACCTGAGTGCCCAGGCTCCTCTCTCGCTGCTCAGTAACCTGCGCAGTGATTTCCAGTGCCTCCACACCACCTCCTGCTGGCTGCTAATCATCTTCTGTACACTGTGGTAACGGCTGTTCTCTGTGCGCATTCGTTTCAGGTACGGGTCAATGATGAGCTCCTGTAAAGAGAGGAACACAAACAGTCCATGTTAGTAACTCATCTGTCATAAACACACATGGTTTAGTATGTGAAATCATTAATACCAGTATTGCAAGCAATAGAAACTCATGGTTTGCCCATTGTGGGGATTAGACAGCAATCTTATATTTGCTAGCTCAATATATTCCCTCTGTGCTTGAATAAATGGAGTTAACAGACACCTTAAACTTGGCTTTGCAGATGGAGCGGTCCTTATCTCTCCTCTGTGCAGTGCTCATGAGGTCATCAAAACAGGAATTCCAAAAGTTGGACATTAGGTCATGACTCTTCCCAAAAGTGTCCATCTCGTACTGCTGCATTGTGGGCTCCACCTACAGGCATACATTATATAAAAAAACGTTATGTTTTTTTAAATAGGTATTTCTTCCAATAATATTGTTTGAGATAATTGTAAAGCAGCCAATACACACTTCTGTGAATACACATCTGAAATATATATTAGTGTGCCAATTAATATACATTAATGTCAAATGACAAATTAAATGTAAATAGTCAACATTTAGGCTAATTATTATATTGTTTTTGCTATAATATATTATAATGTAATATACATAAATTACATACATTACAGTATTATATGTAATTTAAATTATGAATACTAGCATATTATTTACAATTATTAAAATTGCTCAAATTAAAAAGATAGCATTAATGCATACAATAATTTCACTAAAACAATATTTTAATTATTTCATAAATGTACACAATGTATTTGAAATCATTTTATACAGGAAAAATTATAATAAAATATAATAAAACATTATAAATAAAACTAATACAACTATGTATATATAAATAACCACACATGCAAGTTATATAAAATATATTTATATAAATAATTTTTATATGAATATAAATATATACATGTAAATACTTATATGTATATTTTTGTATATATAATTAAAAAAATATATACACATGCATGTGATGTGTGTGTATTTAAATATACATGAATACACAAAACCTTTTATTTTGAATGTGATTAATCGCAATTAATCATTTGACAGCACTAAATCATATGTTATATTATTTACAATTATTAAAATAACGAACACTTTAAAATGCAGTGTATGCATTTATAATAGAATTCAAATAATTAGGACTACTGTGTTCAATTACATTGCTTTTGTTGACATTTTTCTGCTTTCATTTATACAGAAACTGGGTAAAATTTTATTTCTAAGGTGTCCTTGTTAAATATGTCTCACATACTTATTATAATAACAATAAATGATGCAAGTAACCCTATGCCAAACCCTAACCATATAGTACATGTAACTAAAATATATTAAAATGTACCTCTTACAAAGTTAGTACAGATGTTACATTGTAATGATGAAAATAAAAACACCCTTTTTTTGTTTCTCTTCATCTGCCTGCAGCCAGATATATGCTCTGGCATAGTGTCATGAAAAAACCTGGTTTACTTCCCAATTCAAAGCATGCTAATATACCGTGTGATTTGTATATAAGAACAGTCCAAACAGGTCAGATTTATAAGCACACACTGTCACAAGCCAGCCTTCATAAATCATCTCCAGGTCACTCTGGCATGATGTCTGTTTAATTTAAATGCATGACTTGTTTTGGATTTGGAAGATGAGAGGAATAAATCAGCATTTTTCTGTCTTGTTTTGGTACAGGATGAACAAAAGGGTCTAAATAAAGAGTTCATCACCACAATGGAAGCGGATTAACAGTCAAAGTGCCCTCACGCTAAAACAAACACGTCCTCTGAGTTTTAGAGAGAGAAGACAACAGCTCTGATGCTGGACCACTGCTGAAATCAACTAAATGAATCCAAGATGATTATATATAGTATTGATGGATTGTGTGTGTTCTCTTGGAATGTGTTCCCTGGAGGTGTGTCGGCACCTGGGGTGTTGCATGCAGCTACAC
>JAUCMS010000028.1:7499922-7535617 GCA_032357445.1 Enteromius radiatus | reverse complement strand
GACGCAACCCGGAAAAACTATCGGCGTGGATTTTTGCCGATAACCGATAGTTCTGGGAATCAACTATCGGTGCCGATCAATCGGCAAAACCGATACATCGGTCGACCTCTATACAGTATGTTTTACTTAAAGTGCAGTATGTAAGGTTGACAGCTAGTGGTTGAAATGGGTACAACAAAAACAAAGACATACTGCACCAGAACGCACATTTCAGTAGAATGACTGGCTATAGCATTATTTTTCAGAGAAACAGCTATGCAAACCTCATTCCTTGACAGCAATACGTAGTGTTTTCCGACAACTGGAAGTGGGCAGGATCATACAAATTAAAGGTACAGTTTGTAATATTACCAGCTAGCGGCTGAAATGTGTACTGCAATTCTGCCCTGGAATATGCCCAAAACTAACATTTCTGAGTAGGTTTACTGGCTATATATGAAAGCCTGTTTCCGAACCTGAATTAAAAAATAAAAAAGGTTATTGAGACTTTTTATCTCACAATTATGACAGAAATGCATGATACAAACTCACAATTCTGAGTTATTTTCTAGCAATTGGTGGATATAAAGTCAAAATAGAGAGATATAAAGTCAGAATTGTGAGTTATAGTTAGAACTGCAAATTATAAAGTCGCAATTGTGAGTTTCCTACAGTATTAAGTAGAATCTGTGTTTTTTGTTTTGTTTCGTTTTTTTTTTGTGAAATAGTAAATGCACGTTCACATTTATTCTAGAACTACAGTAGCCTATGTTTCTGCACTTAGTGCCAATTTCTCTCAACAGAGCTGTCAGTCAATCAATGGAAAAGCAAAGCAACTGGAGTTACTTATTTGAAAAAAGTAACTGATATATTCTCATAATTTGATTTACTAGTTACTTGAAAAAAGCAATCTGATAACGGAACTCACATCACTTGTAAAGCATTTCCCCCAAAACACAGCTAATATAATGAGTTAATTAAATATATTTAATCTCCTTTGAATGCCATTGTAACATACAAATAATTCACCCAGACCTACGGTCTATTATGTGTGATGGTTTAGGTCTGCAACATCATGAAATGCACTCAACTATTTACCCATTTAAATGAATGTGTGCCTTATTTCCCCTGAGTTCACTTGAGTCTTAAGAAACAGATATGATCTTGAGGAGGCAGCACTGAAAAGAGACTCTTCGACTCTAATGGCCCAGAGTGTTTCTCTCTTCTGCCTCCCGCAGGGCAATGTTCTTCTGATGATATGAAACTGACATTTTCTTATCAAGCAACAGATAGATTCTGGAAAACGAGACTCCACCCCTGAGATCTGAAAGCAGCTTCATGCAGTTCATTAGAATGTTCCGTCATGTTCAGTTCCACCTGTGAGGCCAAGACAGCTCGAAACAGCTGAATGCTTTCAACAGACTGTCATTCCAACAAGAGCGGCATACACCTTTGCGTTCAAATGAGACCACCAGACATTTTAAGCACAGAAACATTGACAATGATGGATTTTAAGAACATTCAGGCTGACCGATTACCCCAAATACTCCAAAAAGGATAGTGCAACAGCAGCTGCAGTGCGGAAAGTAGTCATGTTATTATTATTATTATTAACAACAATAACTGTTTTAACAATGAACAGTGTTGGTGAATCATTTTTTTGAGTGTACTACTACTTCTGCTATTACTATTACTAACAACAATTATTAATACTATAACTACTACTAATAATAATAATAACAATTATAAATTATTTAAAAAATATATATTTATATAGGAACAAAACCTGAATATACTGTAAAAGGGAACCAAACACATACACATAGGAAATATCTGGATCTTTGTTTCTTTTTGACTGAATATATTGTAGAAATGTCACATGGTCACCAATGTTGGGGAGAGACGAACCAAAAGTGGCAATGCTAATAACAGGATTTTTCAGCCACATGACAGTAGCTCAGTGGTTTTCTTTCCAGTAACAAGCTAATTAGTGATACAGCATCACAAATGGCTTCTTCTCTATTTTTTCCCTCATACTGTATCGCAATTGCAGTTTTACAGACAAGAAAACTGAGCTAATAGTCAAGCACATTTACTGTATAGAATATCCTTTCTCCTATTTTGATGTCCAATATATTTCAGTATGTTGGTTCATTAAGGCAACTGAAAAATATTGTCAAAAATATTTACATTTATGATTAATAAAAACAGTTTATTCCTGCATTTCCCCCCCTCCCAGTGATTATATTACAAGCATACATTATAGGACAATGCTTAAAACCTATGAACCCCTGACTCTGCAGTTAAATGACATTAGAGATTAATAATATAATAACACTAAACATAGTCTAAACTATCCCTGGATTTCAGGTTTTGAGAACTTTGCATTGAGGAAGGGAGGCTTTATTTTTATATATATACAGAGATTCTCATATTTCGTGGGATTGATGTTTGTGAAAATAATAGGCATCTGGCATGGGTAAACGATAACAATAATTGATGAAGGTTTATGTTACCGACAGCACTGAATGGTAAGACAATCCACATCACTATACAATCTATAGAGCGGACACTGCTGCAACATCTATGAGCCAAGTATACGGAATGACCTTGAGATAATCACCAAGCATCACACACACATACACACCAGTGTTGGGCTACTTTAACACTCTTTCCTCTGGATGTTTTTCATGTCAACGGGTTGGAGCGACCCCAATAATGTGATATTTAGCGCTTGGAATTCGACATTTTCCAGGGTAATCCCCCCCCTGAAAAGCGATTGGGTTAGTTTTGAGCAGCAATTGGGCAGGTTTTGCTGTGAAAACCTGGCAACCCTGGCACACACACAATAACTCTGTACACCTTATTCCATTATCTGTTGTCTTTTGGTCTCCTTCACTGAACAGGAAGTGACACATTTCTGCAAGATTATGTAAATCACTGAATTATCAGGGATAACAAGTCATAATAATATGGCCATGTAACCGTGATTAGAGAATCTGACCTTCATCCTGTCTATCTTTTTTATATTAAGAGTAAGGTTTGTTGTAATGAATCTGAATGGTTTTGGTATCTTAAGTAAAAACTAGCCTGTGTGTTTGAAAGTCACATAGCTATATACCCAAATAATATCAGAAATGTTTTAAGCCTCCATCTCTTGACTCACAGTGCTTTGGTCCACTGCCTGCTTTCCCCCTTTCCCCCACCTCCACACACGAGTGCAGTGGGAGAGTTGTGGAACTGCAGTAAGTAGGCTGTCAAGGCCATTTTATTCCCTTTAAACATTGAATGAAGTGATTCTTTTCTCTTTATTAAAGATGATGCTGAGTCATTAATACAGTGGATTAATCATGGCAACAAAAAAAAACTATAACTGATGCATTTTTCCATGAGTCCGCTATGTTAGCTATTATACCTACAGTGCTATATCTTGTTTAGTAACTTGTTTAACCAAAGCTTGTTGAATAGTAAGTCACCCACTACAGCTAGCGCAGCGATAAGCCTCATCCAAGAAGTAAATGAGTTTGCTTCATCAACATAACATAAACCCAGCAGATCTCTGTAGTGAATGGGTGCCGTCAAAATCCAAACAGCTGATAAAAACATCACAATATCTACAAGTAACTCCAGTCAAGCAATTAATGTTTTGTGGTGTGAAAAGCTGCATGTTTGTTAGTAACAAACTCATCATTAAAATGTTTTAACTTTGCTTCTGGCCAACATATGAGTCCATAATCCATTGTAATGCTTTCTCCAGTGTTTTAAGTCCACCCCCTGTTGACCTCTCACACCAAAATCCCCCGACATATTTGTTTAGACTTGTTTTAAAATGTTTTTCATTGTAAACAGTGCTTGATCTAAACATATTTCACTTCTTATTCAGAAGAAACAACTTCCTTTTCACTATTATTCCGACAGAGTTCTTTGAGGTTTGGTTTGGAGATAAAATATCTTAATCACTTCACAGATTTTCACTTGACAAGACGTTTATTGATGGGTTAGATTTGTGTGGATTATTGTGATGTTTTTAATCAGATATTTGGCACCCATCCACTATGCTAAATTTCTCCAAGTCAGCGCTGATGAAGAAAAAGCTATTTCATGGTGTCTTTAACAAAGTTTTAACGTCTCAGTTATGTATGTAACCCTCGTTCCCTGAAAGAGGGAACGGAGACGTCACGTCGATGACCGACGACGTGACTCGGAGTGACCGACTGAAAGGGAACTCATTTCTTTTAGTCATGTACTATAACTGGACTTATTAAAGATCATTTAACTTTAAATAGTAGATGGCCATAAAAAAATAACTGTTATAAAAACAAAATATTTGTTTTTGATATGGCTGCAGGAGCTCTAAGTAATGTGAACACAATTATGTTGCAAATGGCCTGTACCTGTGAGTCATAAAAATATCACATTTTCAGTTTAAAAACCCCACAGCTGAGGGATCATTACTCGGGCTGTGAACGTGAAGGACAACTGTGAAAATGAGGCATAAAGTAGTTGGAGATTAACTACAAATGCATAAATTAAGGAAAGAGTACACAACAGCATCCAAGTGCTGAGATGTCCCATTGGGCACGATTTGTTCAGTTATCAGGAATTGGAAGTTACATCAAGGTACACGGATAGTGCCTAGGAAAGGCTTTCACTCAAAACTCTCAGTGGAAACATAAGAGAGCCAGTGATCGCTTTGAAGGAGTTACAGAGGAGTTTATGAGAATGGATTAAAAGCGCATCACTCGACCATATTGCGACTGAACAAAAAGCTGTAACAATCCCAAAAGACCTAAAGTTGGCATTAAAACCATCTTTAAGTATCTATCTAAAGTGCAATATATATACATGAAATGACTTCTATATATACCTCTTTCATCATATAGGGCATTAAGTAAATTAGTGTGATACAGCTTGCAAAGGTCAGTACTGAGTGAAGAAAAAGTCTTAAAAGACAACTTTTGGTAGTTTAGCATAATCTTTTATCATTATTTATTTCAAAGACATGTGGAGCAACCAATATGCAAAAAATAAATTAATAATAAAAAAATCAATAAAAATAAACAGGATGTTATGCTGTAAGATTACCTTAGATTGTGAAGGTGTCAGGTGGTGCGACTCCACAAGACCTAATTATAGTTATGAATTACTAATTCATGATGTTTAGAAAAAAACAATTTTAAAATAAATTATTTGATCTATCTATCTATCTATCTATCTGTCTGTTTGTTTGTTTGTTTGCTTTACTAAGTTAATTAGTTAGTGTAAGCAAATATGTTAATATCAACTGAAATTTCAAAATAAGACTAAAATAACTTTAAAAATTAATTTAAATTTTCTTAAAATGTTTTATTTTTTTATTTTATTTTCATGTTTCATGATATGAAACTAACATGAATTTGAAAAATAAATTAGGAACAGTTTTAAAGTTTTCTTTATGGACACATTTGTGTCATTGACATTAAAGCAATGACATTAATTAGAAAAGGGCCTGAAACCTTTGCAAGGACATGTGTTTGTGTACCCGGGGGGGGGGGATGCATAACCATATGAAACTAACAAGGATACAAAAACAGTACAAAATTCCAAAAACCTGGAATTAGATCAAATGCTTCTTCCTTTACTGTAACCACTTTCTTATCACTGAACCTTTGAACAAAATTAAAATTAAATTGTTTACGAAAAAAAAAATCTATTTGACAAGGGCCTGAAACCTCTGCAAGGACATGTGTGCATAAATGCGAGTAATCTCCAATATATCAAGAATATCACGCACCTGATTCACTGTTAATTTCCTTTCATCCTCTTTCAGATCAAATCAAATTCTGTTTACTTGCCAAATGTTCCCCATCAAGGGTCAAAGAACACAACAAGCTCAGCGAATGTGAAATCCAGTGAGTCACAGACGTGCACAGCATGGAGCCGGCCGTGACTGTGGATAGTCGATGGGTGTGTTGTGAAGCACATATTGATCGGAGCGACTCAGATCTCGATTAGGGAGATGCTCCGGGAGCAGCACAGCATCAAGCATCAACAATGAGACACGACCCATTTTTAATTGATCGGGCTCATCATACTCGGGTTGAATATAACAGTCTAACAGGATTGAGCCAAGCAGAATCACAGCATGTGCTCACATTCTAGCATTACCACCATCACTTGGCTTGTGTACGACTGTACAAGAGATTTCTCAAGGGGCTGTGCTTTGGAATGACGCCAGGGTGCTACCAGTTTGATCTAATTAGAGAAGCTTTTAATCATAGAGCCACAGGAGCTGAATGTTTGCTGAGGTACGATTGAGCAAGCTTAAAGAGTCTCAGAGAAGCATTCTGTTACCATCAAAAAACACAACACAGTTATGCTACGAAGCGTATTCATTCTTTGGTGAAATCACTATCTCTAACACTAACTAACTTTAAAAGCCGTGTCAAAGTCTCAACGTTGTTCCCAATAATGTAATCTGAGGTGTGCAAAAGTAATTTGGCATGCAATATAAACATCCGAACTAAAGTGATTAAGAGTGAACTTGTTATGAAAGTAGTAGTATGAAAGCATTTTATTTGATCATAAATACAGTAAAATAGTAATATTGTTAAATATTATTGCTATATATAAAACATTTATATTCTATTTTGATGGCAAAGCTGGATGTTTAACATCTTTACTCCAGTCTTCAGTGTCACATGATCCTTCAGAAACCATTCTAATATTCTGATTTGTTGCTTAAAAAACATTACTATAATGATTAATTATAGTTGTGCGGCTTATTATTATTGGCACTTTCTTTTCTAAATCTAAAGTGTTAAAAATGTTATTAAAAAATGTCAATACTATCCCAACAAAATTTCCACATAAATAAACAATTTTTAAATATATATTAAAAACATGCTCTGCTAAATATTGTGCAAAGCATGTAAATAATTTTGTTTCTTTTTTGATAGGGGTTTGTTTGTTATAATATTAAAAGTCTGCTGTTTCAAGACAATTGTTTTATTATTTTTTAAAATAATTAAAATAAGATCTTAATAACACTATCAAACCATATCGTATAACATGATTAGACATTAAAACAATAGCAGTAGTGATGATGTGTCAAACAGCTCAAGTGATAATTAACATAATAATAAAAATAATAATAACAAAAGCTGTAATAGCCATACCATGAATAAATAAATTAATTCTTACTATGTATTAATATACTATATAGTGTTATTATATAGTGTTAATATATATATATATACATACAACTGAAGATGTTTGTATACCACTTAAAGGAATAGTTCACCCAAAATTATATATTAGCCCATAATTTATTCATGGGCAAGAGATTGCAGGAAACCAAAATAATAGCTCTTTTAATCAAAACCAAAACAAGGAGAGTAACATGGAGTCTAATCATACGCCTAGCACAAAGGTAAGATTAAACACTGATTGACAGGGGAGAACACAAAACACAGACCTTAAATCTAAAGTCAAACACAAGGAAAACTCAAAACATCTGTGAGACACGGCTGGGAGATAATGAACTAACAATGACAGGAAATACCAAAAAAGGACATACACGTGGAGATCAAAATAAAAACAAAACAGGAAGACAAGAAAAACAAAACTAAAACAGACAAACTATGAAAGACTTTCAAGCTTAGTAATGCTTGTGGATAGTGGCCATTATTTTGAAGCTCCATAAATTGCAAATATCCAATATAAAAGTAATATACGCCTACACGCCTCCATGGGGGTTAGCTTCTGAAGCAGATCGATCGGTTTCTGTAACAAAAATCTTTCTGTTTTTAAAATAACTTAGATCACTGACAAGAGTCAAGTTCAGGCTTCTTAGCTGACCTCTAACTCGACGTATGACATATGAGTACATTATGGGGTAATTTACATTTTTGGGTGAACTATTCTTTTAAACACCATCTTATTGTATATTTTAATGTAGTGCAGCGATTTTTTTTTTTATCAAGTTTGTTAATACATGATTTTAAGCATATTAAAAAGCAAAATCTACATTTCTTTCTTTGCTTGAATAAAATATTTCTTAAGTGCCACAACACTAAATTCTCTTTGAAATATTTAAAGCTTCCTCAAATGTGGGTTGGTCAGATCAGGGGATTCTTGAAGATGCACCCATTTATCTTTACTAATAGATGTTTCAGTGATGTAACCTAAGTCCAACGAGGGGCCTTGAATCTGCCCTTCCCACACAAGGGCCACAATGAAGAGAAAGCGTTCGGTGTGTGAGGATAGAGAGAGAAGCCTTGATCAGCGTGTATAATACATGCTGCATGTAAACACCCACAGAGGGAGATCAAGGAACCGCTCTCACTGTGTCTTTTTTTGAACATGGGGATTCTTCCTCTAAGAGCTGTAACCGGTTGCTAAGCAACACACAGGATCTGGTACTGTATGTCAGTGGCATTGTAGCTTTGATTTACAGTAGGACTCCAACAACTATACCAGAGCGTTTCTCATTACAGAACAGAGAGGTGTTGAAATGAGCTAGTAATTTGGGTATTCTCTTATGTTTCTCAATAATCTGAAACAAAATAAGGAATGATGAAATTTTTATACACAGAAAAAAAAAATTAAAAACAGTTGATTGTAAGATGTGAATTTTGAAACCAATGAGTAGCATGCTTAAAACAGTAGTAAACCGTATCCTAAAACCAAAGGAATAGTGTTAACGAAAGCAAATGTGACATAAAGACACATTAGCTAAAGCAACCATGTGATTTTAGCTCCTTTGTATAAGTCTTTGAGCTTTTTTCTCACCAATTGTGTTGCACAGGACTCATACTAGAGTGATCTGCATCTTAAATGTGTACCAGGTGAGCTTACAAGCAAGTTTACTACGTCAGACGTCATACATACGGAGCTGTTTATGTGATGATAACATCAAAATGTATTAGATTACAAATCATGCAATGTGGTAAAAGTGTCCTGAGATCATAACTGCACTGTGAAAGGTTAACAAAGTCATCTCTGAGGACACTCATACGCGAACAGAAGTGCAGGACTGGAGACCTGTGTCAGCACACAACAGCTTTATATGCCCTGTGGCTGCATGAGGAAGATATGTGTGTCTACTCAGTGTCTCTCAGTGGTCCTGCTTTCTCTCAGGCCAGCTGCTGGGGAGCACTGAAGATGTTATCATGCCTGTCTGCTCCACACACACACACACACCAGCTGGGTCTATCCCCGGATCCCACACTTTGGAATCAGGCTCTAGCACTTTCAGGTTGAGGTTATGTCACATCTGTGCTGCATTTCAGTAGATACAAGTTTTGTATAACTAGATATTAAGCACAAAAGATGTTATTGTGTGACAAAAGTAGGAGTGTAAAAAGTATTTTATTGTATTATTTTTTATTTATTGTTCAAATGTCTTTTTACATTTTTTATTTTACATTTAAAAATGTATTCCTGTAATGCAAAGTTGTATTTTCATGATAATTACTCCAGTCTTCTGTGATCCTTCAAAAACCATTCTAATATTCTGATTTGCTGCTCAAGAAACATTTTATATTGCCAATGTTTAAATGTTTAGCCATTTAATTTTTTTTTATGCTAATTGCAACAAATAATTTACCCTAAACATTACTGTCACGCTCAGTAAACACCGGAAGCAGATGTTCTTTGAATCAAACACAATTTTATTGAACACAGAGGAGATCAACAACGTCGAGGATGAAAGCAGGTAAGTGTCACAGTTGAGTAGTTATTGGAGCAGGTGTTGGTTTGGTAATCGCTAGAGAGGCGGTCTCTGAAATCCATAAACCAAAACAGGCAAGTATGAGGTATGGTAAGTATATTCAGTCTTTTGAAGAGTGAAAGGATTCCAATCCTAAAAGAGGGGCTTTCAGGCAGACAACGGTGCATCAGAGCATATCGACCTTGAGCTCAGCCGTCGAATGTTTGGCAGAGCTGCCTCTAAATAGTGACTGGGTGATGATGGATTGTGTGTGTTCTCTTGGAATGTGTTCCCTGGAGGTGTGTCGGCACCTGGGGTGTTGCATGCAGCTACACCCCAGTATTCAACATTTGGTCTGTAAAGGTGTGGTCCAAATGGCCATACAATGAAACGATCCCCCATCAGTAGGAGTTCCTGATAACATCTGTCCCTTGTTTTATTGCCCTTTGATGTCAGGGTATAAGATCTGGTCACACACTCAGTACTGTGGGTTAAGATTCAGAAGACGGCTATGCTACACAACTTTCTTCAATAAAACGCTTTTCCCCTGGACTTCGATCAAGCTTTCTTATTTTATGTATTAGACAAATCTAATACATTGGCGAGCCATTTTTCCACTGGTCAACCAATTAGAGAAATCTAACAGTATGCTATAGATGTAAATAAGAGAATGGGTCGTTTCACAGAAAAACGTGTATAATCCTTCAGGATTGAGCTTTGCGTGAAATTAGCTTATCTGGTGTTTGACTGAGAATGAGCACTGAGAGACTTTTTCTGACATTCTGCATCCAAAAAAGGTAAAACAAAACAGGTTTGTGGTAACATATACTGCCATGATTGAGAACCAGAGAAGCAGCCAGCTTATCGTAAGGTAAACAGTCTAAACTGGGTGTCTGCTAAGTATAGCATGTGTGTGTGTGTGTGTGTGTGTGTGTGTGAGCTGTACTGACGTGGTTCTGGTAGAACTGCTGCCACTCAGCGGTGCTGCAGTAGTTCTGGAGATCCTGGGCGAAGGAGGGGCTGCCGTTGGTGGCGGGAAGGTTGGGGAGCAACTTCTGAAGTGTGGTTCGATCAGCATGCTGGTCCAGAAGTGCTCGGACGATGGGCACCAGAGGACTCAGCAAAGCCTCGGCGCCTGGGTCCGAGCCACAGTTTGCTGGCCAAAGTGGTGCACCAAGACGACCCAGAAGAAAACACACCTCCTCCCAGGACAGACATAACACAGTTTGCAGCAGGCTATGAAGCTTTAAACACGCCATCTCACACACCTGAGAAAAACAAAATACAAACAGCAGATATTACCTATTGCTGTCATGGTTTTAGTGTTATTTGCGTTTGATTGGTTTTTTGTTCATATTAGACTTTTATTTAGATGTGGATTGATATTGAAATGTTTAGAATAGCATACAATCATATTGTATTCTGTATTACAGTATTCACATTCATATACCTCAGTTTACCAATGGACCGATAGTTTATTACATACTGCCCATAATTTATGTGATATATATAAAATTACTCCAAAAACAATTTTCACTCAGAAACTGTAAGTAAATTTCACAAACAATTACAATTTTATTTCCTTATAAAACATACTTCAATAATATTTAATTATAACTTAAATATTTTTTTTACAGTGTTCATACAATGTCTTTAATGCAAAGATGTACAAACATTTTACAGAAACTATACTCTTGTACTATATTTTATTAAATGTAAGTATAAAATAGTATACCAATTGAATTATTATTATAATAATATTTACTACATACTGCACCTTACATAATAAAAGCATTTTAATGGATACAGTATTTACTAATACTATACTATACAGTTTATAGTATACATTTTAGTGTGATACATCAGTGTTATTTTAGTATCATACATTATATAAATATACTATCATAGTACTTATTACTAATTAAATATGCACTTTTGACAATTTTATTTTTATTTATGTAGATTTTTTTTATTTCTGCTCCACTTTAATAAAATTTTATTTCTGTTTTAGTACAACTAAATTATTTTATAGGAAACATTTCTAATTCCTGTTTAGGTTTGTTTTTAACATTTAAATAAAAAAAATGTTCAGCTATATTTAAATAAACAAAATGTATATTAATAGTTTTACCCGATGCAGTACATGATATATTATAAAAATATAATACATTAATAGAATAACTGAATAACTACTGGACAGGACTATACGTTTATTAATATTATTATTACACTGCTCAAAAAATAAAGGGAACACTTGTACAACACAATGTAACTCCAAGTCAATCACACTTCTGTGAAATCAAACTGCCCACTTAACACTGATTGATAATCAATTTGACATGCTGTTGTGCGAATGAAGAGACAACAGGTGGAAATTTTAGGCAATTTGCAAGACACCCCCAATAAAGGAGTGGTTCTGCAGGTGGTGACCACAGACCACTTCTCAGTTCCTATGCTGTCTGGCTGATGTTTTAATCACTTTTGAACTCTGGCGGTGCTTCACTCTAGTGGTAGCATGAGACAGAGTCTACAACCCACACAAGTGGCTCAGGAAGTGCAGCTCATCCAGGATGGCACATCAATGCTAGCTGTGGCAAGAAGGTTTGCTGTGTCTGTCAGCGTAGTGTCCAGAGCATGGAGGCGCTACCAGGAGACAGGCCAGAACATCAGGAGACGTGGAGGAGGCCGTAGGAGGGCAACAACCCAGCAGCAGCACCGCTACCTCCGCCTTTGTGCAAGGAGGAACAGTCTGCTCAAACAGTCAGAAACAGACTCCATGAGGCTTACAGCCCAACAGCCCAACAACATGAAGGACGTTTGGCATTTGCCAGAGAACACCAAGATTGGCAAATTCTCCAATGGTGCCATGTGCTCTTCACAGATGAAAGCAGGTTCACACTGAGCACATGTGACAGAGTCTAGAGACGCCGTGGAGAACGTTCTGCTGCCTGCAACATCCTCCAGCAGGTTTGGTAGTGGGTCAGTAAAGGCGAGGGGTGGCTCGCCAGAGGTACACTAACTGCCATTAGGTAACGAGATGAGATCCTCAGAACCCTTGTGAGACCATATCCTGGTGCATGAAGTGCAGCGAGTGAATTCCTCTTCTCTTTTTTTGTTAGATTAACAGATAGGCTATTTGCAAGTATCAGATATTTTTCCTGATCAGCTCCTCAAGTGTTCACTTAAGACAGAACAGATATGTTTGTGTGAATACTTAAATAGCCAACTGCAATCTCCAGCCGAGGGCTTCATAAACTAACTTTTGTGAAAACCTCAAATTGGGGAAAAAATAAAAAGTTCTAATAAGCCAGTTTGCATTTACACTTTTTTTTACCAGCACATATGACCACATGTAAAGAAAGTATTTAATAAGAATATTTAATTCATTCTGATCTAGGATGTGTTATTTTAGTGTTCCCTTTATTTTTTGGAGCAGTGTATTATTTGAACTTTTTGATATAGTGCACAGGATGCAGTAAGCTATTATTCCTTTGATACACAGTGTTTAAAATAATGTTTAAAAAGGTTTTCTTTTATTAGTCCTGCACACCTGTGCCATTTCTCCTTGTTAGTCTTGTTTATCTACTCTTGTCTACCTCTTGTCTTTGTCTAGGGCTATTTCTGAAACACAGCTTTCACTCTAAGTGGCACTTGTTTGTCCATGCTTGTTATAGACTTCCTTTGAGCACAGCAGCTCGTTTTTTTACGAGCTCAATTTCATTTATGGGTTTAAGGAGGCATAATTTGTTACAGACAGTCTTCCTATAGGAAACACACATTGTAGGGTCTATTTCTCAGACTGCAACAGTAAGGCAGTTTTCAGTCAGTTGATATGATCTAATTTGAGTGTGGGATGGGTTTAAGTGAGCCTGGAGGAAAACGATAAAAAACCCACTTATACCCAAATATGGACATCTGCTCTCCAATGGAATGAACTGAAGCGGATTACAAAAAACAAGCTCTTTATAGCCCAAAGGCATATCTAATAATCCTGAACATAACTGTGTCTATTTTTAACACTGCACCTGTACAAGGGAGTACACCTAGTGTCCAATCTTTTTAGTTTTGTTTGAAACTGTCATAATATAATATATAATATAATTGACATTTACAGATGTACTGAACAAAGAGCAAGAATTTTTAAACACTACTCTGGAATACCTAATAAAACAGGCTTATGTGTGTGTACCTGTGGGTTCTGCTGCTGCTGAATGTATCCAGTGATGATACGCAGGCCGATCAGAGACATCTCTTTGAGCTCTGCGGACCCCGCTGACCCAGGGTTCGTGTGCCATGCCTGCAGTCTGTCCAGTAAATTCACCACCCCCTCAAAAATCTGCCACAAATATAAACACACTCGTAAATTCATCCACAATAAACATTGTATTCAATAAAACATCAGAATAAAGTTTCCCTAAATAAGAATTTGTACACCTATTATAACCAATATTACATACATATATAAAAAGTACATTTCAGTTTATATGTTTGAGACTTATCCTTATAATTATGAATTTGTATGCTATATACTACTGTACAATGTGGTAATTTTAATTACATCCAAAGTAAAAGTTGTTGTTTACTTAATATATGCATGTGTACTGTGTATATTTATTATGTATATATTAATACAAACACATGCATGTTTACATTTAAGAAAAATATGTTATGTTTATATATTTATAATTATATGTTTATATAATTACATATATATTTATATATGTAAATATGTTTATACATAAGAATATGAACATAAATGTACAAACATGTAAATGTTTTCAAAATATGTACGTATGTATCATGAAAAAAATGACCATGGTTCATGAACAAAAAACAAACAAAAAATTAAATCATATTATTTATTGTTCAAATAATAATTAAATAATAATATGATTTCACAACAATACTGTATTTTTGATATTTTTATTAAATAAACTCACCTTGGCGAGCATAAGAAATGTCTTTAAACATATTAACAATCTAACCAACCCAAAATGTTTGAACAGTAATATTTCATTAGTAATTTTTTGCTTAGTTTTGCCTAAACAACAACAGAACAAAACCTAATCAATATGTGTTTGAATTGTATGATTAAATTCATATTTTGTTTTGATTCTGCATCAGAGGTCTCAAGAGTCAAATCAGATTTCAGGTCGGGATTATTTACTCATTTCATAATTAAACCCTTCTGGCTTTGAAATAAAAGTGAGTGAGTAATAATAAAACACATCCATCCGGTCCCCACCTTCTCACTCCATAGTGTTTGATTGTCAGTGCCCTCGGCGAACAGGAAGTCCTGGAGCAGTCTGAGGAGGCGGAGCAAAGAAGGCACATGGGGCAGAGACACGCCCTGAGAGTCCCTCAAATCTGACAGAGACGACTCCAGCATCATCTCCAACAAACTACAACACACACATAATGCATCTGTAACACTCCTGCCAGCTTAGAATATTTCTTCGCAGCAGCAAAACAAACAGAATGCAACACCTTGAACAAGTCACCAGACAGACACACCCTCAGACCTAAAGAAAAAAACAAGCTCTATGGTGATGCAATGCTGGAGCCACACCAAAGAAATGCAACGGCCCAGTAACACAAAGAACATCTGCCCTCCATAGATCCACACCCTGCCCTCATCTGAATCGAAGGAATCCAGAAAACACTTTCATGTAGCGTACCTCCCTTTAGCCTCAGCTCAGCTAATCTCCACTAGATTTCTGGTTTTCTCATAATAGAGGTCATTTATAACTTAAAATAAGCTTTTCAGGGCACAAAATTGAAAGATGCCGATTTTCTTCTATTCCACTGAAACTTTAAAATCATTTGCAATTCTACACATTTAAATACTTCGGGAGGGTTAGGAGATGTTTAAAGTTCATCCACTTCTAAAAAGTCTGAAAAGATGTCAGTCTTCATTTGATCTCTCTGGGACAAGAGGAATTGTTAATGCAGTGCCTTCTTCCTCCATGTGTTATGAGCTGTCATTATATCTGAATTGGCGAGTTTTAAAGCATTAAAGTTCTGACCTGCGTTTGATGTCATCAGGTGGACGCACCAGCTGACAGGACGAGCCGAGTTTGGTGAGGACAGAGAACACCTGACCCCTTTCTCTCCAGATCACATCCTCAGACCCCTCAGTGCCACTCCATAGCACAGAGAATACGATGTTCGTCAGCAAGTTACACAACTCCTCCTCGGGAGCCTAACGGGGGAGATAGAGGCAAGTTTAACAAAGTTAATAACAAGAGTTATTTTTTGAGGGCCCCTCACCAGCTGTTTGCAATTTACTAATAAATAATAATTTACAGTTCTTGTCCATTAACATATCTTAGGGATTGGCATAAGTAAAGCTTATTTATTATTACTATTATTATATATATTTTTTTAATTAACAGGTAATAATGTGTCAACCTCTAGAGACTCTATCTTTTGTATCACCGTTACATGCTGGGCTATATAAGGTGGTATATTCACATTTTCTTCCCCCATGTCTTGAATTTGTCCAATTTAAAAGTGTTTCATTAGACTGAATCATGCAGTGAAAGAACACACTCTAAATGCACACTCATTAAAACCAGTTCACACAAAGCACATTTAACTATGAAGATAACTATATTTGTGTCCACACCAGGGAACGATATTGTCTGTTTATTATAAACTCGAGCGCGTCTGCCGCTTTAAATTCTCATGCTCACATGATAGCAGGATTGTTTCTGATTGTTTGTCAATGTTTCTTCAGTTCATCAGCTGAAAAAAATTGTTCTGAAAATGATTCCCAATGATACCATTTCTCTGTCCTTTAACTATCGTTATAGTTGTGGTGTGGACGCTGCTATTCTTTAACATTGAGAGCGATATTTAGAACTATATCTTTGTCGTTATCGTTATTGTAATGTATATCATTACTGTAGAATAAAATAATCTCATAAGATTTTGGTCATGTGAGCATGCACCTGTGGGTTGGATGTGTTGGAGATGGTGTCTGTAGGAGGTTCGGTGCTGTAGCTTGTGTCATCCAGAACATTAGACAGACTGGAGCTCTTGCGAGGCCTCATGCCTAGGAAGCTCTTACTGTGCTCCAGAGGAGAAGGGGTTTCTGGCTGGCTACCCACAGGTGTCTGGGGTACTTTTTGAAGGCTTAGTTCCAGCTCAAAGGGTGAGCTAAAGGGGGAGAGCGGCTGATACACGCTTTCCTCTTCCTCCAAGAGACGGGACGATGATGGAATGTCCACTGTGTTGGACAAGGTGGAGGAATGACTGCTTTGTTCTCCGGAGTCAAATGGCTTAAAGTGCAAAGAATCGCTTTTGAGTTGTCCGGCTGACGGGGGAGACTGGGAGAGATCAGAGTAGCTCTCGGACACATCCTGAGCTTCTTCTTCCTCATACTCTTCTTCGTGGCGGGGAGTGAGGGAAATGTAGACGTTCTGCCGAGTGTCCTCCATTACGCTGTCCTCGCGACGGAAGACGGGTCTGGAAAGAACGGGGTCCAGCGAGTTGGTGGGGCTGGACAAAGAATTGGATTGGCTGCGAGCGCGAGACTCATACGATTCTTTGACGTAAAGCTTGGTGAGAACATCCTGCCAGCCTGACTGACGAGCTAGCTGCTTCACATACTCTTCATTGGAGTAGATCAAGTGAAAGAGCTACAGGGATGAAAGAGGGAGAGAGAAATGCTCATTTACTCATTTTATAATTACTATATTCCTAATAAGTTTGTTTTGCTTGAAAGTGGTTCAAAAGGCAGGATGTTAAACTGTTAGCAAGCTTGCTAGCCATAGGCTAACTAAAAACACAATATTATCTCTTTTGTACACATTTGTAATTCCTGATCAAAAACATAGCTTGTTATCTTGATTTCTTAGCTATGCAAGTGTCATTCCAAGCAGTTAGCACTACCCTGCTGAAAAAACAGCATGTGCTAGTTAGGTATGTTTTGAAGCTGAGATGCTGGTGTCCCAGCTTCAAAACATACTTAACCAGCATATGCAGTTTTTTTAACAGGGTATGCTAGCTCTTAGCAATTTTGGGAACCAATCTGGGGGAAAAAAAAATCCAACTAAAAACTTCACCACCCCATTAAGTAACTTTTCATTAATAATAGTTAAAATTGGTTGGCTAGTCTTGGCTGGTTTAAGCTGGATGTATCTGGTTTAACCAGATCAAGCTAGTCTTTCAGTCTTGACAAGCTGGTATTCATCTGGTTTCAGCTGGTCTTCAGCCTGGCCAGCTAAAATTAGCCTTACCAGATAAAAAAGTAGTCAAAACCTCTCTAAAACAAGTCTGCTAAATCAGCTATGACCAGACTGGAAGACCAGCCAACCATCTTGGGCTGGTTTTAACAGTTTTTCATCAGTCACTCACCTTACGACAGATATCTAGTCGGACACTGAGGTCAGCGCGATGGGACAGGTAAGCCACTGCCAACAAGTCTCTAAAATTAGGATTGGGATCTGCACCAAATAAACAACAAAACAGACCCATCAGCACCTGAAGTGTAAAGATGAAAACTGCCATCCACCTTTTCTTTAGTTTACCTGTGGCGAGCACCTGCTCATACAGACAGCGTACAGTTGCCATCGTGATGGGGACGTCTCCGAAGGAGCAGACCAGCCCAAGGTAGCCAGAGTCCTTGAGTTTGATGCGCATTTTACTGCGTTCAGGTATACGTTCACTCTTCAGGACTTTATACAAGACCTGCAGCAGAACACATGTTCATATCACTCTAAAAGATCCTGATCTAAAAGCTCATCTTAATACATGCCTTTCTATAATGTCAACATTTAAAGTACAAGCTTATTCTCTCACCCTGAAAACTCTCTCACGGGCCTCGTCTCCATAGTTGGTTTTAAGCAGCAGACAGTAAAGCTGCTCCACCCCTCGGTCCAGAAGAACCGTCACAGCCTGCTCACGTGGAGATGGAGAACTCCTCAATACGGTGTGTAACACATCCAGAATACTGATCACCTACAGAGACAATACTCAGTTAGCAATTAGCGTGCTCTAGCCCTACCAGAATATCAGCATAATAAGAAACAACACATGGATGGGAGAAGGTACCCAGTTAAATTAAAATTTGATTAAGTTACACACAAACAGTGATGTATTTTTTCAGTAACGAGTAACAAACTAATTACTGTTTCCAACGTTACAACGTTACTGCTACTGAAATCAACTGCTACCGCTACTGACAAAAAAATGTGCCGTTATAATTTATTATAATATTATTGGCATTTTTTTTTTCAGTCCATCTTAATTGATGTGCGGTGTAGCTGTATTTGACGTAAGGTTACCATAAACTCCGTGATGGCGCATGGGTCGCCATCACTTTGTCTCATTCATGCATAGGGTGACCAGACGTCCCGAAAAATTCGGGACAGTCCCGAAATCTAAGCTGCTGTCCCGAATCCCGCTCTAATTGTCCCGAAAATTATACTGAAGCAAAATCTTAAATAGTTATTGTCTGATAAAACATAAAAAACTGTCCGTGGAGTCATCCTGCAGCCTGGCAACCAGCCCCCGCCGGCTGCTCATTGGCTGCAGCATCTTTTTTTTTTTTAGATATACCGTAGGCGCGCATTAAGATATGCAGTGATAAGCAAATTTTCATTCATGAAACTGACATGGCTGGTGTACCGCATGCATGCATACATGCATATGTACTTGTAGGCTACTTATATTAATAAAAACATGATTGGTTCAGTCACTTTCGTTTGAAATTCATTGTCTTTATTATTCATTATTCATTATTCATTACCCCTCCCCAATCTCATCTGGTCACCCTATTCACGCAAAGAAAGATAAAGAGCAAGAGAGTCTTTCATAACATGCAGACTTGACGCGCTACATGTAAACAATATACTTTGTTGTGTTTTCCTGTCAAAATAACGGATTTCATTTAGAATTCTTCAGCTTTTAAGAACTGCCGGTTTCTCTGGTAGTGGGCGGGACTAATGCGCTAATGACAATCTTATTGGCTGGTGCTCACCTATTATCGTCCCCGTTTTGATTTCAGCAAATCAATTCGAGCAAAAGCAAACTACATGATTAATATTCATGAACCCCGAATCTCATTAATACTTAGTGCGCTTTATATTGTTATTAGTAGTAGAATTCTTAGTAGTTCTGTTATCTTATAATTTTTACCCCGTTTTTTATAGAAACACTAAATGATAAACAAACACCACCACCAGTTAGTTTAATTAATTGAACATTTAATATTGTTTATTTTATGTAAAATTTAACAATTTAAGTAACACAATAGTTACTTTCCCTAATAATGAATTACTTTTATAATGTTGTAACTCAGTTACTAACTCAATCACTACTTGTGAGAAGTAACTAGTAACTATAACTAATAACTTTTTTAAAGTAAAGTGCCCAACACTGCACACAAATGGAAACCACTGAAAACTTCCATTTTTGTTCTAATAGCTATAAAACTACATCAAACTTTGTTAGAATCAGGAATGGTAAGAAAACCTGTTCACTTGACTGTGTCTAAATTAAGGGGGAAAATCAGATCAAATACGTTTTCAACTACTTCTGGAAGCATGAAAGTGACTAAACAAATTTAATCCATGGCATGCCAATTAATTAACTAATTAATGATTAATTTAATAATTTATTTTATAATTGAATAATAATTGCATTTTGGTCAGTCTGACCAACTTTTTTAAGAACCCATAAAACTATTTAATATTGACATTAGTATTTTCAATAATTATAAGCAATACATAGAATAATAATTGAACGCAAACAAGTACTTCAATCTTATAATAACTCCGTAATTGAGTCACTGTGTCAGGCTGGTTGGGATACAATGACCCACTGTTTACTCTATACAGGATTTCAGATTCAGACTACCCCTGTCTTATCACCGATGGCTATCTGCATGCATTTTCTGTCTCAGAAAAAACACACTAGGTTTTGGAACAGAGCAGGTTTGTGTTTGTGTGGGTCACCTGTTGCTCGTCCTGCACTATAGCAGCGTAGGCTAGTACACTGTGTAGCTCCTCAGCAGTGGGAGATTTCAGAAGGTCCTTCAGCAGAGCAAAAAGAGAGATCTGAACCGTCTGCCTCTCATCAGACAGAGGACTGCCATCCTTCTCCACACTGTAGACACAAAAACAACACTAAATATTTCAGTTTCATAGATCTCCAAGCAAAATCATAATAGTACTTCTCAGTTCTGAACGTACCTGTAGTGTGTCCGAATCGAATCCAGGATGTACTGAACACCATACCTCTTGCGAGTCTTCAGCTTGCCTTCATTTATAACGGTGGTTAGGTACTGCACATGACCTACAAACCAACAAAAATACAGGCATAAAGGGTTTAGAATTAAATTATCAGGTATAAATATTTATGTATGGGAGTTAAATAACAACAACCACAACAAAAATGCTAATGCTATTGTGATGTGTTTTGGTTGTTTACCCAGGCAGACTGCAAAGTGGCTGTGGCTCCAGATCCTGAAGTCAAAGAGCAGATACTGGTACAGCTGTGACAGAAGGGCATTGTTGCCTTCGTTGGACACCTGCTTGAGCAGAAACTGACAGGCCATCAGCACACTCATGTCCATCATACTGCTAGGAACCTAAGGAAGAAAAAGAGTGTTTTCCATCAATCAATTGAAATATTAAATTATGTTTAAATGAAAAAGACAAACATTTTTGTTTGCACAGTATCCTGATTCAAGATTGTTTTAATAGGCAAACTCCCTTTTACCTAATTTAGATAGTGATCAGGAAGTATTTTTTCATAAATATACATTTTATTAATATACAAATTTATATACAATACATATATAACATTGTTTATACCAAAGTTAGTTTTTTTGTTTTAAGTATTGTTTAAAAAAAGTGACTTTACACTGCAAAATACTTTACAATATGACTGTTGCTGTATGTGTAATTACATAAATATAGATAAAACATACAGACCCCAAACTTTTAAACGCTAATTTTATTTATTCTTATAAAAATGAATAAAAAAGGTAACACTTTATTCTATGGTTACACCTATTAGTTGCTTATTTTGGCATGCATATGACTTAGATATTAGCCATTTATTAGTGCTAATTAAGCACAAATGCCTTATTCCACATCCCTAATCCTACCCTAATATGTAAACTACAGCACCTCAGTAACTATTAATAAGCAGCAAATTAAGAATTTATTATATGAGGTATAAGTCATAACTATTGTATGTTACCTATTCTATACTGTTGCCAAAAATACTATTATAAATGTAATGGTAAACTAGTATGTATTTTAATTAAATTAAATTTGAAACTTGCATCTAACTGAGAGCCCATGTTTTAACCCTGGGGATGGTATACTTATGTAACTATGAGTGCGTGTGTACTTTTCAACTCTCAAAACCCGAGAAACTCTCTTCAAAGGATTTTACAAGCCTGTCAAGTCACAGTACATCAAAAGAAAATCAGATATGACTTTTAATTTTGTGTAACAATAGAAGCCACTGCTGAGCCTAATGATCTTACAACAGATCAAAAATATATCAGCGTCTGCTTCTATGAACTTCAGCTGCACCCATAGATATCATTTTTACTGATCAACGTCTCATCAAATGAGCCGCTTAATATCACATGCCTAGTATCTGATCTGATCGGCAGTGTAATGAAACTATGCTGCGTCTATTTGAAACTTTCACACTGATTACGTGTTAAATGTCACAGATGTTGAAACATGCTGTTGCGATAAACGTGTGAACTCTTGATTTGAATGAGTTTACATCAGACAGTCAAACCTAGCTTATTCATTTCTTTAAAGATTCCTGGCACCAGATACAATCTTAAAGCATGAGAAACCGTGGTTGTGTGTGTATTGTACAGTATGATTGGATTGTTAATTCAAGTGTTTCCTAACAGGATGCTACGCCTTGAAGTCACATACACCAATATGTCCTGTTAGACGTCCAGACGCCCTCTCTGTTCACCAGCGTGTGTGTGTGTGTGCGTGCGTACCTTGCCGAGCATGGTTCCGATGATGGGCGGCCCGTGGCACTGGAGCAGACTCTCCTGATTGGTTGGATGGTTGCGCAGCATATTCTTAATCATCAGCAAAAACGCTGCTACACTGTTCTTCTCTAAACGGCCCTCTAACACACACACACACAAAGCAGCAATCAGTTTCACATTAGAAAAGTGTAACATTGACAAATTGCAGCAACGGCATTACATGGGAAATCAACAGCCAAAGGTAATGTGAAGTTCAACTGCAGAACACGAAAACACAAACTCCCCTGCAGCCTCTCACACAGGCATATACAAACACATGTAGGATCACACAACAACAACTTTATGAATCACAAACAGTGTGCTCAGAAAACATCAATGGTGACTCATACTGCAATTACAGAAGAATTTACTTCATAAATGTGCAAAGCAGCTCTAAAAAGCCACATAACAAGCTGTTACTGTTAACATAACTGTGAGAAAAATGATCTTTTATTTTTTTTAATTGTATTTTGCACAGAATTTTAGACTACTTGATCATATATCATAACTTTAGCTAAGGTTTGTATGTTTATTTGGTGTCATTTTATATACTTTTAAGTCTTCAGTTGGAATATGTCCATGTTGTCTTAGTTTTTAGTTGCATATAAAAAATATGCATGCAAAAGTCAGACTTCCTTTTGGTGATTTATGCAGGACCCCAATCATAGGGTCCATTAAACCTGCCCCTCCACAATCAACTGCAAGCTAACACAGATTTTCGAGTAAAATCTCAAATCTAGGCACCAACTGATGGCTACAACCAAGTCCCTAGTCTTTATTATGGTACGTCACAACACAGAAGAAAAGTTCTGTCACCACTCCTTTTTTTATTAAGACTTTAACGGCCATACAAATTGGTTCTGGAGTGAAATATGACTCAAACTTGATAGTTTTGTGAGACTATAATCAAACCACAGAAACCACAGCAGAATCTGTTTATATAGACTACTGACCAGATGATTTCCCCAGTGGCAGTAGCATGCCGGCAGGGCCCCTGGAGGACGTAAGCTCTGGCCCGAGAAGATCTGAAGTCTCCTGACCTACAGTCTCGCCCTGATCTAGTAAACACACCTTCTCCAGCAAGGGCAGGAGAGCTCCCATGCCACCTACTGAGCTCAGAACATCCTACACACAAGACAACATAATAAAACATAATTAGCAGTTACTGCCCCACAGGGAGGTATGAGTTTTGTTCTAGAAGTATGCGTTGAATACACACATTTCCCAACACTTGCAAACACAAAAGGCTGTAATGATGTCAGAATGAGATGAATCATTCTGATCTTAAAAGACAATGAAGCTCAGTGACAGATACACACCTTGACGTCCCAGTTCACCACCCTGTGACCTGTCAGTCTGCCATCGTACAGGTGGTTCGGGGACAAATCCAAACAGATCTGGTTCTTGAAGGCCTACAAAAAAAAGAATGTGGACAATGTGCACGAGGTTTATCTTTAAATTAACCATCTGATACAGTGTACTTATTGTCTCCATAAATGTTTTCACGTTGGAATTGTTGGTACATCAAAAAAATTCCTGTAATTTCATCTGTAATTCATTTCTGTAGTCACATCTATAATTAGACTGTGTCTATTCTGACCCTTTACTTACTAGTGATGCACCAATCATGATTTTTCATGGCTGTTTCCGATACCGATTTTTATTTATTTTTTTTTTACAAGCAAATTGGCTGGTTCTGATACAGATACCGATTTCTGTGTTTTTTTTTTCCTTTAAGCAACAAACAAGAAAGAACTAAAGCATACATAAACAATAGGTTTATTGGTATTTAACAGGACAAACTGGCTTTTGTTTATTGAAAACAATAACTGTAACCACTTGAAATTAACTGCAACAACTGCGCATTAACAATCAGCATTCATCGTTTGTTTTCGTTTTTAAATTTGGTGTAAAAAAAAAAGGCCTTCACCAGTGAAACTACATTAAAAAAAATGCTTTAATTAAATTATTCCAAAATATTAAATCAAATAATGTTTAACTTAAACAAGGTTGCTACAGCAGGTGCTTTTTAAATCAAATTAAGTCAATGTAATTTTAAGGTTTAATAAAAATCATCCAAAATAAATATTTAGAATTTTTTTTTATGACAAATATCATAAGACATCTAATGTAAAGTTGGACCAAATATTTAAAATTAAATAAAACATAGAAAATATTTCACACCTGCATCATTGATTTTTGTGCAAAATGTCTGATTGTAATTTTGTGTATTTGTAATTTTTACACAATAAATAATGGTGTGTGGTGCAGTTTATCAAATATTAGTCCATATACCACTTCAACAATTATATTTAAAATGTTTTAGATTAACAAGGTATTAAGTTAACAATATTCTATTTATTAAAGCCAAGTATGAATCTTATCAAGTTAGTGTTTTTAAGCATTTTACATTAATTTCAAAATAACTTAAAGGCACAATATGTAAGATTTTTGTAATAAAATATCCAAAAACCACATGCACAGTGTTACGTATGTACACAAACTGAAGCAAGAAGATATTGGAACAGTCAGCAAAATAAAACAAAAACAAACATCGGAGTGGCGTTTCCGAAATTAAGAGAGCTTTGTGAAAACATCAGATTGAACAGACACTCCGCTCTCACCTGTGTTTTAATAGACCTGTAAGCAAATATATATTATTTATTGTGCAAATAATAGTCATTAGGGCTGGACGATATATATCCAACGATATATTATGCGCATCTTGTCAATAAAGGTGGTTCTTTGATTAGTGGTAAATCTCAATCAGCTGTTTTCAAATGGAGCCCTAGTTAAAGCACAGAGCCGAAGATCACTGACAAGCTAAGCGTTCAGTTTCGTGGTATATATCGTACAGGTGGTTAGTTGATTAAACAGATATAAATGAGCTTTTCATCCATGAACATGATTTGTGAAAATGACATCTCCCAATTTTCCATGCTCCGTCACTGCATCATCGATATTCGCCTCTGTTATTATTTTGAAAATGCAGCCTCTAGTGGCGAAAACTTACATATTGTGCCTTTAAGGCAGTAGCAATTTAAACAATATATTTTATTTGAAAACTTAGGTTCAGCTATTGTTTTTAATAGTTACAGTAACTTCTAACTATTTTAGTATTTTCAGATAATCAGTCATCAAAGCTCAGTAAATACTGTTCACAGAGATGAAGATGTACTTTAAATTTCACCAAGCTGATTACTCACTAAAAACTCTTACAGTTCATGTTTTCATGGCATTTTAAGCTTTATTTATGACATAACAAAGTGTTTATATTTAAGTGTGTGTTTACTCGTGTGTTTACTTAATTCAGACTTATTTGCAAACAAAGAATGCACAATTATAACCAGTCATATCCAATCATATCACAATGGAGGCTTTGCTTTCTCTCATGATCATTTCTCCCAACCATTCTCAATTACCCCCCACCAAACCCACCACACAAATTATAGTGTCTGTTAAAAGTCAATGGGCTCATGGGAAGTGAGAGAGATGCTGACTCCAGCTGTAACTTTTACAGTATGTGACTGTGTGTGTGTGTATCAGATGAATCACTGGGTAGATACTTACCTGTGGGGTGTAGTATAAAACTAGTTTGCTGTTGACTTCTGAAGGTTCACCATCAATTTTGAATAGGGAAACATTATTAGGACCTACCAAGAGAAACAGAAATAGACGTTCTTTAACGCTTGCTTCTTTCTCTAGGAGATGTGAATTTCTGCATTATGAATGCGGTGGATGTCTCATTTATACCTGCAGTGAACAGGGCTCGTGCCTGAGCAGGCTGCAGAGCTTCATGACAGATGAACACCGTGGCTAAAAGGCCTCCCAGTGATGAAGGAGAGCCCCACGCAGTGTCCTGTAGTCCTGCCGGGATAGTGTGAACCGGACTGTCCCGAATCAGACCTGGCCGCCCCCCTGCGGCTGCTGCAAAGGATGCAGGGAAGGACTGGGAACGTGCAAGGGTGGGTGGCCCAGCATGAGCCGCAAATGCCATCTCGGAGGGCGAGTGGGGCAGGTTGGACAGAGTCGGAGAGGTAGTCATGGTGGTAGTGGTCCGGTGACCAGCTGATCCAATGCAGCAGGAAGTGAAAGGCTGAAACGTTGAAGTTTAAACAAACCGATGAAACAAAACATGTTTATAATAAATCAAACTACTGCAGACAATAACATTTACTTACCTCATTCAGAGAAGGAAAGCGCAGGGGTGCTGTTTTACACTGTACTCCGTCCACATAAACAGTGACCAAATTCTGTCCAAAGGGCCGACGGCCAGGAATGTGAACAACGGCTACTGAGTGCTAAAGTGAAGAATAGAAAAGCAAAATTCAGACTTTGAATACAGAAAAAAAAAAAATATCACAATGATTTCATGAATGTAATCAGATTACTTTTTCAAGTACTAGTAAAGTAAAGTGTTACTTTTAAATTCACAACAAAAAAATCTAAGTAACTTTTTCAAATAAGTAACATAATAATAAAAATACAACTTTTTTTGTTATTAAAAACAAATCAGCAAATCCAGCCAACGTAAGACAGAGTAACACAAAAGTAACGTAATCCATTAAAAAGTAACTAAGTAATGCATATTGCAAGTAATGCAATTTTAATTTTAACAGAGTGATGTACAATTCTAACGCATTACTTTTAAAAGTAACTTCATCCAATTTTAGATATCATAAAGTAAGATTCTGAAGAAAAACAAAAACTTTCGAATAGTTATGTTCATACAAGTGTTCAGTCTTCTCCTCCTTAAATTGCCTGTGTTAATGTGTGTGTGAGTTGTCTGTAAGTTGACTAACCCAGGCGCAGTCGTTGAATGGGTGTTCTGGCAGGGAAACAGCCATGTACTCCTTTTTAGTACATACTGCCACCACCAGAACTTCTTCTGTGGTGAAAAAAGCTTCAAAGCCAGTTCCGCTTGCTGTGAAGAAACTACACACAGGACACAGTATAGCTTTTAAAGGTTTAAATACAAACTAAACAAAATGGGCACTTAATACGTGTGCAGATATTAGTAATTTGACGAGTGTAAATCGGACTGTGTGATTCATTTGAATATTTTCATTCCATACATTTGAGGTCTGAAAGGGAAACTCCTATAAATGCATATTTATATTATTTAATTTTTTATACTATTTTATTTGCAATCTAAAAATAATTGACTATTGTAAATATAGATATGATTGTAATCAACATTTTGTAATTGTTCACTATTTTTATAAATTTTTCATATTATTTTATTTGCAATATAAAATGAATCAACAATTTTAAATATAGATATGATTTTAATCTGCGTTTTGCAATTGTTCACTTTTTTTAATAAATTATTTTATTTGCAATATAAAATGAAGCAATTTTATCAGTTTTTTACAATTATTATTATACTATTTTTATAGAATTTTTTTATATTATTTTATTTGTAATATAAAATTAAATGACAATTTTAAATATAGCTATAATTTAAATCAGCCATTTGCAATTGTTCACTGTTTTTATTAAATATTTAATATTATTTTAATAGATAATAGATTTTAATCAGTATTTTGCAATTGTTCACTAATTCTTATTTAATTTTTTAAATGCTATTTTATTTGCAATATAAAATTAATCGACAATTTTAAATATAGCAATGATTTTAATCAGCGATTATCAGTAGTAAAATTTTTGTTATTGGTAAATGTTAACAATTTCTTTAAGGTTGTACATTGTAATTATTAATTACAGATTAACGGAAAAGATCACAATATGCATATTTAAACAAATAACATACTAAAACGATTTCTACAGGGTCACGTGATACTTAGGAATGTAAATATATATCAAAAAGGTTAAAACAATTACAAGTTTTCTCCAATAATTACAAGAAATAAACAGTAGATGATGATCTTTTTATTATATCACCCCTCTATCATGAGCATACCTGTACAGCTGTTTCCTACGTGGTCCCTTAGCCATTCGAACCATATTATCCGGGTTTGTCAGGTGAGATTCAGAGTAGTGGTGCTGGGGTGGAGGGAAGTCTGTGTTGAGGCAAAGCCAAGCGTGGAAAGCAAACGCGTTTCCTGGCCAGCGTTGTATAGCTGGTACCATAATACCCGCCATAGGGGGCATAAGGTCAAAATACTGCAAGGAGCTGCATGCACCCTCTCCACGGGCGGCCATGGCAGAAAGCACCCTTACCACGCGCCCGCAGTATGGATGAGGGGCTTCCCCGGGCTCAGACCGCAAGAGCTGCAGCAGACTCTTCAGTTCACAAGGCCGCAGAGAAAGAGAACCCAAGTCTTGAAGCAAGCCCAGGAGGGCGTCCGCACACTGACGATCGAGCCGCTCCGGGGCTTCAGACAGCACCTCCAGCAGAGCGCCTACTAAGCCGGCCTCAACGGCCACGGTGCGGCAGGACAGGGTTCCTCGACACACGGCCGCCAGCCATTGTGACACCACCAGCTGTAGAGAGCGGGAGCCCAGATCAGGCAACCACTGCAGCAGCAGGAGCAGAGGCTGTTCGTTACTGATGCCCAACTGCATGCCCTGGGAGTGCTCTCCTTCAACAGCCTGGGAGAAACAACAAAAAACAACCCTGCTAATGAGATTACACATTTTTTTAAGCATGGTAATTCTCAGTCATTACCCTAAAAAACTTACTAAATTTAATGAAGAACTTCCTTGCTGACTATTATTAAGTATGTTATTACTATATATTATTTAGTACTGTTAATAAAGTATTATAGTATATAGTAATTTCATTTGTATATTTTACATTATATTTTCATTTTAATCTTAAATTAGTTATCTTATTTTAGCAACTTTGTTGTCTATTTTTCTTTGTTATTGCTGTGTATTTGTTTTGTATTTTAGTTTTTTCAGTTTCAATTAATTAGATTAAAAATAACTAACTTATTATATTTTATATTTAAAAATTATTTATATATTATTTTATATTTTCAATTAGCTTTTAATTTTATATTTTACATTTTCCTCTTAAGTTTAATAAATCTTGTGTATGTATATATATATATATACATATATATATATATAAATATTATTTCTTTAAATTTAATTATAATACATTTTTTTCTTAGGGAAAATCAAGTCTACTTTATGTTCTAAACTAAGGGAGCCCTTTGTTTATAATTAATGACTATTTATTTTTACATATAATATTTTAAATATAAACACTCAGCTTAACTTGTGAGCAAACATGTCTATTGAATTGCAAATAATGCTGTTTAAAAAAAACAATTTTTGAAATATTAATTTATATTAGTGCTATAAAATGATTAATCATGATTAATTGCATTCAAAATAAATGTTTTGGTTATATAATATATTTGCATGTATATATGTATATATTTATATATTAAAAATATGTTTATATATTAAATATATTTATATATAATATAAAATATTAGAATACAAATATATAAATGTACATACATAAAATAAACATTTTCAAAATATATACTGTTAAATATATATATATATATATATACAAACACACATACACACATAATAAATATACACAGTACACACACATATATTATGTAAACAAAAAGTTTTATTTTGGATGTGATTAACCGTGATTAATCATTCGACAGTTTATATCATATTGAGCGAAATATGATTATATAGTCTAATATTTCACAAATGCCGTGGGCCAAGATTACTTGCCTGAGGTAAATGAAATGCTACTTTACATTTTGTTTACAAGCTGTTTTATTGAAGCTACTGTTGCTGAAATACCAATTAAAGAAACTAACTAGAAAGTGATGATCACGCTCATTTGTGGTCCGTCGTAATGGTGTTTATAGAGCGATCTGTCACGCCACATCAAAAAATGTATCAAAACTGCATTTATTGTTCAAATTTACTGAAAAAAAATATACTTTCAGTTTTGTTTTGGTATTTTTGGATATTTACTTTAATTTATAAATATCCGGCCCCATAAAGAGACCCTCTCCATGTAAAATGAACATTATTTTAATAGGCAACTGACTGGACACTCCCAAGAAAGTGTCATTTCAATTATATGGTTACAAAGAAATAATACTGAGTACACATTCCTGGCTAAATGTCAAAAAGGAAGGAAATGTAGGTCACATCATCTGTGACAGCAGTTACACTAACAGTTTCATCTCGCTCACCATGTTCATCAGCTCCTGCAGGAGTCTTTTAGTGGGCTGTCCTTGACTTTTCAACACATCAAACAACTGTGAGTAGCCAATGCGCTCCTTGAAGACCTCCTGGGAAGACAAACCACCACAGTTACATTACAATCGAACAATACAACAACTGCTTTTACCACCCCGTTCCCCAAAATAAACCAAACTAAACAAAAGGTTTTATACAAAGCGAAACATTTTCACATGAAATCCGGATATTAAAGGGGGATATCATGAAAAACAGGATTTTACTTCAAATTTAAGTCAAACTAGAAAGTCTACTATGTAAATAGTTTTCACAATGCAAGGCCACCCACTTTATTTATTGAAACTGCGCTGCAAAAACATAACCATAAATCTTCATAGTTGTGCCACAGTGCAGTGTTTAATTTGCAAAGAGGGTGTTTCTGAAGAACAGGGCGGCACAAACTATATTCTACCCAACAGCAAAGAGGTTAGCCAATAAAAACAAGGACATTTACATAAAGAAGTAGCCATAAATAGAGTCTTTCATTTTTTAAGTAGGAGAAAATCTTACAATGGTATGAAATCTACAACATGACAACACTACTAACAGACACAAACATAATATGGGATTAGGATACTTTTCTCTATGACAAATAACTGAGTAAGTGCCATAAAATCAAGGAGGAAACGCATGTTGTAATGTCACCATGGGTGACCTGGTTCGACAGAACCACATCAAATGTGCTGATAAGATTAACCACACACACGCATAAGGGGCACATTTATCAAATGCAAGCACTTTGACTTATCACGCTGATAAGACGAAAGACGTCTGCAAGCTGATCTTTCAGAGCCTTTAGGAGAAACACACACATAAGGAACGAGAGGAGAGGAGGTGTAAGAAATGAGTCGATGACGTGTCATACCTTGGCAGAGGGCGAGTTGCTCATAATGGCCGTGAGAACTCGAATGGCGTGTACTGTGATGCAGTCGGAGCCCTTCTCCCAGACCTACACAAACATATGCAAAATACACACATCGTATAGTTCATATTGACTAATTAAATGATTGATTCACCCAAGAAAATGTATTTCCAAGCCCAAAGGAGAATATTTGAAGAAACAATGGTGCTTTGTCTGACATTTCTGATTTTAACACAGACATGAAATATAACAAATGTTTTTGTTTTTTTTTGTTATCCTGCATTTTTAGAAAACATGTGTATACAGATTACTTTTATTCTGTATTTATGGTATTTTTTGACCATTTTAGAGTTTAGTAGATGCATATAGTCACTATAAATATTATTGTAAGAGCTGAAAAAGAGCTTTTTTTGGTTTTCCACAGACAATGCACACTGGAACTGCAAAATATGGGATTGGAATGACATTAAAGTGAGTAAATAATGAGGCTGCCATTAAAAAAGGTTTGGTGTCAGTAAGATTTTTGAAAAACAAACACTTTTAATCGGCAGGGATGCATTTAATTGATCTAAAGTGACTTTTATATTACCAAAAGGAAAGTATACATATTTAGCTTTGGTTTTCACACAAAATAAATAGCAAAAATAATAATAAGTAAGCAGCATAAGCCTTTTCCTTACAACAGGCTAATCAGAAATGTTTCTTGAACTCCAATGAAACCAATGATTTCAAATGAAAGATCACATGACACTTAAGATTGCAATAATGGCTGCCCAAAATGCTACTGATGGAATAAATTACATTTTAATATATATGTATATATACTGTATATGATCACATAAATGCAGCCTTGTGAGCATAAAATAGACTTCAAAATACTTTAGAAAAGCTTACCAACCCCAAACCTTTGATCAGTCGAGCAAACTGTTTGTGTGAAATATTCCTTTTAACAGTTTCAGAGAGAAGCATGCAGATATGAATTTTGAACATTTCTCCTTGAAGTGAAAATTCTGTTAAAAACAAACTGAATACAGATTTATGTTATGAATTAAATGAAAGAGATCAAAACATGCAACAGTAAAGCGGATTTCTCACTTTTAACCACAAAATATTTACCACCACTAATACCACTAATATCCCACCAAAGACCACCAAATGAAACACACACCAAATGTTACACCCACAGCACCACGGCTACACTACAACACTGCAGACAGCATGCAAGGCGACACGGCCTTGCAAGTGCATTCAATGAACTTCACACACACACACACACACACACACTGCTAACCTTATTTTGCTGAGTGCAACATGCCCCTGGGACAACATTGTGATTAACCAATCAGATTTGAAGAAACAGTTTTTGTGAAGTTTAGGCTTACAATCAGTGTTTGGTGCTTGTACGTCAGTGTCAGGTATTACTCATGGTTTAGGTGTAGAGATATGGCCAAGAGTATATTTTTGCATGAAAACGTTGTTCTAGGGTCTACAAAATACGTTGACCTAGGGACACATCGATCGTGGCAAAATCAGGACGTGCCACACAACACACACACACACACACACTAAACCACAACCAACAGGATTCTCACCCCCCAACTCTGTGTATCGAGCACTGCACTAACATTTAAAAAATGTACTGATGTGGTACTATGTTATCAAACTGTAATTTCATGCTGCTACATAATCTATGTGTTATCATTAAGTAAAATTATATTTTAAAAAAATGTGTTAATTGAAAAAGCTAAGGTAAAATAAAATATAATCATTAGATAAAAAAATCTAATTAGAAATGCTGACTTACTGAATGAAGTTTAATGAAGTATTAAATTTAACTGAAATCAAACAAATTAAAACTGAAAAATAAATAAAAACTATTCATATACAGTATATATATATATATATATATATAATTAAATGACAAAGAAAACTATTAAAGAATTTATTTAATTAAATACTTAAAGATTTAATAATAATAATAATTATTATTATTACCTTTTTATTTTAAGGTGTCCTTTTTTGTGTAACTATACATTTAAGTACTGAGTAATATTAATTCATTACTGTACATCTGCTTACTATATAGTTAGGATTAGGGTTTTGCTTAGGGTTACTTGCACATAATTATGCACAATTTATTGTTATTATATTAGTAAGTACACGTAACATGTAACAAACACCTTAAAATAATATTAATAATTACTTGAAAATACAATCACATTTATTTTTTTGAATTTTTAAAATTAAATTATGCATGCATATATGAATTTTAAAACAAACACATAATTTTTGACATTCAAATATACATGCACAAGCACATTTTAAATAAAAAAATAAATAATTTGTTAAAAAAAAGCTTACAAATTGATTCTAGATCATTTTACTTGATTATAGCAGTCTGACGCCAGTTTTCACCTAAATATTGATGCTATGTCATGTCTAATTATCATGGTACAATAATAAGAGCATAATGTTTGAAGGTTTCATAGTTTTTCGTTGCATGCAAGTCAACTGTGTCACTAAATGGCACATGCAGATGTTTTTCTCCTGTATATTCACCTAGAGAACATTGCACGCTGTTTATGCGGAATCTAATGTTGCTCAGTAAGCAGTTGTGTGTCTGTGTATTCGTCTGCGTGTCTGTGTTTGTGTCAGTCAAGTGAAGGGTGGGTTTCCTGCTGACGAACACCACGCTGATCAGCGGTGAAGGGAAAGTACCTGCTCCACTTCAGCCTCTGTGAGCAAACGTGTAGTGAGGTCACACTGGCCCTCACACTCCACCTTAAACCTGTTACTCTGATAGAGCTGCAGGACAGACGCACACACACACACACACACACACACACACACAGCGTCACAAACACATGAACACAAGAGAGTCAGAGATAAAACAAAGCAAGCACAAACTGAACTTACCCGAAGATTAAGCACAAAGAAATGAAAAGATAATAGACGAAAAAGAGAAGAACTACGAAATCCTTATTACACAACAAAATACCTAGTAACACCACACTCAGAAACCACTCAGCTTACTCAAACCGACTGTGATCACATACAAACATGACGCAGAACCCAGATTTCATCACAGGACGGAAACACAGGCTGTGCTACAAATGATTGCTGTTTGTCACTTTGATGCAAATGGTCTGTCATTATTTATTTTTATCTGTCAGTAAAATACGAGATCAATAATATATTGGCCTTAATGCGTCAAAGACAAATAAAACTGTTCGATATTTAAAAACATATATATTTTAAAATAGATTTTCACACGTTCTTACAATTGCAACATTTGCATTCATTTTGCTTTTGAAACATTTTTATATCATCTTCAAATACATTTTTATTTAACTCATCAAGCAGTGATGTGTCCAAATCTGAATCATTTTTTTACAAAAAAAGTAGTTAATTATTTCTAATTAATTTAATTACTTTTATGACAATTTTAATTGAATAAATAATTATCATTACATTTAAGTGAGCTCTAAAACTTGATTTTTAATACTTGAACTAATGAAATGAACTAACTAACCATGTGAGATCTGTCAAAGGCCTCAAACTCTCTATGATATCATTTCCTGTTTTTTGGCATACAAATGGTTATTCATTGCCAAATTACTTTTGAGGTTAGGACCGTAAATGCACAACCTTTTTTTTTTTTTTTTTCTTGCAGGTTTTTAAGTTATATTTTATTTTATTTCATATTTATTTCAATTCACATAAATTTTGTGAATTGAAATAAATATGAAATAAAAGAAAATATAAGTATTGCTAAATAATTCAATGAAAATGAGAAATGTTGCACTGGTAATTAAAATGTTTAGGTGAAGTACTAAAAATCTAAATAAATATATATAAATTTAAAAACAACAACAACAAATTATTAAGTAAGTACTACCCTGATAGTTTATACGTTTTAGTTCTGTCTTCTTATTCAGCTAATGAAATGTAT
>JAUCMS010000028.1:7482025-7499822 GCA_032357445.1 Enteromius radiatus | reverse complement strand
ACAAATTATTAAGTAAGTACTACCCTGATAGTTTATACGTTTTAGTTCTGTCTTCTTATTCAGCTAATGAAATGTATTTCAAAGAAATGCTTTAAAGTGCCCCTGTTATGGATTTGTGAAAATGACCTTTCATGCGGTGTGTAACAGCTCTAAATGAACAAAAAAATCCTGCAAAGCTTTAAATCTGAATGTGCACAGTGTTACTGTCTCTCAAAAAGAAAGAGTTGACTTTGAATCATTGAAACGAGACGTTTTAAAATGAATCTCAAGCTGTTTCATGTAGGCTTTAAACATTAGCATATTGTTTGCCCACTTGATCTGGTTTGAATGTAAACAAAAACTTGCATTTTGGAAACAATTAATCTAGTAAAAATAAAGGCATATTATAAGAAAATGAAATTGTTGTTTGAAGCAACCCTGGCAAATCTCATTCAGTATTCTGCTCGTTACAAACATCAGCAGACCGCTTGCCATTGTCCGCCATGAGACTCATTTCTGAATCCTCAGGGTTGGAAATGTGAAGCGCTGCTGCAGATATCTCCCAGGGTTTAAGAAGGTAGCGTTCTGACCTTGCTGTTCTGGATGAGGCGGAGGATGTGCTCGAAGCAGTTGTTATTGAGAAAGATAGCCTGCAACACCGGCCGGTCTGAACACTGCAGGATCTCTGGGATAGCATCTGCAGGGCAAAAACATTCAGTCATTTTCACTTGTGCCTTCTGGAGAGATAGACCTGTGCCAGTTTTAAGCACTTAAATAAACAGTGCCGGGACAGCTGCATTACTCATGGAGAAGAAATTAAATGCAACCAAATAGCTGTCTTGTGACCTTTTGCAGCTTCTCTATTTAAATTGCTTCCAGAGAACTGGCTACAATTACAATTACTAGAGGGGGTAACAAAGCTATACAGGCATCACGGAAGCTACTAAACACACAAACAGACTTTGGGAACCAAATAAACACAAAACAAACAACCAAGTGCAAACACAACACATATAAGAATTTGCTTAATAAAACTGGTGTATTCAAATATCTACAGTCCTGTAATGCTGTAAACTCAAGGAAAAAACCATCCATCCATGCATGTATCTTTCTGAATTAAAGAGTATAGGCTCAAGTGGCAGCAGAAGTTTAATAAGCAGATTAATAGGGTGTTTTGGGACGTGGCTTGATGTAATATTGTCAAGAGGATTGCACGGGAAGGGGTCTTACTACTGTATATGCAATACAACAATTACTGGTTGCTATTCGCTGAGGTTCGGTGAGTGCCAATAGGATGATCCTTAATGTTTAGAGATTAGCATATATTGTAATGTACTGACACACAAGCTTTGTTCCAAAACTGCTACATAGGCAGCATGCTAGAACCTCAATACTCAGTTTGGGAGAACATGAGGGTGTGTAAATAATATTACTAGTGGTTTTTGGGGTGAACTATCCCTTTAAAAAGGAAATATGATGAAATTCACAACAGAATACTGGATACTAGGAACAGCAAGACAGATTTAATAAATAAAACACAACAGAAAAACACAGAAGAAAATCAAAAATGGGGTTCAAAAGTGATGGCAAATATTCTCTTACTCAGCATATGTTCGAGAAGGGTAATGAGGTTATCCTCCCAGCTTTGCATATCTCTCTGCTGGCTGTCTGGTGGCCGGTTCCAGTTGAGCAGCTGGAAGTAACTATCCAGTACTGTCCGGATCTCCACCTGCCTCTCGTCCGGGCTGCTGGAGTGCAGAAGGTGGATCATTGCAGTCAGGCACCGCAGGGTCATTTTGGGCAGGGAAGGATCCTTATGCTCTTGTGGGGGTGAGGCAGGAGTGAGGCACCAGGATCGCAGCACAGACATGAGGTCCTTCACAGCCTGGGAAGTGATGGAGAGAAGGCCGTTCCTCTGAAACACACACAAACAACAGTACATTACACACTGATATGGTGAGGTATGCGTTTGCAAAATCAAAGATCCCTCTGAAATCCCTCATGCGTTAATACGTGTTAACGTAAACAGGACCAGAGAGTCTCATTTACCTTGCATCCACTGATTACAGCTCCCTGTAGATGCACCAGTCTCACCACAAGTGGCTCTGGGATTAGTTCGCTCTCTTGTAGGTAGTCTGTGGGTGTCACAAGAATATTAAAGCTGAGCATTGTTTGTGCAATTGTTATTATTTTACATTTCAAGGCACAAAAAATATTTCTGATGGAGAGAAAGGCTCTCTGACATCATTTATTCACTTTGACGTTTTTCCAAACATGCACATTTATTTATTTTCTAGAACACTGAAGAAGATTTTCTGAAGTCAATGTGGTCCAATTCTGTTTGATAGAATACCCATCTTCAACTATCCCTTAAAAAACAACTGTCATGAAATGGAAACCACCTATCATATAAAAACACTGATGCTTCAAATAAACACAGATCATCACACTTAAAGGAACTTAAGTTTGATTTTTTTTTTTTTTTTTTTAATAAGCTCATTTTTCAAGAGTTAAACAGTTGAGTTGTATATTTTTTTAATCCATTCAGCCGATCTCCGGATCTGGCAGTAGCACTATTAGCTGTAGCTTAGAATAGCTCACTGAATCTGATTAGTTAGCATCACATTCAAAAATGACCAAAATTTGAAATCTGAAATTGGACTTTTCTATAGTTACACTGTATACTAAGGCCGATGTTAAATGAAAAGTTTCAGTATTCTAGGCTGATATACCTAGGAGCTATACTCTCATTCAGGTGTAAAAATTGAGGAATTTTGCTGCCATACCTGAAAACAGTCCCTAGCATTAGATTCAATGATCTATGCTAAAAATGGTAAAACTCAACTGTGTTTTAACTCTAGGGGAGTTGGAAAATGAGCCTATTTTCAAAAAAGTGTTCATTAAAACAAAAAACAGAAACAAAACAAAAATCAAAGCAAAGCTAAAACAAACTAAACAAAAGAAACTAAACAAATGAATCAAAAACAAAAAGTAAAACAAAACAAAACACCAACATTTGAATCCACGTTACGCACATAAACACAAAATTCTGTTCGAAAACCCTGAAGTTTGTGTTCATATGGCCTTCCTACCTTTGAATTTAGCACATGTAGATGAGAAAATCAAACAAACTTCATACAAACATGTTTACCATTACATCATAAACACAATGTGGAGAAACCTTTTGGTGAAAAACAACTTTTCAGCACAAGAATCTAGTTTACCTTTCTTCACGACCTCAGGCTACTATGACTTCCCTACTAACTACATATAGATGTGGAAGTAGCTCCTCAGAGCTTATAATCACTCAAACTAAGCTTGCATCACTATCAGGATTACGCTTTTTGTTTTAGTCATTGCCTGTAGGCAGCCTCTCCGATTTTTTGTTACGTTGTGTGCTTATAAAAAGTCCATCTCAAATCTAGACTGTCCCATGTTCAAATTCCATTTCTCATCCTGCCTCGACTGTCCTATACATCACATTACCTCAATAATAAATAAACAAAATGCAGATCTCTCCCTGTATATCCATATATGGAATATATATATATATATATATAGTATATGGAAGGTTGCTTCTATAGAATGTCTAGACAGATCTTTACACAAACTGAAGAAACAAGTCATAACCAGCTCTCACTTAAAAACGGACAACTCCACTGATTTCCATAAAGCACATTCAAAGGCAAATAGCATGACAAAACAGAACCCTTAATCACTATGGATTAATACTACAGGGATCAGATCGCCCTTTCTTTACAAACAACATTTTGTCTCCTGGGTGGGGGGGGATGTGCGATGTCTTCCAGGATGTGAAGATGGGAGTAAATGGAGATTAAAGATTTTGTCAAAAGGCAGAAGTGGGTCACATACCGTGGAAGAGCAGAGGAAGCTCCTCTGGTAGAACAAGAGGGGAGAATTTATACTTGCTTCTCTCCAGCATACTGACCTCCTCCCTGAAAAACACACAAATCAAAGCTCTTTATGGAAATACTTACTTAGCTCTTATTAATACCAAAGCAATAAGCTTTCAGGACACAGCAGTAAATCATCTTCCTAATCTATGGTTTAGAATATATCTTACATTTTCATGTTATGAGCATAAAGTATTTATTAAATAGTCTATTTATAGGCTGTTTACAGGGGCCAAGAAAGGTGGACTGTTTCATAATACTCCTCAGTTCATAACCGCATTAGTGGATGAGAAGAACAGTGCTTCTTGAAGAGATGCACACGTGCTATAGAAAGTTTGCACTGTGTGTAGTTCAGAAAGCTGAGCATGAGAAGACTTGAGAGCTGAGAGCTGAGGGCTGGGTAGAGTGGATCTGAAACAGAGCTAGGCGCTCTTAATGGCTCCTACGCATTCCTTTTGTGGTTTTACACCCTGCCCAACTCACAGACACACACTCACCCTGCCTGCCGTCTCCTCCACGTCTGATAAGGGTCAAAGAGGTTTTCGCAAAGCAGCAGACCATGTTGTACCACCGACTGTAAAGTGCTCTGATTATCTGGCTGCTTCTTCAGCTGTAACACACATGCATAAACACACTCCACTGAGCCTTACACAATACACAAACCTATCAGTTTTGGGCTTGTTAGCACACAAACATTCCTTTGAATAAAGCAGAGGTCTTCCACCCAAAGCTTTCTGATTCCACCTGTTCTGTTAGTTACAACACCACCACAAGCACATGCATTTCCCACATAAGCACCATGGCTCAATGTATCAGCAGGGGTGCAAACCGCTAGTCAATTGTTTCACAGATGTTTTGACTCCTTACCTGAGTCAAACAGAAGTTTAGGAGCTTGATTGTCTCAAACACAAACCCCGGGGTCTTTTCCGAGTCTATATTCTCCATATTCCTGCAAGCAGAAATGGTATTATTGTACACTCGGGGAAGATCCACATCAGCTATGCAATTTAGCATAAACTGCTGGCTTGCATTATCCCTGTTGTTTGAAGATAGAAGCTTATCAACAGGGGTTTGAGTCACCGGGGCATTATCGCTCAGAGAACGATGTGTTCGCTCTGCGCTCAGTGGGCACTGACCTGCAGATGATGATGAAGAACTTGATGAGGAGCAGTGGGTGTGGAGCAGTGCTGCTCTGATCCTGCCCTGACATGTGCAGGGGACTGTGCCACAGCTGGGTGCTGAGGAACACCAACACCTCCTTGGGGAGGAGGGGGACATCTGCATTCCATTCCTCCAGCCTGCAGACAAAAAGGAGGTTGTCTTGTTTGCTTTTGGTTTGTTTTGTTTTAATGTATGATTTATTTATTTTTGTTTTGCTTTGAGTCTTGCTTATTTGTTTTGCTTTTTCGTTTTTTATTTGTTTTGTTTTGCTTTAATGTTTGCTTGTTCTATGTTTTGCTCTTTTTGTTTTGTCTTGGTTTGGTTTAAGCGATGCTTATTTGTTTTACTTATTTTTTCTTTTTGTTTTGTTTTAGTCTTTTGTGCTTGCTTGTGTTTTGCTTTAACGTTCGCTTGTTCTATGTTTTGCTTTTTGTTTTAGTTTTTGCTTGTCTTTTAGCTTTTTGTTTGGTACTGAATAATTTTATTTTGATTAAGCTCTGATAAACAGACATTTAAAAAGTCAATGCACTATATTCAGTCATTGAACATTTGCTTGGACTTATACCTTGGCATTGTCCACACAAATTAATATTTTGTCTGCTCTTTTTTTAAATTTGTGCATGTCTTCAGCTATTACACTACATTTTGCTGTATTTATGTTACTCAAAATCTTTTCCAAACAGTCTCAGGTTATTTTTATGTAAATGTAAAGTAGACAACCCTAGCTGCAACCACAATACTGGGCTGGAATTGATCCTTCATCTCTAACATAGTATCTTTGCTAATCTTTAGATCTGGTGTGTACTGCATTAGCCGCTATATCAAGACTCAAGATCTCTTTATTGCAAGACTCACTATATCAGATCTGCAGGATGAGATGAAAGCAAGCAAAATATGGATTTTTCAAACTCACCAATCGTTAAATGAGCAATTAAACAAATATAGGCCTTAAAATACCATCCTTATCAGAGTTCCATCTGGACCTGACCACCTACAGATCAACTTCCTGTGCTTGTGACATTTTGATAGGTCAGTATGTAACTGACTCACCGTCGAGGCTCCGTTGACTGCACATCAATGACCTTCTCAAAAGACGCCACGAATGCCTCCAACCATTGCTGCAGGTAAACGACATCTTTCTAAAGGCAGAGAGAGATAAAAGGAAAAAGTAAGAGGCTTTAAAACATTTTTGACAGGACGACCCCAAGGTCTAGGTTACAAACAAACTTTAAAAATAATCCAAACTGCTGATCTCTGCTGATCTCCCTTTGCCTCTAAATTTAAAAGTTCTAGATTTGTGCCCAGTCCAGTGGTTTTTGAACACATCATTTGTGAAAGCCCATCGGAAACACATCTTATTGGTCAATTGAACCAGAAGTCAGATTATTCTCAACTTTCTTAATACCAATTAATCAACTAGCCCAGTTAATAGCCTTTCAGGCAACCTAAAAAATATTCATCTTTGAATTTATGTAATTTTGCACATGCGTAGAGAGCCTTTACACCATGAGCATGACTCAGTGCTATCTCCAAAATCAGAGCATGCACACACTTGTGTTAACACAACAGGAAACAGGGTATGCAAACTTGTGCAGTGTATATAACAGTGAAAACTGTGAATTTGTAATCTACATCATAATGTTTTCCATACGCCAACAATTATTAGTAGCTGCAATAGTTTCTTTGATCTTATAATTGCCACCACTGCAACCTAATCTACCAGAAATTTCCATTATCGCTCTTCAAATCATATTGTTTTTAGAAGTCCCTCTTTCTGAGCCGTGAAGCATGAAATTTTGTCCTCTTTTCAGTAGTCAAGAAAAAGCTGGAGCAAAGAAAGCTGGCTATGGATGAGCATGAAGGAACAACTTTGAAGCACACCGGGATATAAAGGTGCATAAACCATCCTGCTATATGAACCCATTAATCCATAATAACTGAAGAAGGCAGTTAAACAGATCACATGTCCTTTCTGGGTAATTTAATAAGATAAAGTGTTTGTAGACGCTTCATGTAGCAGTGCACAGTCATAGAAGAAAGAAAACTGAAACTGATTACATGTAAACCTTGAATGCAATGTAAGCAGAATCATAACCATGACTTTTTTCATGATTTTTTCTGTTATCTACATCGATGAATAAAAGGAACTACTGATATAATTCATCTTTGATGGAGAGATCACAATGACATTTACTGTAAGTTCTATCAAGAATGAGTCACATGTGTACCAACACGAACAAAAACGCATGTGACTGTCATTGGAAAGCGGCTGGTGGAAAACATTTCGAAGAGAGATGAGCTATGCTTAGCTTAAATGATGCAGCTTGATCCACCTACTCATATAGGGGAAGTTGGGCTGTCAGCAGCTTCATAAAACACTCTCTGATATGTACACACTCTGATAGCAAAATGCAGAGGGCTTCTGGCATACCAAAATAATGTGAACTTCAGCAAAAAGCAACTGTTAAAATAACTCTAAACCTGCTCAAGGTGGAAAGAAACCAACTTTACCAGTTGTTGTTCATTTAGGGGCCAGTCCATGTCTCATGGCAGGTGATGTGCGGTGGAGGGGCTCTTGTTACCCCCGGTCTCTGCTGAGCCCCCACCAGGCTGCTTCTATAAAGTCCAGAATTCGTCTTCCTTTAAGCCTCAGAATCATTCAAAATCCATCTTGACGCCTCTTCTGGTTTACTCTCTGCTCTTTTCTGCTCTCTTGCTGTCTGTACTTCTGTCAACCAACCAGGAAATGGCAAGTCACTTTAACTGAGCCATATTTCCTGTCTTCACCGAGCTGGGCTCATCGTCACCATGTTCTCTTCCTCCTTTGCCGCTACCACAGCTTTATTGGTAATGTTTCATCTCACTATGACTTAAGCTACGGTGCACCTGATGCAACCTTTCACAACAGTTTTTATAAAAATTCGGTCTTTATTTATTCACTTTCATGTCATTTTAAACCATGATTTCCTTACATTCAAAAATAATATACTGGCTTTCAAACATAGAAAATGACAAAAAGCACCATAGAATCTCATAATAGTTATATATACAACATGGGTATGGATCAAAGATGTTCGCAAAAGTGATTTTATGCCCATAGAAAGCATATTAAATGTAAGTAAAGTAATGTCAAAATATGGTTGAAATAATGTTACATCGTCATTCAGTGTAACAATATTTATGCCAAAATTCAAACAACATGATTATTCTGACTTGTACTTATTAAAATATATAAAAGAATAAGGAAGCATTTTATATTTGACTGTGTTTTAAACAAGTAAAAAAAAGCTTACTGACAAATGGGCAAAACCTAGGATAGTGGCAAATAAAAAAAAATGTCATTAGTATTTGGGGTGAAAGTAAATTGTTTTGTAATGTGTCATTAATTGATTTTTGTTGTAAATATGCCAGACAAGATTGTTACACTGAATCAGGGAAATCATGTGTGATATATATATATATTTATTTTAATTTATTTATTTATTTATTTATTTATTTATTTTTTTCAGAAAAACAAAAATAATTTAAACATAAAACCTTTAACATTTATAAATAAATAAATAAATAAATAAATCTGACTCAAAAAATGATTTGTTGAGAAAAAAGAAAAATTCTGTCATCATTTACTCGCACGTCATCTTAAACCCTTAAAACAAATCCCATTTGTATGAAGTGGTCGAAGTCATGATTTTTTTTAAATGATGACAAATGATAAAAGATTTAAGCTTTACTCAAATATAAACACTGATCAACACACTGTGCATAGAGAACATTAATTATGTTAACTGATAGATCAAACTACTTGCTTGAAGCAATGAGATTTGAACTTACACGTCAAGCAAGTATGATTTATCATACTATCACATATTGTAATATGTGAATAGAAGCCTAAATTAAATCTGTATATCATAGAACTGCTCAATTTAGAATCCTTTATGAAAACTCAAATTTTTAATAGACTTTCAATGGATGGACTCAATTCTTCATTTGTGCATTGAAGACAAACTCCCCTTTGGTTTTTGATATTTGTTTGAACTAACCCTTCAAATTTCAACCTGTTTAAGTCAAAGGACTTAAAAAACATTGGTATACAGCCCATTATGCAATTTTGAAGCTGGACAGCTCTCATTCACTTTCAATGAACTAAAAAAAACAACAACTTCTTTGCAAAAAAAAATCACGCTACCAAATGCTGACTGACAAAAACGCAATGATGTTCTAATTCAACTGAATTCTTTTAAAAGATCTTGACAGAGTTGAAAGCCCAGTTGTGCAACAGAAAATCCTCCCATGGTCGAGAGCACTAAAAAAAAAAAAGCATGCTTTTATCCCACAAAAAGATTTGGTGTGGCTTTCAAATAATAGCTGGAAGGAAACCTGAAGACTGAAGACGAAGCAACGATCATAGATTCAGTCATCGGTATGAATCAGATGGAAGTGACATGACCTGACTTGACCGCATGCATGAAAAATAACACTTTACAACCGCTTGGGGAACAAACCCTACATTTAAACTCTTAAAGCAATGACACGGAACTGAAGTTGGGCTGGTATTGAGTCACTTTGCCGATTGATCACTTGATCCTAACTAAGTGCTGAGCTGCACGGGGGGAAATGCCAACAGTGTGTCTCTGTGGGCCCAGTGTTGCCTACTGTTTATATCATCACCCTTAATGAGTTTTCCATTTTAAGCTCTGGCACAGCTGAATCCAGTAAATTAGATTTTGAACTTGACACAGATTTCATTTATTGAGACTACCAGATTGACGAGACAGCTACGGGAATCACATTCTCTTTTGGATGCTTTTCTAAAGAAACATGCATTTACACATGAAATATGTGGCAATAACAATATAATAATAGTTTGTATGCACTACACGGAGGGTGGGCAGTCTTGTAACCTCTGTTACACCACTAGATGATCTGTCAGGGTTGCTTCATTTCAACCGAATTATAATTTGCACTTCCTCAAACAAACAGTCCAAAATAACAGCAACAGCCAACAATTTCTTTAATTGATAATGGGAAATGAAAAAGCTTTAGGCAGATCGAAGAACTGAAACAGATATTGTGAAACCGTCGTTATGTTTTTGGATTCACATTTAGATGTGAAAATGTACGTGTGCAACTGTAAATACTTTCTGATTCTTATGAATAAGGTATAAAACAGGGCTTGAAACGTCAAAATATGGACATTAAAATATGGCAAATAAATACATATTCGAAAATAATGTCTAAATAATATTTTTGCTTATTAATTCATAAAAACATTAAATTTTTAATGTAGTTTTAAAGTAATATGGCCTATAATACTGATTTTGATGAAATTGTTCAACTGGGTAAAATTTTCAAAAGGTATAAGAAACCAGAATCAGAATAAATCAGTCAATATATGGACATTAAAAGAAATATATTAGAAAATAACATCTAATTAATATTTTTGGTAATTAATTAATAAAAACGTAATGTAAAACATTATTTCTGTTCATAATACTTAATGGGTGTCATAATATTATGTACATTTATCTAATTCGATGTTGATGATGATGACAATAACAATAATTAGATGATATTGCTGGCACCTTATGGACTGTGTGGAATATGATATTCTTCATATTAATTCACACTAATAGAAATAAATATTTTTCAATAAGTTTTAATTGATTTTTAAATTTTATGGATATTTTTACCTTTATAACGATTTTTTCTTTTGATAGGTGCCTATTCTTTTTTTAGGTCAAATTCTTACTTTTAATCAGTGAATTAGAATAGTAAGACATTTGGGTTGTTACCAAGCAAATGAAATAAACACAGAAGCATTCAGATATAGCCTATTTACACACTTCACGCAAAACATGAATGCATTTAACCTGCAATTACAAATGCATAAATCATTTTTTTATATATTAGGCCTAAAACGTTATTTTTTTATTATTATTATTTATATAATAAAAGATACTTTGAATGTGAATTAAAACCACCATCAAGTGAGTCATTGCAATTGAACTGAATCATTTAATCGGATGATTCACTCAGGAATGACACACCACCGTGTCGCTCAGAGACGTGAAACAGTGTTATTTTGCTGTTGAAATAGTTCAAAAAAGAGGAAATATGGTGTTCATATTTGGAGTATGGTGGTAATATTTGGAGAAAAACGGAAATCTTCTTGTAAAATTGAGTAACTATATGAAATATATACATTATTGCCATCATGTCTTGAAATTGTGATCGTATTTTAATAGACTAATACTCAATACCGTCAAATCGCAAACCATTAAAATAACAATTACGATATTAATCGCAGACAATATATATCGCACACCCCTCTGTTTGATACAGTCAAGAAAGTCCAAACCTCTGTGGAACTGGCCAAAATTCCCATTTTAATGCCGGATGGAGAAATTTGATGCATTTAAAATGAACTAATTTTCATGATGGACTAATTTTGTGCTAGACAATATTTGATCAAATTCATTCCCCAAATGAGACACCAATTTGTACCCTACTCATGGAAACTAATTTCTATTCATTTCCATTTTTCTGTTAATATAATGTTAGTCTTGTGACGATAAAGTAGAGTTAGTTAAATTCAGGTCAGTTCTTGAATGCTATTTGACTTCAGTGGTGTTCTGTGAAGATGGCAAATCACAGATGAGCCATTCTGTTTGAGACTCCTGGCGGCTCTGAGAGCTCGCAGCTGCTCAGCGGACACAAAGAGAGTTTTTCTCTAGGTTTCTATTAATTATTCGCAATGTCAGTACACACAGGCCTCAAGATACATGTGAAAATCCTTAAATATTTTCTTTAGCAGGCAAAATTGCTTTAAGATTTACCCAATTATTTAAGACAAATGAACTTAGCCTAGCCAAATACAAAAGGCCCACCCAGTTGCCATACAAACAGACCGCATCTCCACCTACGGCTACCAGCTTCACCCACTACACAAGCAAACAGTATAATGTCCTTGAAGCATCAATGTAAAAGAAGGAAATGAAAACTTCTTCTTAATTAGGCCACAGACTGACTGGGGGATCAAGATTATAACAGAATAAATAGTAGCTTTGTAACATACCATTGAACAAGGTAGTATAGTATGGCTGAATTACTGTTCCTGATTAGCCTTCTTCCAGATGATTGAAGCTGCTAAATGAGTCAAAGAGGGCTAAATATAGTTAAACAGTCCCACGGGTAAGTCTCGGAAAGTACTGGAGCTCCTTGACAGCAGTGGCCTGGACTTATCCCTCCACCTGGGGATTTTTAAAAAAAAATGTTTTTATAGTTTTTCTCTAAAAATCTGTGTGGATTTCCCTGCAGCACTGAAAACATTAAAACACCTTGTGCTACCTGTACTGAACAGGTCTTCCAATTATTTCATAAAAATGTAAAAATTTGAGTTAAAACCTGAAAATTAAGCCCATGTTCAACTAAATGCTCCATTGCCCATATGAAAGTTAAATACAAATGTAATGCAGTACAATGCACACACATCAATGGCAGAAAAAAACCCCAAACAGTTGTAATTGTTACATCTCGTTAACCACAAAGGAATTTCAGTTAGGTAAGGCAATAGTTGTAGTATCACTTCCAAAACCAAAATTCATACTACCTACTAAATACTAGGACGTTATGCTATATGCTAGAGCAAATATTTGTATTTCTTATTTTATGTAATACCATGTTATTTTTTGCTGAAGACAGTTAATAACAAGTAGATAAAATCTAGATTTGCAATACAGAATGAGTTTTATGTGGTCTTCAGAAAAACACGCAGCTGAGTAACACAGAACATCTTGCAACATAAAAACAAAGCCATTGTACAAAACCAATAGCATCGGCACATCAATGCAAAAGCCTGAAGTCAAAGCAAAGCTTAGATTTCACAGCCTTCTGGTTTATCCAGACAGTCTGTTTGTGTGCAAACAACCCCTTGCCTCTTCAAGCAGGTGATGAAGTCAACAGCTGCGTCAATGACTCAAACAAATATGTGACAATCATAAAAGTAGCCAACTTTTTTTGATTAATTTGCTGTAGAAAGTACATGATGTAGCTCTTTGGGGTTGACAGTGCAGATTCATTCTCATCTTTACTAAATACTCAGATCATCTGTAATGGGTTCTGCTGATAAAACATTATTATTTTGTAGCGAGAGCGGATTTTGGCAGATGAGCTTTGGTAACTGCCATGCATATGCTCTATTTATGAAGATGTTGCATTCTTCAAAACTGGGCAGTAACTGACCTTAGGCCTCAGCAAAGTGATAAGTATGATAAGTACAACTTTGTAAACACAAAAGTTTAGTCAACTGTTTACAAGCTTAATCAAGTGAGGACAAAAATCTATTTAAAAGATAATGAGGTATATTTAATCAAATAAATAAATATTGTATATATTGCTTCTCAAAGTAGACAGAGTCAGTGCTAAAACACGGTGTTGCACATATCAAAGAAAGCAACTATCAGAGAAAAACACAGGCAAGACAATAAATCAGCTTTTTAGTAAGTTTAGATATTGGATTATTGTTTAGGGTTAGGGTGTGGTTGGTTACTTCCAGGGAAGGTGAGCTAGACCTCAAACTATCACAACCTGCTCTACATGAAGCACCTTCTCTCCAAAAAGTGATTTTGACAGTAGCCAAAACTGTGATTTTTAACTGCATATTGCCATTGTCCCTTCCTGATAAACTGGCACTATACACTACTAAGAAAAAGAGAAGAGTCTACTGAATATAATAAGTTTTGTATATAATAATTTACTTGCACCTTAGAACAAACAGACGGAACACAATGAATGATGTTACTGTTTTCGAAGAAGGATGCCTGCTCTTTGGGGACGCAGTCATGTAACAGTTCTGAGAGGCAATTATACAGAAATACTTTGACGGTAGACTTTGCTCTGGCATTTCCGAATGACCATAACAACATTTCAGATGCTGTGGAACAACATCCATCCTCTGGTTAGTCAGGATTCACCATCCCATAGCGCAAAGACACATGACTTTTTTGATGCGCTTGGAGGAATTTATTTGCAAAATTTCACATTAAACCTTTTTTCGCATGTCAAAAAACCCCCTCAAGTGAGCGTAATTCTAATTTGTTTCCAATACTTCAAAACATGCATAAAACCAGAGTGATAGAAACATAGCTAGTGATGCCAAAGAACCTTGAAAAGAAACATTCTGTCTAGTATGAAGAACATTTCAATAATCTAAAGAAACTTTTTCCATTATAAAGAACCTTTTGTGCAATGGTAACATTAAATGCCAAAGACTTTTATATTTAAATATGAGTGATCATATTTAAATGTGAATGACAATGAACAAGTGCTCCGGAGAGCCCTGTTGAATCCTTTAAAATATTTATTAAAGTACTATCCAGCACATATATTTGCCACCTCTAAGTAACCCTACTTGCAGAATTGTGAGGGGGAGATAAAAGAAGAGCTAGAAGTGCTTTTAAGATCCTCACATGCAGAGTGCTGGTATACACATCAGATTAAGGACCAATAAAGGTGCTTGTTTAGGCAAACATTTGTCTTAAACGTGACGTAAAGCTCAAAAACTTGACTTACAGGTACATGACAAAAGTACACAATGGCAGTTCAGAGAACTGAGGTGCGTGATGTTTTTTCACCGCTGCCAGGACTCTCAGCCTATTGTGACAATATACTAAAATCTATTCAGATGTACAAGCAGGTTTGCCGGTTGTAAAAACATACACACCTGCCTAGGAGGAGCATATGCGAGAAGCAACAAACAACCAAAAAAAACAGTAGTAATATAATGTAATATGCATGATTGCGTCACTATGAAGGCATCCAGCAGGTCTGTCACCACATGTTGATGACAATTTCTTAGAATTGTGAAAGACTATATGATGTTCTCATATTGTTGTCAACTCCGGTGATGCATTTATAGCCCTTTTTCAAAGATTCGCACCATCAACTTTCCTCATCAGCCAGAAGCTCCAGAACCTCACTTTGTTTTTCATAAAAAACTGTGGCATAAATGACTATATTTTTGTCATCGCTGAGTGGACTGTTTCTTCCGATGTAGAAAGCTATTTCAAATATAGATGTAGATAACAGCTCAAGTTTATTAGTAGAATATAGAGCGTCAACCCTCCAAAAAAATCACAACACACAAACTTGTTATTTTCCAAAACCTCTTCCTCAGTTGGTCTAAAGCCAAATTAAGGTGATGATGTCTACCATGTGTTTGTCAACTCACAAACAGGTTTTTCAGGGAGGTTACAAATGGAAGCAACCATGACAGGAAGTGGTTTTTATCACATCAATGTTGTCCTCTGAACAGCACACTGAAGAGGAAGTGGTCTGACAGAGGCAGTGTTGCTCTTGCAGCCAAAAGAAAAAAATAGCTGGCACATTAATACAGATACAGCAAAATCACCAGAATGACTTGACCTTAAACTTCGTGATTGTGTACAGCTGCACATGTAGACTCGCATGTGATGAAGATTCCTGCCATAACATCATAAAAACCATTTTATTCTACATGGAGAGGGTCAACTTATGGGGATAGTCATCTTAAGATCACATGACCAACTAAATACTGTTCACTCTGCCTGCCCCTAACTTTTTCCACACAGAATACATTAATCATGTCCGACTACAAATGATGCATTTCTATAATGCCAAACATTTGCTTTTGTGAAATGCTACATCCACACCACTAGGTGTCAGTAAGTTGAAGATGACTGCCATACTGAGCAGTGCCAGAAATAAAATATTACTGAATACACCTTTAAATTGACAATGAAAATGTATCTGCAATTTTTTTCCCCTTGTGTATAGTATTGTTGATGCGCAGGACTACTTGATTAACTTACTAAATGGAACTGCAGCTGCTAGTTGACACTTGAAATACTAGTCTTCATGTAGTCATTAATGTTACATTTGACAAACCATGTTCACTAGGAAGATGAGCAAGGCGTGGGAGCATATTTACTGGTTTTTACATAATGAATGAAAGTAAAATGGCTATCTTGAGAAATTATTTTCAAGTTAAAATAGCGTTTATGAGAACAGCACTGCTTTGTTTTCAGGGGAACCATGGTAAACCATTGTATTTCTGCTTGTCCAAAAGTGCCATCTACTGTCAGACAGTGAATTTTCACTGTCACTGAGCCTTTCTGCTGTTTTTGTTGCTGGCAGTGTTGTAAATTTAAACAGTTTAATAAAAATATTGATTTGGATAATAAAATATCTTATTATATTTGACACATTAAAGAAAATGTGTATTAAATGTTGAAATGCCCTACATATGTCACCGAATTCTCACTGCAAGATCCAGTTATGAGATTTTGATTAAAAGCTATGTTTTCAGAAAATTCATAAAAATGACATATATAATGAATAAATCATTCACAATAAGATCAATAAGACACATTTCATTTTAAAAATAGACTAAATAAGGTAAACAGGGTTATGCTTGAGCAAACAGTCTGCAACCAGACTCTAAAATAGCATGGAATTGCAATAATAAACTAAACTAAATTAAAATAAAATAAAGCTTAAAGAAGGACAAACATTGTGTCAGTCCAAACTTACAAGCTTCCCATGAGACCTCATTACAGTGGGAGGACATAGGACTCATTCTATGGTCAAATGACTTGCATAATAGGTGAGTAGAGCTTTAAATGGGTTTAAAATATAGCAAGCCTTCATGAGCCCAGAGAAAAACAAGCAAATTTTAACCTTATCTAGGAAATCGCAGCAGACAGTAGTCAGCAGAAGCATTAAAATGGGTGTTTCAAAACAGATTCAAAACATCATGCTGTCAACCATGCAGGTGAAACTAACTCAAATATGGGTGTGCAAGAATTGCACATGCCTTTTATCCTTGATTGACAAAAAAATCTCATCTTTATCAGTGTAACTGCAGAAAAAGGCAGACCCGTTTTCCTGCTTCAACAAGTCAGAGGAACCAGTTCATCTACTTTGCATGTCTGGTATGGATCCCTGTTAGATGTATGTGTGTTAAGTTATTAATAAAAGGGAATGAAATGACAAAGGGTTGCTTTTTAGATTATAAAATGAATGAGATCTAGAAAACACTCCCAGCTATCTAGAGAACTTGGTGCCAAGACCAGACTGGAACACTATTGCATAATTTATAAAGCGTCTTTTCCATGCAATCTGCTAACTATGTAATATTTTTATAAAAGAGTGTCAAACTAAAACAGTAGACATTTCTCTGTGGTGACCCCTGGTGCTTCTTGTATCCTGCACCTGCTGTTTCGGTTACCATGGTAGCCATTCATAAAGAACACTTGCTATAGTGAGCCGTTACAGCTGACTTCATCTGTGACCAGTGAAGGGGCCATCATGACAAAGTTTCAGAAGGAATACATGGATGCCCAATATTGTTTTAATAAAATTTATTGCTCTCAAAATGTGCAGGAGTGCAATGTGGTCTTTGTATGCACTACTCCGCCAGAGGGTGTTGTCACCCTAACCATTCTTAATGTGGCATGTCTATATCTTATTCATAGTGAAGGGAAGCCCACTCATTTCTTTGGATCAGGTTATTCTAGAATAGCTTGTTTCTACTCTGTAAAAAAATGATTCAGCGATTCTTTTGAGTCGTGATGCAATAACATGACATCCTTTAATGACATATTACTTATTCTAAATGTCTCAAAAATAATATATATATATATATATATATATATATATATATATATATACACACACACACACACACACACATATATATATATATA
>JAUCMS010000028.1:7469290-7481925 GCA_032357445.1 Enteromius radiatus | reverse complement strand
ATATATACACACACACACACACACACACATATATATATATATATATATATATATTGGTAGGCTACAATGACAGACATTTCAACCCTCACACACTAATCAAAATACTGGAAAAACGACTGTGAAAAATCAATACAGAAAATGTATTAGATATTTTCTTTATTCATTCTTTCCTTTTTTGATTAAGCTTTATTTTGAACGGTTTGCACTGTACTTTAATAGGCCCCACAGTTCACTTTATTATAACCACGATTCAGCTCATAAAAACAAAGTCATAAAACTGCTGATAAAACTGTCAACTATCAAACTGTAAGCATACTACTCAACTAGTCAGTAAATTGATAACAAGAACTGTTCGAAACGATTCGTGAAATATCGTTCTTTGGTGAAAAAAATCGTAAAAATGGCTGAAAAAATCTGACGGGTAGGATAAAATGTCAGGACACCGGTTCAACCGATTCACTAATAAAGATCCGACTCAAAAGAACGATTCGTTCGCGAATCGGACATATGCTAATTCATGAGTAAATAGATATAAAGCATTTCAGCAATAATATGCACAAAACGCACATTTTAAATAAACTATAAATAATTCAAGCATATAGTTAAAGTTCCCTGGCTTTGATTAAAGATTTAATATTAAACATTAAAATTACATCGTATTCTCTTTATTGCTGAAGAAGTATTTCAAATAAAAGAATTTGGAAACCACTTTGCTTTTGAAATAGATACTGCATAACGCCAAGAAAAACAGAAGTGAGCAGGAAGAGACATTACCTGACTCACAGGTAAACACTAGAACTACACAGAATAATTGTAAACATTAAATTGACCTGTTGTGATGAACCACAGCGTTATACTTAGAGAAAATATAATCAGTCCTTGTCATCACAATTGTCAGTCGCTTCATAACAACACACTAATTAAATATTAAGCGAGAGTCAAATGTTTTCACTGTGTACGTGCACGCGCAACCTTCCCAAAAAAATAACCACAGACGCACTTCCTGAAACTGTTTCTACACAAAGGGGCAAGGAATTATGGCGAGTATTCGTGCATTTTAACTATATGCAGGATGCCAGGTGATACGAAATGACAGGTGCAAGTTTGCGACAGCATAAACTCCGAAGCCAACAGGTGTCGAGTGGCTCGCGCGATCGCCTGCTCGTGACTCACCTTAGTGTAATATAACATCCACAGCTCGTACAGTCGCTCTTTCGAAGCCATTCTCCCTCGCCCTTCTGCGTATTCCCTCCACTTAGGCGTCAATCAAACCATCTGAAAATACATCCACAAACGAAGTGGCCATGGAATTACTCAGCGAAGATCCAGGGAATACCGTTTGCTAGAAACAGCATGCTGCTGTACAGCTGTCTACTACCTGGTTGCCAAGCTCTCCCAAAGTTGCATGTCTTTTAGATGGAGGGTGGGTCAAAATGACAGTTCCGAATAAAGAAACTACAGAACGTAGAGAGCAACATCTGAGAAATCTCGCGGGTTAAGCGCTGGATAAACGCACATCTCTGCCGGAGGAATTCTAGAGGAGTTAAACGCACTTGTCTGTGCACGCATTCATTACCCTGTTCGCACTCACTCCCCTCCTCTCGAGCGTTACAGTGGCAGTAGAGAGCAAAGCAAGAAATAGCCGGGAGGAGTTCAGCCTCAAAGCTGCACAAGATGAAGGAAAACCATTGAGCACCACAACGGGGGATGGAATGGCACTTTGAGAGCACGAACTTCTTATGGTGACTTGGTTTGTAAAAAGGAAATTTGGGCTACATTAAAAAATAACATCAGATATGGATCACCAAAGCATTATAGAATCTCGGATGCATTTATTTATTTGTATAGCTACCATACACAGAAAAGATGGATAAATATATAGGCTAGAAATATAGATTTCTATCTTTTTTAGACTTTTGAATATGTAATATGCATTGCTAAAAACTTAATTTAGCCAAACTTTAAAGGCGATATTATCAATATTTAGATTTTTTTTTTTTTTGCACCCTCAGATTCCACATTTTCATATACTGTAGATTCATCTCAAATATTGTCCTATCTTAACAAACCATACATCAATAGAAAGCTTATTTATTCAGTTTTTGAATGATGCATAAATCTCAATTAAAGAAACTGACCCTTATGACTGGTTTGGTGGGCCAGGGTCATGTATAATTTTGGAGGAGAATGTTATTTATCAAATTTATTTATAATATATTTAAATTGTATTGTATGTTTAATTGAATTGAATTTATTTATTATATTTTTTTATTGACTGATTGATTCATTTATTTATAAAAGTTAATTAAAAGATTTGGAGGTTATGACATCCTATGGTAGTTCAACCAAAAATCTAAGAAAAACAATAATAAATCAAATTAAGTTTATTAAAAATGAAAATGACAGACAATATTTTCTTTCAGGCTTAGGTCTCAGTCCTTCATTGCTGGTGTGTGTTTGTTCTGGTAGTACAATGCATAAGAAAGTTGTTTATGTGCAGTTCATGTTGACTGAATGATGTTTCCATATTAATTGGAATTTGTGCATTAGGACATTGGATCTGATTCATTGTTTCACAGAGTTTTATGATTTTTGGATCATATTTGAGATTTGTCCCATTGCTCATATTAATTAGTTGTAATTTATTTTAACTACGGGGTGGATACCTGAGGCTGGAGACTCTCAAAAAGCTTTGAAAGCACAGGTAAAACCAACACACACACACACACACACAGTGTGCCATCATTATTCTACACAACACACTGCAGTATTTATTATTCTCCACAAAACACACTCTCACTTCACCATTTAGAATCAAACTGAATAGCATACACACATACAAAAAAACATATTTTCAGTGTTTTCTCTAATACATGCCTTCCATGTTTTATATAGGATTCCTTGTTCCTCTACCTGTTGTTTTAATCACATAAACAGTGACTTGATGAGATTGTTTTCTGACAGTAAAACATTACTATTTTACATTCAAACTTATTCAACATCTATATGGTCATTGCATCCTCTGAGAGCCCATGCAAACTCTATGCAAATAAACTTGTTGATGTTGGTAAAGAGTCTGAATGTTCCCATTTGGTGTCTTTCCTTTCATTTGGCACATTTGTTTTTGTCTATAACTGCATGTACAATAACACCACCATATTAACAACAAAATGCTTTTGACAGCGGTAACCTTTTGACATTGATTAAAAGATAGATACCACAACTTACACAATACAATCTTTCTAAATCAAAACACACATTTAATAATTTTTTACTCATTTTAGTTATCAAATAAAATGATAGTCTGGGGTTATAATACACCATTTGTTTTAATCCCATTGCTAAGTGCATCTTTGTGACTGTTTGGTCACTGGGAAGAGGATGGACCTAGAGGCAGCTGTATTGCCATGGCAATGCCCTACATTCCGCACCATGTCATGTTCGGGGTGTTTGTTCGCCCGTTTGGGGAAATTGTGTGGGTCATTTTTTTCTGTTCAGATGAGTTGCGATCTCTGAATTTGTTTTTGATATCATTTTTATTTTGTAAGTGTTCATGTAATAAAATGTGTTGTTCATTACTTAAGTTAAAATCTGCTTTATAAACTTTTTGCTTTATAAAGCTTTTATAAAGCTTTATAAACGTTAGGCTTCTTGTTCTTTCTTAGGCTTTTCAAACTGACCAGAATGTAGCTTACTGGTTATCTGTCTTGTTTTAAAGTCTATATGCAGTTTTAAGCTATAGATTTTATTGCATATTTTTTAGAAGTGTAGGTTAGTATTTTATGTGTGCGTGTTTGTAAATCAGCAATTATTTGGTTTCCAGTACAAACATGAAATTATTAGCTCAGTAGCCTAGTGTTATCTAAAATATTAATATAGACTGTAAACCACTATCCACCTTCGTTGTGTGAAAAACAGAAGCTCCAGAATCATCTTTTTTAAAGAAGTTGGAGTAGGCCTGCGAAAATTATTATACATTTCACTATTCTTTAGGTTATATACAACAAATAGCCTACGTAATCAGACTACTAACTTGAGTTTATGTGTGTATACTCAAGTCTTGCACATATCAGATGCTCACAGAGTCAGTTATCAAAGAAAAAAAAGTCCTGCATATGTCACTATATCATTCTATAGGCTATGCAGTATGCACATATTTATTTATATTTAACTTTTACATTTTTTGTAAGGAATGTAATATTATAATTATGTTTCCATTGTATTAGAATCTTATAGTGTATTATAGTATATAAAAATTTATTATTTACATATTTTACCGTTATTTTCAAGTCTGACAAGTTGAGTAGCAAAAATCGATATGTTCGGTGTTCTTTTAGCAAACGCTGGACAGACTGCATAATCGATAACAGATTCATCAATCCTGCTCCCCATGCTTTATTTTCACTATGGAGAAGCCTATGGGTTCTTTACAAGAGCAAGCTTTGAAAAGAAAAGAAAGATTAAAAGCTCTACGAGACCGGCAACTTCAAGTGAGTGCGAAAACAAATTTTATTTATTTAAGATGTAGGGGAAATGCGCGCTTACGGGCTAACATGAGTTAGCATGCTAGCGAGTTGGCATAACACTAAAGCAATAGAGCAGGGTTTCTCAAATCTTACCCTGGAGGTCTAATACACTGCAGAGTTAGAGTCAACCCTGATACCTGTGATTTTCTAATGAACCATAAGACACTTATTAACATGCTCAGGTGTGTTTGAATAGGGTTAACGTTAGAGCTAAACTCTGCAGTGCGTTGGACCTCCAGGCTAATATTTGAGAAACATTATAGCATCAGTTGTCGTCAAAAATTTGCATTCTAATAATTTTATCGCTTGAATTTCCCACAATTTGTCTTTAAATAAATTTATTTTTAGCTTCAAAATATATAAGAAGTTACGCCTCAATGTATTTAGAGAATGAGTGATCATTAAACAAATGTGTAACAAATATAATGCTTTCCTATTTAGTTCAGTGACTCTTCTTCTACATTGTTACAGTAAACAGCACACCATTTTAGTCTAGTTTAATCTATTTTGTTTCATGTAAACACACAAATCAGTAACTAACAGAACTGAGTTTAACTTAGAATTTGGAAAGTTCCTTTTAACCCTGTTTGAAATTACTAAATTTTTTGTTTCTATAAATGTGCACCATAGAACAATGTCTTTGTATATCAGAATTTTCCTGAGCTTCATTGTATTCTAATCCCTTTCGAGTAAGTAATTTGGATTTTGTCTCTTTGCTTATATTAACTATTTAACTTTTATACTAACTTTTTTTTATTTTTTTTTTTTTATTAAAGGGACAAGCATGTGAGGATGGAGAGCCTGAGAGAAAAAGAGCTCTGGAAGACTCTGAGACAGAGGATAGACACAGGTAAAAACACAAAGAAATAAAATCTAGTGTCATGTATGCATAATTTTACTAAACTAAATAATAGGTCATTGTTGAGCAGACTGCCTGTTCTAAATGGACAATAAATAACAAAGCTGTACTCTGTTTACATGATCTTAAGAAGATAAAGGTCTCTCTCACTCTCACAGCTCTATTTCAGGCTCAAACCAAGGCCTCAAGCTCTTTGCTTTTTTTTTTGTTTCCATTGTTTATGTTCGGATTCACAGAACCCTTGTGCCTCCCTCCCTGAGCTCAAGAGGTGTTTGACATAGACCGTTTGCAAAGGTTCCTAAACAATGATCACCCAATATCTGGATTATGTGTTCCTAAGTACATGTTAAAGTAATAGTCCACATAAAAAAAAAGTGTGTCATTTACTTAAGCTCATGTCCTTCCAAACCTGTATGTATCTTCTTTCATGTTCCTTTTAGTTTTAATTGATCTATAATATTGTGGCTATTAACTTTGGTTTTTGAGATGGTGATATTGAGAGTTGGCAGACAGAGATGTTTCAAGGTGTGTCTCCTTAAACCTGCATTATTAAAATGGCAACACAGTTTGAAGACAATGAGAGTTGATTCACCACCCAGCACACTTGTTATTTTAACATTTCCTATACTTGTTATACCTGACAAGACAATCTCCTTGTCTTTAGAAAAGCAAAGCAACAGTTTAAATAAACTTACATAAACTAGTAATAGAGGGGATTTAATGGTCTGTTTTATGCTAAAATGAATGAGAATGAATCAAAATGAAAGTTTGTCGGCACTGATAGCCTTGTGGGCGGTGTGTGCCGACATTCAGCGCCATCGCGAGTTCGAGTCCTGGCTTGCAGACCTTTTCTGATCCCGTTCCCATCTCTCTACCGCTTCATTTCCTGTCAGTTCTGATCTATCCTATCTAATAAAGGCAAAAATGCCAAAAAATTAAGTTTAATATCACTTATAACATTTGAACAGTAGTGTACTTTATTGTGCATAATTGTTTTCTGCTTATCGAGTTCCATACTGAACAGTGAACATCCACGTTTGTTGGGCAACAGCTTGCTCTTTTTGTTTAAGCTGTCAAAATTCTGAAGTGAGGTGAGGCAGATAATGAATATCTGCTCAGTTTTGAATGCAGCTTAGCCTTTCACCTGTGCCAGATAGTATTTTTTCACAGCTTAAGCAGTGGGACAAGTGTCAAATGTCCAACTTGACTTGAATTTTCCCAAGCAAAGCAACCCATCCTACCACATCATATCTGTTATTTCTGTTCTCTCTAAATGAGTTTTGTCAGCAGTCAGGATTTACTGTACCACTGCTGCTTATTTTGGGTTGAAGGAAGCCTGATGATGGTCCCCTCGGTTGTTTTGCAAGCTCTGAGAAACGAGAGACCTTCCACCAAACTGTCAAGGCCCTCAATTCAGCTCCGTCCCTCTGAGCACTTCAAGAACACAAGAGCTTTTCCCTCGAGCATTAATCCAGCGTTCTGTATGTAATTAAATTTAAACAGGATACTGTTCTAGCCAGTTCTCTCAGTCCCATGGCCACAAATTATTCAGGATGTTCGAAATGCTCACTTAGAGTTTGACAAACAACTGTTGACATTCGGCAAGTGTTGGATTGTTTGGCCGCTCTACTGTAGATGAGGAAAGCCAGTGGTCCTGTATTGTCCCAGCAGGTGGTCAGGAAGTCTTTTCAGGAAAGCTGAAGACAGGGAGGAGGTCCCAGCTCTTTGTTTCAGTCTGTTGTTTTGAGTGTTTTTCCAAAACCCTTCAGTGCTCTTGTTTGGGGTCATAATATTTGGTGCAGCTTTGCAAGGCCTTGATAGGGTTCAGCTGTGAAATTGAGTATTATGCTTTGTTTTTGGTGATGTTTTTTCATTTCATTACGCTTTAGTTTGATAACCCTACACACAAGAGCGTTGAAAAGGAATAGTGACACAGCTGACATGAACAGTTGGTCCCAGCCCATCTAATTACGTGGTTTGACTCTAATTGCACTCAGACACAGATCAAGCAATGATGAATGTGGGATTTATATAGTTGGGTCAGTGACAAACAGTGTCCATGTTAAGGAAAATATAAATAATCTTTTAAAAGTCAAATTCAAAAGGATGTGTACTTTTTTCTTTTTATGTCGGTTTCTTGTGGTTTATAACTTAAGACCATTTTTATAATATAAAAAAAATGTTTTAGTATTAAATATTAAAAATATATATTAAAAAGTTGAATGCTTATACACACTTGAAACAAGGCTACCTTTATACAAATGTGTTAAATGCTTAACTTTTGCTCTGGTCATGTCGTTTACACTACTCTGGTGCTTTAGATTGAAAACTCTGGGGTTGTGTTTCAGTGTAAACTGACCAAAATGGAGACTTGAAAACGATGGCGTGGCTGCCCCACATTCGTTCTGCATTTCTGATTGAGTAGTATTGATTGAGAGAGTTTCTGAAATGCAGTGAAATTGCCAGTTTAGATGAGGATTGTTAAAACGCTGTTTTAAAATTAAAATGCACTAGTGTAAACGGGGTCTAAAGTTATTTAAGTTCTACTCTTATTGGCTCCAAAAATGTCAGGCGGTGTAACTGTCAAGTAAAATTTAATGACACATTTTCCTGATTCAAAACATTTGAAAATATTTAAGGAAAAAAATATATTTAGATTTAATCTTTTAGTTTTTGGAGAGTTGCACCACATGACATTTTACAAGTTTTTTTTTCCATGAGAAAAAAGTTGACTTTGAGATAATTTTATTAATGGTGGTCGCATCACATGACTGTGATTTGGATGACAGCCATTTTATAATATCATTAATGTGGGCCTGTTGTAGTCTTGTCAATGACAAATAAAAGTGTCCACAGTTATTAATAGGAATCATCTTTCAAAACTCAAATTTAACAATATATGTATTGGGTCTTGTGTTTAAATGTATGTTTATTGGTGTTGGTTTCATGTGGTTTTGAAGACTTGCATACCATTTGTAACGGCCCCCTAATGTTATATGATGTTTATGACACAAATGTCAGTGTGCCTTTAAACCTGGAGGTATGTTATAGTGATGTGAGCTTCAGTTGAATGACTGCAAATGTCATGTGGTGTAACTGTCATGTGGTGTAACTGTCATGTAAAAGTAATTACATTTACCTTATTTACATCTGTTTTTTTCTAAATATAAATGATTCATAATGTGGTGGTGATGAACCTGCTGTATCTCCTTAGTTAAGGACAAAATGGGCACACATCTTTGGAGACAAACCAGGGAGCAATTTGAAAATGTATTCTCAGTCTCTTTATATGAACCTTCACATATATGTTATATTGATCATGCTGTGAAGAACCCTTCGTTCTACCCTGGACGTCCAGCTGGCAATTTTCTTTCACCAAACTTGCAAAGATGTTAACAGACCTGGGTGAAAGCATAATTGGGCTTGTCTCGGCTCTCCTCAGCTGTGAGACTGGAGTCCCTAGACACAGTCAGGTGCTACATGCTAATTAGCTAGTGCCACAAAGATGAAGGGATGCTTTGTACACATGGTGAGCGAATGTACTCTGGATGCTGTCACATGCCTGATTCAGTGATCCAACAGCATTATTAGCTCCTGACTGTCCAAAATGTTTATCTGCACTGCCACCTGCTGGTTACTGGAGTTTCCTGGGATTGCTTGTGTGATAGCCTTTGTGATATCTCCTTGAATAGGTTATAATGGGGCAGTGACAAAACACTTGTTTATAATTGAGTGAATTACATAATTCTGAAATTATGTTTGCAGAGAGCTGAAGCTGAGGAATTACACACCTGAGGATGAGGAGCTGAAGGAGCGACAGGTGCCCAAAGCAAAACCTGCATCAGGTGAGAACACTTCTGGCTTACCTGCTAGATATATTACTGGCTGTACCTTTAAATCAAATGTTTGTACCAGCAAATGAAGCTGACCGTTTTGTGATGCTGGTTGATAATGTTACAGCAGGTGATCAGGTGTTGGGTTACAGGTTGTCTGACTGGTCTTGTTTCATATTACCGTAGTGGAGGACAAGGTCAAGGACCAGCTGGAAGCTGCAAACCCAGAGCCTGTGATTGAGGAAGTGGTGAGTGGATTTGTCCCTTGATACTTCTCGGTTTTCAAATATGATGCTATATGGAGAGCACCAGTGTTTCCTCAATATATAGAGTAATTAAGATTGTTTTAAATGTTTTTGAAAGTCACCAATGCCACATTTATTAGATCAAAAATATTGTAAAAATGTATTACAATGTAAAATATTTTTTTTCATGCTTATTGTATTTTAAAATGGCATTTCTTTCTGTGATGCAGCGTTACATTATACAAATAGCCATTACTCTAGTTTTCAGTACATGAATGTTTTTTGTATTTGCATTCGGTGCTCAACTATTAAGAACAGTTCTGTTATCAAGGTTGGAAACCAAATTTCTGGATTCGTTGATTACTGACAAGTTAAAAAAAAACTTACTAAATAAGAGCATTAATTTACGAGAAAAAAAAAATGGAAATTTCAAATGTTTGCAAACTTTTTGAAGTAGGAGCTTGTTTTGAACCATTCGTTAAAAGAACCAGCTCAGTAATCAAATTACACTGTATGTGTGCTTAGTCTTCACTAGTCATTATTTCTCATTATGTTTAGTGGCAAAGTGTCTGAATTTAAACTAAACTTTTATCTTATATCACTGTTGACTTGTGTTTTTAGGATCTGGCCAATCTTGCCCCCAGAAAACCAGACTGGTACAAACCTTTAAGTTTTACTGCTAAAATGCAATCATGCATCATATTCATTAAAATCCATTTTGGTACAAATTTTCATTCATTTAGCCTAATGCTTGTGTTGTGTGTTGGTAACAGGGATCTAAAGAGGGATGTTGCCAAGAAGCTCGAGAAATTAGAGAGGCGAACACAGAAAGCCATTGCTGAACTTATACGTGAGTATGACATGACTGAGCACCAGGGACATTTCTATAATAACTCTAATCACACATTCTCAATAATTGTTCTAATTGCCAGTCTACACAATGATAACAATGTAGAGAAGCACTTTCATAATTAGAATTATTTTTTTGCAGCTGATGAATGATAAAAACATAAAGCTTGAGCGTTAAAAGTGACGGATGACAATAGCAGCATGTTTATAATAATAAGAATGTTAGAATATCTGGATATACTTATTATTATTATTATTATTATAATATATAGTTATAATAATATTATATTATTATTATTATTATAATAATGTATAACTAAAGCATTAATCCATCTCTGCATCACTACTTTTATCAGTAATATATTGAAACTCTAAAATCTGATGTCTTTTAATGACATCATATATGGACTTCTTGTCTTTAATGCACTCCTCTGGCGCAAACTAAGGCTGTTTCTCAAACGGAAGGCTGCATCCTCCGGAGGACGCATTTATAGGCTGCATACTTCATCAAGTCTGGTTTATTTCACTGAGCATTATAAGCATAATGCAGCAATTTGCACTTAATTAAGAATAATGGTCAAATTTCTGACTGTTAATATTCTAAAATAAGATCTTCTTTATGATGTGTGCGACCTCCAGAGGATGCAGTCTTCCGTTTAAGAAATGGCCTAACATTGTCTCCTAAACCCACGATTTAAATGAAAATTCTGTAATATCTTAAAAACAAGTATTTTATGGATCAGCACGTAAGAGTTTTTGGTGAAACACATGTTTGATGTACATAGCTTGTTTATGTCTGGGCATTTGTGTTCTTCTACAGGTGAACGCCTCAAGGGAAGTGAGGAAGAGCTGGCTGGAGCGGTCGGAGCTGTTGGCATGGAAGAGGGAGACTCTGATTGAATCTGTTGAGAATGATGGTCATGCACGGCTGATTTTCGAGAAGTTTCCTGCCAAAATCTTCATTGTAGAGCAATGTGTGTTTCGAATGGATTCCTATGCTGAGTTTAGCATGTCATGTGATTAGAAGTGTTTGCGTGTGAGCGAGAGTCAGATACAGATTGGAAGAATGAGAGGAATACAGGTGTTTTTGTGTGTTCATATGGAGTACACGAAGACAACTTTCTCCTTTTTATTATTATTTTGTTAAGTAAACAATTCTTTTCTAAATTGACTGTCTTTTCCTTTTTGGGTCTCATAATAAAACAATGTCAGTACACTTCTTTCAAAACAGAACCTGAAGGCTGATTAAGAAGAGCTAAATTCATATTTTCATGTAGGATTTTTCTCCTTTCTCAATATTGAGAGAGTCACACACTTTACAGAGAAGAATACAATATAATAATAGAGGAGAACAGTACAGATGAAACTGGAGAAGACTGAATAAATGAGTGTGTAGCCAGTCTCTTAATAGTATTAATTAAATGATTTTTTTAAATTTAACTTCTTTATTTCTAGAATTACTCAGCCATGATTTAAAAGATGCAAATTTTCATAATTGATAGACCTACTTAAGTTTTTTGGTTAAAAGTCGAGTTGTATGGACGACACAAATCTTTGACAGTGCATTTCTCGCCTCCCTCTTTGACAAGAACAATGATGACACATTCAACGTAAACTTATCCTAAACATCCCAGAAAGTTAATAATCATATATAATTTAAAGTTATTGATAATGTTATATATTTGTATTTATATATGTTTATTACGAATAATATTACGAAATATAGATTTAATGTTTAATAGTAACATTTTGTTATGTGTGGTCACTCTCAATTGGGCCAAAACCAAAAAAGGAGATGATCACCCCTAAGAGGTGCTATTGCACATAATATGCTGTGAAGTATAGGTACATTCATTCTCATCTTTAGCAGACGGTTTCTTATCCAAATCCTGGCTATCCCCCCTTCTTTAGTGACAGAGTGGTGTTACCAACTAACTCAAAAATCAGCCAGTTCATTAAATCACCATTTTAGGGGCCTCAATTATAGAATGTTGCGCAGAAACCATCCTAGATTTGATCTTGCAATCCGTGTCCGCCGCTCTTTCAGATGTGAAATCTATAAATCGCAATCTTTAAACGGTTTCAACTTTCTCCTAATTAATGTAATTTACATGTATGAGATCGCTAGTCATCCTCCAAATCCTTTCATGTAAAACAGCGAGCTGCAAGAACAGCTTACATTTCAGAAAACCTGCAGCACTCCGACAAGAAAAAGTACGTAACTTGTTAAACTTAACCAGTTTTTGCATATACACTATATTACCAAAAGTTTTCGCTCACCCATTCAAATGATCAGAATCAGGTGTGCTAATCACTTGGCCTG
>JAUCMS010000028.1:7447971-7464859 GCA_032357445.1 Enteromius radiatus | reverse complement strand
GCTACATACCTTCTATGTACATATCAGACAACAATTTAAAATATTCTCTCAATGCATTCTATGGCACCTTTAAAGATTGTGAGTCAGAAGCACCAGTCTGCCCTTGTTTAGTTGGAATTGAATTACTCCACTTTATTGTCTCTGTGTACAGCCAGCATAGGCTGCTCTGCAGGTTTTAGAAATCAGTCCTCTGTAAATGCGCTGAACACACTCTAATATTTGTGCTGAACTGTTCTGTAACTACTGATTTCTAGTTCTAATTTCCTCTTTTGGAAGCACAAACTGTTTTGTGAAACACCGCGTCTCCAGAACATTTGGGCGGTGTTTGAAAAATAAAACCACTCTGTGACGTAGAAAAGTGGGGGCAGTGTGGACAAATCATAACTTTAATAAAGAATATCTATTTGGTTTTGAGACTTTAGTATTGGCAACTTTATGGATCTTACAGTATCTATGATTGTAACACTCCTAAGAGAAAGGAAAACTTGAAATTGCATCATATGACCACTTTTACAGTAGTTCAAATTCTTGCATTTTTCTTACTTTAACCACAGGCTCCTTGTTGCGCTCTTTGTCCAATTCGAGCCGCAGCTCTCTCACGCTCTCGTCTCGTCTCCTGAGCTCTTCTGCTTTTCTCCAGTCGCTTTGCTCCTTCTGGTGCTCTAGATGTGACAGCTGCTCTGCCCGCTGCTGCAGTGAACTCTCCAGCTGCAGAACACGACTGCGCAGGTTCTCGTTTTCCTACAGGGTAAGACAGTATGCTAATAATTTCATGCACTTTCCACATTTATCTGTTTAGAAGGTCTAGAATTCAGGTTATTCTAAATGAGGGAGTGTGTGAACCTTGTAATTTGCATTGTATTTTTATTTTTAAATGTGCACTAAATTGTAGCTTCACTTTGTAATTCCATTCATAACACAGTAAAAAAAAAAAAAGCAACTACATATTTGAGTTTACAGGACCTTTTAGCCACAAAAAATGACTTGAAACTACAAAAAAACAACAACAATTCAGCAGAATTAATCAACTCACAGCTGTCTGAACAAAGAATTTGTTCAAAATGTCCATTTTAATATTGCAATATTTTTAAGGATTTGTGATTACTATTATTTGATTATATTATATGATTGTTTCGCTGTTTGCTGTCTTTTTACTTTTTATTAAAAATAAATCTGTTGTTGTTTTGCTGCTATTTTGTTTTGATTGTCATATTTAGATAGATAGATAGAGATCTCAGACAGATAGATTCAGACAGACAGACAGACTGGTTATGTTAAATTTAGGTTTTACTGTGTAATATAGACTTTAAACTTAGCTTAACAAATACTTTAAAGACCTCAGGGAGTACAATGTTTTGCATATGTGTGGTTTCACTTGGTTTATTAATTTATCATAAGCTTAAACTGAGCAAAAAAAAAACAAAAAAAACTTACTGATAAATCTTGATTTCTGTGTGAAGACATTTGCATGCATATTTCACAAATACATGCAAGCCTCTGCCAGTGCTGAAGCGCAATTAAAATGTCACAAAGAAATCAGGGCATAAAGACAAGTGTCAGGAGTTTTAATGTCCTAGATTTATACCCAGTGCATTAAAAGCCTGTCTTACCTTGATGAGCACGGAGCTGGACTGGGATGGGATGACTGACAGCTGCTGCAGAAGACCCTGTGTCACTGTGAGGCTGTGTTTCAAACTCTCGTTCTCTGCTGATAAGCAAAGCACTCGTTTTTCTGAGTCTGTTACTCCCTGGTGAGAATAAAATACACCAAAAAAGTTACAGCCGGCCTGGAAAAAGTATCTGATGAAACAACCCAGATAAACTGCTGGTCATGAATCATTTTGAGTCTGTCTGGCCTGATTTTTAATGTGCTCAGTTTCAAATGCAGAGCACTGGAACAGATTCTTCCAAAAGCTTACCGATGCAACTCTTAGTTTAGACAGCTCCTCTTCTCTTTCTTCAATACAGCTCTTCAGCTCATCAATCTACAGGGAGAAAATCAACGCTGTCAGCTTAGCTAGTCTGGAAAGAAAAATGGGTGAAGGGGGTGAAACTGAATAAACAGATAAATGGATAAAATGTACAGTCAACACTAATACCTGGAAATTAGAAATCCAATTTACTTTAACTATCATTGGTGCGGTAGACAGAGAAGAATATGTAGAGATGTGCTATTAAAAACACTGATTGTCAATAGATGGGTTGAATGAGTGGATGACTGAATAGAATCAGTGACTGAATGAATAGAGGGGAAGTATAATGCTGAGCACCTGCTGTTGGAAAGCCTGTACGTTAGTATGACGATCTTGTTCTCTCTGCTCGAGCTGGGAATGAAGTAATCGCAGCTCTCCTCTCAGCTGACTCTTCTCTACTTGCAGTCCGCAGAGAGACTGAACCAACTTATGCAGCCCAACCGGAGACGCTGCGGGAAGCATGCAGTCACCTACACACACACACACGTTTAGTGGAATTAGTGGAAGTACAATGACATTTTTTTTAAACAATATTCAGATATTTCTCAGACATTGCTAGTAAATAAAAAAAAAACAAAAAAATACAAGGAATCAGCAAATTTGCTTCCTTTAAGGCTTAAAAAAAATAATTCTTTACAGTGTAAATCATGCTTCTGACTTCAAAAGCAGTCCAAAAGAATGCTAAAAAAATTATAAATTAGCTTTATATGTAATGAAATTAAAATGAGTGATTATTTGTTCTATTTACAAATAAGAAAGGTAAGAAATTGCAGTTTTACCATGTCCTTATCCATTTATAAAGAAAAATATAGTTTCTTCAAGTTATTCTAACATTTGTAATTGACTAATTTTTTTTTATTATCTAATTGCAGACTTTTTACTTACATAAAAAATGACTGCTTAACCGATATATCGTATTATCAGTTGATAGATTTCCCAAATGATACTGGCTCAAACAGGCTTCCATACCCAAGCGCTTAAAGACAAGAACAAAAGTGGCCCTAATATTGTTTTATAAATGTGTTTTATGTAGATCACCAATGTTGCTCTTTTATAACAACATCACAAAGAAAATCGTTCCTCCTGGAAGCCAACTGCATGAAATTGAGAACATCCGAAAACCTTTCAAGATTTGAAATTTGCTAACTCTTGAGAACAACTGCCCAACTGCCCAGTCACATTACTCACCCAGAGCTGTTTAAGCTGTTCTTTGGTTTGCCAAGATATCAAATCAAAACCCAATAATTTCACACAAATTGAAAAAAAAAATTGCCTTTGCTCACCACATACATTTTTTTCATTTCAAAATATTGTTATTTTTTTATAAGACACGTCAGAATGACTCAATAACTTATGCCTTGTGTTGTGCCTAGTGCTCAGCTTCAACCAGAAAGATTTCAAGACAACCTCAACAACTCGAGTTTTGAACTCAACGTCCCGTGCAACGTGCCTGGCGGCCTACAACATTTTATTTAGATCCCTGCCGTTAATTATTGATATGCAGAGTCAGAGATTCTGTCTGTTCCTGAGCTGTATACTAATTACTGAGGCAGGCGGTGTTAGATCTGCGCTGTTAGTCTCTCAGGGGGAGCGAGTGGATTGGTGGGAAGGATGAATGGAGACTTGCTCACGGGGACGCCACTGCAAAAGTGATGTGGAACAAACGTGATGAAGGAACAAGGCTTAAACATAAAGCTCATTAAATATTACACAACTTTCTATTTGATTCTGATTGAAAAAAATATTTTTTCTTTCTTTGTATTAAGAACATTTAAAAATCTAAAGAACGTTTTGATAAATGGGGATTCTGTCATAATTTACTTATTTACTCAACAGTTTCTTTTGTTGAACACAGAAGAAGATATTTTGAAGAATGTTGGTAACCAAAAACAGTTGGCGTTAGCCATTGACTTCCACAGTATTTCTTCCATATTTTGGAAGTCAGTGGCTACTGTCAACTGTCTGGTTTCCAACATTCTTCAAAATATCTTCTTCCTGCTGATAAAGCAAGCAAGAAACTCATAAAAGTCTAGAACAACCTGATGGTGAGAATCTGGTGACAGAATATTCATTTTTGGGTAAATTTTCCCTTTAACGGTTCTTTGGCAAGTCATCGATTCTTTATTTTTAAAAGTGTACTGTTTAAAAGTGAATTCTTTCCACTGTACACCAGATTTATATAGTATCTAGAAATGCTGCATGTGAAGTTCAGCTCTGCTGGTGTTTGTAAGAGCACATGCACTTGTAACAGAAGCAGCTCTTACAATGTTTTATTCATCTCTGTGAGCCTCAGAGAAACAAGCCAAGTGCTGTAGACATGTGCCAGCCTAGCAGATGGGTATTTTTACTACATGGCTAATAAAAATATTGAGGTCTAGGGAGCAACAAACACATGCATTTCCATATGACATTTAGCCATCTGATTAGCATGAATCATATCTGTATTTCATGTGGCTAATGGATACATTTAAATTTCTGCAGAAATGTGGGTTTCATGAATAAAATGGGCAAGATTTGTCTGGCTTTTAGCATAGCCCAGTTAGCACTGCTGTAAGACAATTATACACCACATTATGCTTTAACTGAAACTCATAATACTAGAACCAGTGCATGATTATTTTCAGAGGGACCTTAAACCCACGCAATTGATTTATATTTCACCTCCTTCTCAAGTCACAGCTGAGGATAAAGAGTTTGTCATGATGTAATTATGCAGAACTCAAAAATCTGAAAAAAAGTACAAAGATTTAATAAAAAAACACTGACCGACAAACAGAATCACCTATAGTTATCTTTATAATTATTGTTCTTAGTATAAATGGGTCTTTAGCCACCAACTCACCAAAACATACAATAATTGTGTATTTCCTTGACTGTGTTGGCTGATTTCACAAATATCTTCTTTAAAACACTTCTGGGCTTAATATAGCTCAGTACACCCTGATGGCATTAAGGATCATGTGCATTCACTGAACTACAAAGACATGTACATCTGACATTAAATTAGTGCAAGAGACGTGCATGTTAAACATGCAATGTTTAATAGTGACGGTCTGTCTGACAGAGGAACACCTGTGATGTCTGAGGACAAACAGACCACCAGAGAGTCCAGATGTAGCTGTAGCTCTGAGGTCACTGCCAGATGCGCTTTCTAAAACCGTCGGTCTGCTATTTTTGTCTTCATTGTTCTCATTTAGTTAAAGTACCATTTTTAGCTATCCACAACATGTGAACATGTCCTTGAGAAAATGCTTTTCTAGCTTAGACGTTTTTCCAGACAAAATATCTTCCAGAAAAGCATTTTTTGCAGTGTAACTATTAAACTACTATATAAGAAACCTAAAAAAGTTCATGAATATGAATATGACCTAGACATAGTCTGATACCTTCAGACAGACCAAACAACAGTGCTGTAACATATTTATCCTCCCAACAAATAAGTATTTTGAGATAATATCAAGCGGCATCTAATATTAAATTCACACATTCTGTTATTTCTTCTGGTTCAAAAGGTCTCACCCTCATTTTCGGACGACGGGCTCTGCTGCTGAGCAATCACTTCCTCCAGGCTGTTAATCACACTGTTCTTGTCTCTGAGGCGCTGTCGGTAGGAGGCACGCAGGGCCTTCATTTTCCGCCGGTGCTGGACACGGTGTCTGCGCAGCTGCACACGGTACTGATCGGCCTGCTGCTGCAGCTGTTGCAGGTGAGAATATTGCTCCAGGAAACTCAAGAGGTGAGACATCACAGACAGCAATGGAGACTCTGTCACCTGAAAAATACACATTCGATAAATAAAAACTATTTTATTTTTTTTTTATGTTTAACTAGATTTCTGTGACCAGTGCATACAAAACAGTTGCTAGTGGTGTGTCTCATTTAGAAGGCTGCACCCTCTGGAGGTCAAATGTAGATTAATTATTGCATAAAGTCGTTATTTTTATTTTGGCTATATTGACTTGGCAGTCAATGGGACAGTCACAAGACTCCTGTGATATCTTAAATTGTGTCAAACGAAGCTTTTAAGGTTTTGAAATGACATGGGGGTAAGTGATTAATGACAAAATCTTTCATTTTGGGGTGGAATATCCCTTTAAAGAAAAAAGGAGGCAGATATTAAGGACAAAGTTTATCTGTTTTTACCAGAGGTGATTTCTGGGTAAGTTGTAAACACCACATCTGTTGGCAGCAGCATTAAACGTTTTTTTATGGTGACACAAAAAATTGTGGGTTATCTGTAGCATCCAAGGATACACCTCATGTATCCTTCGAATTCCAGTGAAAAAAGTTGTATTTAAAGGCCACATCCTAAGTGTCCTACTTTTTCATTTAATTTTATGTCAGTGCTTCTCAAGCACACTAACCAGAAAGTTAGGGGATTTACAGCAGTTTTTGCCATTTTAACGCTATGTTATGCTATATTTGCAGTTAGATGTGTGAGAAACACTTCAATAGTGATCATAACCAGATGCTAGTTGTCATATTTGAAAGTTTTTTAGGCGTTATGCAATCTCATTTCCCTTATTTACTAAAACTAAAACCGAAATAAAAATTAATAAAAACTATGTGACCATTTAAAGAAAATCCTAATAAAACGAAACAATATTACTAAAATTAAAATTTTTACTTCTACTTTGTGGTTACTTTCCCCAAGAACACCAAATTAGGACACCATATTTATTTTTTTTATAATGAAAATGAGGCTTAAGGGACGTACAATCCAATCAATCTAATGAGGCCCTCGACTTGGGCAAGAATTTGAGGTATCATTCACAATCATAGAACAAACTGTGCAGAATGTCTGTCAAAATTAATACATGCAATTAGTGGCCTTTTCAAAGCTCGCAAACTACCACTTCACCAAACCACTGCTATGAAACACATGGCATACTGTATGTCAATTCATAGGTCTTCACCTTTTCATTTGGTTCTGCTGGAGAATTAGTGGCTCTCCTCTTTTCTGCCTCTTGCTTGAAAGAAAGGAAAGCTGTTAATGGTGTTTTGGCAGGTAATCCGTGACCGTCATCAAACTCATCATCTTCATCACTGAGGGACGTCCCATCGCTGTCGCTACTACTGCCTGCAATTCAAAGGCAATTGTGGTGGTATACTGAGCGCATGGAGCAGCACTTCATTGTATTTAGAACATCACGTAATAACATTAGAGACATTCTTACTCGAATCACTCAGACTTGCACACCCTCTTTTGCCCAACCTGGGGGTGTGGCTACCCTTCCCCTTCCTCTGCGTTTCCATGGAAACATGGCCAGGCTCCTGTCAGTTACAGAGGAAGACGAATGTGATTATTGGAAGGTGTTAAAACCACCGCTGAGGACATACGATACGTGACAGTGCAAGTGTGCATTATTGAATTGTCACCTCAGTGAAACAGCCTCTAGTTTCTGTATTGTCTATAATATTTTATATTTATTATGTATATAAATTTTTTTTTAAATATGAATCAACATTAGTGTGCACATATTTTATGCAGACAATAGAGAATGCATATTTTAGCATGTCTATCGGCGTCTGTCCGCTGTTGCCAAACATACCTCCGGGGATTCTCCACATGCCCCCTCGAGTGCTGCCTCTTCCTCCTTTTTGAAAACGGTGTAGAAGATGTACACCAGCAGAGAATAGAAGGCATACATGTTTCCTGAGGTGCGGATGTTACAATGACAGCGGCTGGAAATAAATGCTTTGGCTTCACAGCATCCCTCTGCTCTTCTCACACTGCAATGCAATAAGACAAGTGTTACTACTGCACCAGAATCAAATCCACCACAACAAATCCAGTCTGGATGACATTCCCATTGTCGTCGAGCTCCAGAGAACGATGCTATTCCCAATATTTGGCAGAGTCTTACCATCTGCTTGAGGTTGATCCTCAACAACTGCTGTCACTGCATTCTCATTCTACAGCTTTGAAGTTCTACATGATGATTCTGTGCCTGTTCTCCGGGATTTGGATGGCAACACCAGCTCTTGACTCCGCACATCTGTCCAACCTGCTATTCCTGGCTTCCTTTTCCCCCTCCTCCTTCAATATCCATCTCTCTCCTCCCCCTTCCTCTCTCTCTCCTCACCAGTGTTTGAATGTGCTCAGCGCAGAGGTGCCGTGCCGTGCACTGCAGTGGTGGGGTGAAAGAGAGAGGGGGAACAGGAAGACAGGTGCTCAACAAAGCACTCTGATATTGCTAAATTCAAAATGACAACCATAGAAAAGGATTATACGGTGATGAATCATGAGAACCAAAAGTATTTGTTACTTCCTTAGTTTCTAACACAGCAAGATTGTGAATCAACACAAACGCCTAGAGCATAAAGTCTGACGATAACTTTTTGTGCCTGTGAACAAAAGACTGTGGTGAGAACTAGATTTGTGCTTTTTCTAAAGACAACGTGAGTGGTGTTTCGTGGTGCAAAACCTTTTCGGCTAGGGTGTTGTGGTACAGTAGGTTGCCAGAGTGGTTTTAGCATGCTGTTATAGTATTTCTGCTGTATTCAAGATGGTTGCTAGGGTGTCCTGAGTGGTTGCTAGGGCAGTGGTTTTAATGTTTTTTAGGAGTGACCCCTTTTTTTTGTTTTGTAAATAACTTATTTTATATTGACATTATCCATATAGCGAACATTCTGTCATGAAACTCTATATGGCGCAGTCCAACAGTTTTAACTCAGTCTGACATAAAGATATCATCACATGCAGCTGACGGTTCAACAATCACATTGCAGCGCGCTTCAGAAACCCTCCACCTTCCCCAGCTCCACCTGTATAGATGCTATATAGATATTATTTCACTTATGTTATATGTGCAGCAGCATTATTTCTTATATGCTCACAAGAGCATGTTGTGAATATACTGGAAGAAGCAAGCAGCAGAAATAGTGGCATAGCCAGCCCAGTCTCATGGCAATTCATACATATTTTACAAGGTGGCTAATTCGTACAAATTTGTATGACCTTTTTGAATGAACTCATACGATTCTTCTAAATCGTATGTATTTTATGAGTTGCCAATTCGTATGAATTTGTCAAATGACCTACACCTAACCCCGCCCATAAAATTACCCGTCACTAGGATTTAGACCAATTGAAATTGTACTACTTTTACACCATTGTTGCAGAATTTCAATGCAATTTCAATGGAGGGGAAAATGGGGAAAGGTGAAACCGTGTTTATATTTTTCTCGTGACACCTCTCAGAAGATTTTAGCATGTTAATGGATATAACAATGTTAATGTATTTGTTCTTGGTGGAACAGATCTGCTATGCTCTTATTTTTGTAGATTATTGCTGCTGCTGCAAAGCAAGTACTGGGACTTGTTACTGCCAATACATATGCCAATACAGTGAACATTTAAGAAATAAACAGGCACAAATGAACATGAACCAATCACCTTGTTCCAAGTAGTTTAACGCTGTGAAAATCATTCATTGTAATTATTAAAATCATAAAATATAAACCTTCACCATCTAGAGTTTCACGACAGATCTTAGCATTTGTTTTGTTGCTGAAGTTGTTACACTATGCCAAGGTATGCTAATGTACTTATATACATATAATTAAACAATTCTAGATGGTTGCTACAGTAAATAATTGCTAAATACAGTAGTTTCTTTTGGTCGCTAGAGCTATAGTTGTTTGCTAGATTATTCTATGTTGTTGCTAGGGTGTTTTTAATGGTTGCCAAGTGTTTGCTTTGGTTTTGTAACTAGTAAATAACTGTTTTCTAGGATGTTCTGGATGGTTGTTGGGGTCTAAGTGTTTGCTGGAGTGTTCATTTGCCTTTAAGTTTAATACTGAGGGTCAGGAGTTTTTTTTTTTTTTTTAAAGTACAAGTAAAAGCAATTCCATTAAATTGAATAAGCAAATCCCTCCCTTAGCTAGCACCACCAAACCAAGGCAGAAATAGGAGGGTTATTGCTACTATAACAAAGTTAATGGGACACTTTATTGTTACCATGCTCTGTCTACTGATATAATCATTACCAAAGTGCCAGGGATAATCATCTGTCAGAATGAATAAAGTGCCTTATGCTCAGACCGGTAGGATACTAAATGCTAACTATCATGGATCCTCATCTATTACAAGTGTCATAATATTGAAGAAATAAAAGTCTTAAGGCTAATTTAAAATCATATCACGGTGGGGACTTCCTAAAAGGATTTTACATTAGTGCACAAGCACTTAATCTAGGCTTGCGATTCCCATGTGTGCTTCGTGACTGCCGAACACCTCATTAATAAGATGCATCAGAATTATATTTAAAATAACATCATATCCAGTGATCAAGAAATAATGTTGTGGTTTTCAGTTATTTTATTCAACATGTTTCATATAATCAAGACCTAATTTTGAATTACAAAAGTTAGTGACTTATTCACCAAACCTGTCAATTCAGGTTAAAATAAATATTAAAATAAAAATTAACTGTAACAGCATACACTGTTGTTTGAATCAACCTGTCCTCTGCATAAACATATAATATTAAACCAGTGTTGTCAAGAGATGAGATCACGAAAGAACTATATGTACTTGCAGTGACTAAACAAAATATCCTCTTTTGTATTTAGCAGGAGAAAGAATTTGGATGAATTTTCTTCATTTGTAAGTCACTTTGGATATATTGGCTAAATGAATAAATGTAAATCTAATGCAAATTCATGCAGGTTTTTGTGAGTAAATAATGACAGAATTGCCACTTTTTGGGTGAATAAACCCTTAAGTTTTGACATCTTAATAATTATATTATTTTACAAAAAAAAAAATATATATATATATCACATATATAACTGGATCTAAATGGATAAGTAAACTTACGCACATTTACAAAAGTGGCTTATAATGACTGGACATGGCAACACTAGTTTAAACAGGGTCTCATTCTTTCGATACAAAGAGTTCATTGTTGTAGATGCTAAAACAATTTATTCATTGCTCATGTTTTTTTTCTAGCTCTCGGTGTCAGTGTAATAGATTTAATGTTAGAAGCAAACTCTATTATTTGATTACAAACCCTCCAGTTTCTGTAGTACATTACAATATAATGTTAGCTTATTAAGACACAAAGTCTTTAAGTGCAACAGTAACACACAGTGTGTAAGCCTGATAATAATCTGACTCCAAAAGTAGTATTTTGTGATTGTTGGTTGTCTTTCGAAACCCCTGCTTTAGTCAGTCCCAGCCTTTTAAATCAAACAGGTATTTATTAAGGGCCTTCCCAGTGGTCCAGCATCCTAGTGCCATGATTACTTTGAGGATCCAACTGAGAAGTCCTTCTGTTGGCATCACGAGGGAACCCAAAGACCCAGATCTGATCCTTGGGGAAACTAATAAAGGCAGACTGAGGGCAACACTCCCTACTGCACCTGCTGCATTTTCAGCAAACGCACACACCGTCAATGAACAGGACAGGGTGGAAAATGCCAGGCAGCGTGACATAATGACCAACCCATCTGACGATAACCAGTCAGAGAACATTACGAAAAAAGTAGAGCCAATCAGGAGGATTTGAGCAGTGATGTGGTCCTCACTTAGCCACAAGAATTCAAAAGTAATAAGAGCAGGACCAAGTGATTCACCTGCCCATTCTACATCGTTCTGGAGTGATTTGATCGTTTGGTTACTGGGAGAAAAGGCAGAAAGGACAGATGAAAAGCCAATCAGGAAAAAGCCCACTGATGAGGCTCTGTGGTCCTGCGAAAAGAGAAATAAATGTAATTAAAGGGCATATGGATTTTACTAAAAGTTGCTGCATTCAAGACACTGAATGGATGTTTACCTTGAATAGCCGATAAGCAGCATGCAATGATGAGATAGACAAAATCACACAAGACATAGCTGTGGTAAACTCTGTTATAGAATCCATCAATGCCCTAAGAATAGATAAAACAATTGCATTTATAAGTGTGCACCACAGTACAAACATGACGTTTAAGCATAACATTATTGCAATACAAATGATCACAATGCAATACTAATCACAACATGAAATAGTTTTGCCTTGACAAATACAAACTCTCACTGGATAATACCACATACTAGCAAGTAAAAACTGCACCATGTATATAAATATAGTATCTAACACGACTACAAATTAAACTAATAACGTTAGTTACTAACGTCTGGTGACTCTAACTGTAGCAAACAGGATTGTCACGACATACCTGAGTAGTCAAGTCTTTCATTGTGCAGCGTGCAATAGCGCAAACATAGCAACAACAAAACGTCAAGCTACTAAACTAGTATTTAAATAAAAGTTGTTATGATTTTGTTATGAGACAAAATGACAAAAATGTTGCTCACCATGTGCTCGCTGTTTATAAACAGCTCGAGCGAGCACAGGAAGTGTGGTTCTTCTGCGTTTCGCGGGTACAGAGTGTGTTGTACCCTCTAGCGAAAGAGAGAGGAACAGCACCAGTAACACTGGTGCAGCACAGTCATTTTCCATTTTAGATGTATAACTTAGCTAAATAGCATAAATCTTCATAGAATACAATAGAAATATGTCGTTCTATATTTGGGTTCTGTGTGGAATGACATACCTTTCCTTAAACGTTACAATATTCACAATGTAATCATTTTATCTGAAGAAGGGCTTGTAGTATACAATCAAATATATTGGTCTCAGGATATTAATCTTTAAAATTTTTCATTAAATACTTAACACGTGCAAGGGCTAAATGTGCACTCTGTTACAAGACATTTTCATCACAATTAACAAGTGTTTTGAATGCTGTAAAAGGTGATATTAACATGATTTTCCTCTTTAACTACATTAACTACTTTTTACTAAAGTAACAGGTTGTCTTGACTACTGCGTTTTGTCTGGTTTGTAAAAGTTCATTCAACTTCTGTAAGTTATTTGTTGGGGGACGGGCGATATCCTACACAGAGACCGCGAAATACAGAAGCAGTCATTGCCATTTTAAGTTAATGCAGCTGGCTGGAGACCTGACGAGGATTCGTGTTGAGAAACACGAGAATGCCAGGAAAGTGAGTTTTTGGTGTCCTATTTGTAATAATAAATGAGTAATGTTGCAATTTATTGCCTGTCAGCAAATTTAACGTGCGAATGTGACACCACGAGTTTTTCCCTCAACTCGCTGATTTCCAAAGTCTTATACAGTTATATCACTTCGATTCAAAGTGCTTATGTTTTAGTTGGTCTTCGACCTTAAGTCTTCACTGACCGTGCTCCACGAATGTAAGACCGCACGTGGTCAGTTGAGCTTCTCCACACGGATGTTGCAAGGCTGTTTGTGGAATTAGTTGTTTGTGATACATTAAGCTTCCAAAAACGTCTTTCTCAGCTTTGTATTGTAATCACAGAAATAGACGAACATTCAAATCCATCCAGAGAGCGGCTTGCTTAACCGGTGTTCACAGATGACGACTCTCTTGACTGGGTCAGTAAAGATTCCTCGCTAATACTAAAATACCAAAATAACTTAATATTTCACTTTGGTTATCAGTGATTATATTTTAGTTGGTTGTTTTAAAACCTTTCTGACAGCTTTGTCAATTAATTTTTGTATAGTAAAGTTTCATATGCTTAATCTATATTGCTTCTACTGATATGTTAATGTTACTACTTTTTCACACAGGTAACGTTACAGCAGTTGGTTCCTTCTTAATCAGTCAGGGTTAGTCAGTCACCTCAAGATAAAAGGCTGTCACCCTACAGAGTTCAGGAAGCTGGACATTTTTGTTACAATGAGGTACAGTAAACACATCCCTACTGACCATTTACAAGACTCTTTATTATGAGCTGATTTGAGTTTTCTCAAACTGATAATGTAACGTATTAAGTTGTTTTAACTCAGAGCATCAAGTTAAAACAACAAATTACCATTAGTATAATAAATTTTTTGAAACATGATGGATTGATTGAAACAAAGAGTATCCTTAAGTTGAGTTAACTTATGTTTTTAAAGCAACAGGTGAACTTTCGATTGTAAGTTTAACCAACTCTAAATGTTTTATAGTAATGTAATATTTACACTTTCTAAGAGCTAAAATGTCTCTCTTTTTACTCTGCAAATGTATTTTTAACAAAGCGTTCATAAGCAGGCATTATCTTGAAAATAGTTGTTGTATTTTTGAGTAGTGATGGGTCGTTCTTGAACGATTCGTTCAGTCTGAACAAATCTTTAATGTGACTCAGGAAGAACGAGTCATCTCGTGGGAGTGATTCGTTCAGTTTGCGCAACATCATATAGTTTCTGTATTGGAATTATTGATTCATCTGCTTCACACAAGTGCCAAGTGGTCACGTGACGTGACAAAAAAACAAATGACTCGAACCTGAAGACTCAAGAGATGAACTAATCAATTCTGTTTCCGGCTCCGGCTGTATAGGTTAACGTTACGGGGCTGCCACGTGATGAACGAACAACTCGAACTCGAAAACTTGTCAGATAAGAGGCGAGGTGAGCAAATCATAGATTAAAGACCCAGGATGAATTAATTTTTTCTGTTTCTTATAGCATTATAGTTTTGTCTTGTTTGTAGTGTGATCAGTGTTTGTGTAAGCAGTTAGTTAAGGAGCAAACAGGTAACATTAGATATGCGTTACATTCCCGGCATTTGCAAATTGAAGCCCGAACAAAAAGAGTGTTTGGTTCACATTTTGAATGTTGTGGCCCTACTCTCGACAGGTTTTCGGAAAGTTTAATTGCTGTCTAGAAACAAGAGCACTCCCAATGAATACACTGTCGCTGACTCCCTGTGGTACTTGCCCTCTGGCATAAATTTGAGTAGACAGTACATTTGTGTGCTTGTAAGAAGTAAATTTTTCTTGCTACTGGAGTGACTCCTATTCTATGGCTTTAATACATACCCAAAAATGTGTTATAGAGTGTACTCTGAAGGAGGTTGCAGCACCCATACTCAATAAGTTTCACTTCTAGGGTGTCCTTGTTGATCAAAAGGATTTCCTTTTTGATGTCCCAGTGCATCACTCCACATTGGCAGCTCATGTAAGAGGCTTGTGACAACGCGAGTGAAGTCCTCGTCAATTCTGCCTCCATGGAGCTGCACAAAATCTAACAAATCGCAGGGAACAGGCCGCTCCAGAATAATGATGTAGTATTCACCCAGATCATTCCAGTCCAGCAGCTGGATTATCTGGGCAACTCTGGGGCCTTCATTTGCAAGGATTAAAAGAGCGACCTCCAGTGGAGGAGGATCAGGCTAAAGGAAAAATTAATTTTATGATGGTTAAATAGAGGTGGATTCCCAAATACTCAAAAGTGATTCAAAGGAAAAAATATAGAAAGCACAGTCTACTTACAAAGTTGATGAGTTTATTAATCCTGAACAGACATGTATCTCTAGTCAGTCATAGCACGGATTAGAGCTTGTCTTGGCATCAAGAATCCAGTCGGACTCTGTGTGGGCAGGAGCTTGGAGGGCATCAGTACTTCAGTTGGATTCGGCGTGGACTGGAGATTGCTGGGCATCAATACTCCAGTCTGACTCTGCGCGGGCTAGAGCTTGGAGGGCTTCAAAACTCCAGTCAGAGACAGTCTGGACCAGAGCTCGTAGTGCTCGTAGTCAATACTCCAGTTGGACTAAGTGCAGATTGGAACTTGGGGGCTTCATCACACTGGTCGTTGACTGTGTAGGCTGGACATTTTTATTAGGTCTCAGACGACGAAAAGAACCTTGGGGGCAATAATCCAAAACAAACATCAAGGAGGACTGTCCCAGTCCTCTGAGCTGAACCCTGAGTGAGGTGAACTAAAGAGGAGAACCATCATGGAGCTGGTAATCTAAAGGGTCTGGAGTGATTCTGGATGAAGGAGTGGTCTCTTTTCTCTTATCAGGTGTTCTCCAAACTCTTCAGGCATTACAGGAGAAAACTCAGAGCTGTTATCTTGGGAAAAGGACACAGCAATAATTGGGTGCCAATAATTGTGGCCAGCATGTATTGGAGAAAAACATTTATTTCATCATGAGTTTTTTTCCCCATTTTCAATTGTTTTACTTCAATGATAGGTTAGAATTGTATATATATTTTGAGCGAAAGATCAAAAGCATAAACAATGCAGATTAATTTTCACAGCCATCTTTGCCCAGATTTACCAAGAGTACCAATGTCAGTGGAGGGCACACATATATATATATATATATATATATATATGCATATATTAGTGGTGGGCCGTTATCGGCGTTAACGTGCTGTTAATGTGAGACTCTTATCGCGCGGTAAAAAATATCGCTGTTAATCTATTCACAAAGTTGGGTTGGGAGCTGGGCAGTGGCGTAGCGCAAAACTGCGTTGGCCCACCCGCAAGAGTGGAGGCGGGGCCCCTCACCGCATAATTAGATGGGGATTCACCTTTTCATTCAAAATCGTGAATTAGTACTGTGGAATTTTTCTGCGCCAAGTCCTTGACAATGTCTGTTATGTCCATCTGACGCGCGTGCTGGCTTTCAATGCTGAGTATCGCAATTTCAGAAAGTCTGTCCTGGCTCATTGTGCTTCTCATGCAGGTTTTTGTTAGTTTTAGTTTAGAAAAAGATCTCTCGCCACTTGCCACTGTGACGGGGATGGTTAAAAAAAACTTCAGAGCCACCAGTGATGCGCGGGTCAATGTATAAACAACCCAAACCCGATCGACGCTTTCAACTAACCCGCCCGCAACTCGGACCACAAAAAAATAAGAAAATATTGTACCCGACCAGCTTCCTCTGCCAGATCTTTAATTGAGCCCATTTCAAGTTTTTTTTTTTTTTTTTTAATCTCAGAACGTAGGGTACTTCGAAACGAAAGCAACTGTGATGGAAATTCGGAGGAAATATCATAGTTGTAAGTCACTGCAAATGTTTCGGCACAAGCACGCAACTCATCAGTTGCATGTACGAGTTCACTTGGACGTAAGAAGCAGAATCGTTTCGCTATTGT
>JAUCMS010000028.1:7430954-7441902 GCA_032357445.1 Enteromius radiatus | reverse complement strand
GAAGACTCGAGAGACGAACTAATCAATTCTGTTTCCGGCTCAGGCTGCATAGGTTAAGCTTATGGAGCTGTCACGTGGTGAGCGAACGACTCAAAACTGAAAACTTGTCAGATAAGAGGTGAGGTGAGCAAATCATATATTAAAGACCCAGGTAAACAATGAATTAATCTTTTCTGTTTCTTATAGAATTATAGTTTTGTCTTGTGTGTAGTGTGATCAACGTTTGTGTAAGCAGTAGATGTGTTGGGGAGCAAACAGGTAACATTTTAATTAAATTTTGCTAAAATGAACGAGATGACTCGAAAAAAGATTCGTTCATTTTGCTGAACGAGACTCAAAGGTCAGAGTCGGTAAAATGATCCGAACTTCCCATCACTAAAAACAGCGCAGCATGGCCTCGCCCCCATCGTTGTGTGTTCCTGGGGGCGGTGTTTCTGAGTTCCTGACGTAACGGACCAGGGAAGTAACTTGTAGTCTCTTACCAGTCGTTTTTGTAGGCATTAAACTGCCAGAATTATAAAAAAAAAAAAACGAAATCTTAATTTGCATTGAACTTCCAGTGTTGTGACTTTGCAAACTTTTGTTTATGCTCCAACAGCAACGCTTAACTAACATTTAAAAAGGAAATCGCAATTTAACCACTTCAGAGACATCAGAGCCAGCGGCAAATGTCAGAAGGACTAGCCGAGTTGAGGCTGCTATCGTTGAGACACATGAGAACTGAATGCCTGCTAATCGCATAAAGTTCACGTCTCCGAAATCAGCAATATTGTCTCTATAAATAAACCACAGATATGAGTTTTAAACAAATACATACTTTTAAAAGAAACTATAAACCTAAAAATACTTTAAAACTATTTAAAAATACATTTTTTATGACACAATAACAGCAATATTTAAAAAAAAATATATGAAAAAAATGGTGGTTGAAATACTATGCTGCGTGAACTCAACCAATCGGCATGTTCAGTGCGCAAGTCCCACCACCACAGCAAATTTTTACCCAGAACTGGTTCCTGCGGTGGAAACACACCGAGTACTGCCCCAAAGTCCCTAGTCCCTGTGGAAAGTTTCTGTGGTGGAAATGGTGCTTAAGAGCATATTGTGGAAAATAACATTTAAACATCATTTACACTTTTGCCAAAGGTTAGTGTTGTGATGACATTACTCGCAGCCACAGTAAAATCTTCAGATAAATCCACTGCTTTTCCACTGTAGTTCCGCAAAACCTGTTTCAAAAGCACAAGGGATGAAATTAAGTTCATCCCAACAAAACCATTCATTCTTAAATTTATTTTTAAGACAAACAATGCCTTTGAGGGCTAGGGAGTTAGTCTTAGTTTTAAGGCTGGAATACACTACACAAGTTTTGGCCAGGTTAGGGTTAGGGTTAGGGTTGTGTAGGCTTTAGTTAACTACATACCCCTCTTTTCATTCATTTCTAAAACAAATAATTATTTTTACTGATAGCTACGATAACTAAGTAAGTGTGTGTTTGTGTCAGAGGGCGCTTGTCATTTCCTAAACTGTGCGTTCACATTTTCTCGCTCCTCTAACCTTGAGTCTGTGAACTGGAGATCAATCAGTGTCCATCATGATAAAAGATGAAACAGTGTATGTGTCCGTCCCTATACCTGGCAGAGATGATGTGCTTGCTTTTCTATGACAGGGTGCAGGGAATCTGATGCGCAGCGATGCAAAGCACTGTGGGCCACACGCCTGTGAGCCTTCCATCTCTCGCTAAAATCACCCAGAGAAATGGTTTGTCCTCCTTTTGACACTATATCACCTAAGAGTGAGGTACAAGAAGCACAGATTAGATATCTGTCCTTTTGAAAAGATAAACATGCGGGGGAGTTGACAGAACTAAATTACCAGTATATGAATGAGGCCTCCCAGCAAAGTCAGACCATTTTTTAACCAAAGCCTCACGGATGGTCTCAGTATTATTTAATATCACCATAGCTGAAAAAAACAATAAAAGACATGAAAAGATTTTAATGATGTAATAGAGGTGAATATTACAATAGCTGTCACACAAGTCCATTGTATATTTCACAAGGTAGATTTTATATTCATCTGGAGAAAATATATCACTGAAAGAAATATGTATGTACACTCTAAAACATTCTGGGTAAAATATAGACAAATCTAGCAATTGGGTTGGGTAACACTTTATTTGGATAGTCCACTTTAGATAGTCGACTAACTTTGCAACTACATATCAACTACTAGTCATTAGAGTATTAGTAGACTGTCTGCTTAACTCTGGGGTCTGAGGTGATTTTGGAGTCCCTGAGATGTTTTGACATGCTCTGATATTTGTGGTTATTTCAGCTACTTATAACATACTATTGACCAACATAAAATTGTTTTTGTATACAGCAGAAAAACTCTGCTACAATAATATGTGACCAGGATGGATCTACATGTTTGCATTTTTTAGAACAAATACAAATAAAAATAAAATATGCGTGGTTAGTAAGTTTTGGGAAAATAAAACTAGCTGAAATAAGGCCATATAAGCCATAGTGAATGGTCCTGAATAAGAATTTAGAGTAACCAGCCTATTAGGCTAGAATATTTACATCAGAATGATGTGAAAATCATTTCAATTATTTATTCACAGAAAACAATATAGTGTTTTACATGTTTTGAGGCTGAAAGCTTGTATGCGAGGGAGTGAAAATTATCTCCTAACTCTTTATTTGATGGGTCCACAACATACTACATATTGACAAGTACATATCAACTTACTCTACTAACAGTCTACTCTGAGAGTTAGTAGACATGTAGTTGTGAATTAATGAAACTTAGTTGACTTATAGTTAGTAGAATGACAAAATGGACTATCAAAATAAAGTGTAACCTTGGGTTGTTTAGACTCAGTGGTTGGGTTACTGCCCAGAAGGTTGGGTTAAAAATTGAACTAAACTTTTGGTTGAAAACTAAGCTCAGCATTTCTTAGAGTTTACATTTACATAATATGACACTTTACAGTGTGTTTTGCTATCATGGAAATAGAATAAAAAGAATAGTTACTTGTGCTGCCACAGTTGAGTCGATAGATATTTCCATAACGAAGTGCCAGTGAAGTCAAGTGAATGGGTAGATGTTCTTTGGACAGATCCAGCATGTTGCCCAGCAAAGGGAGAGAGGGAGGACCAGGAAGTGATGAAGAAAAAGTTCCACAGAAGGGCTTAGAGATGGAATTCAGAAGTTTGGACGCAGCTGCTAGGTCAGTGGAAAAACCATACATATTAAACCGCAGAGCTGACGAAGATCACAATCACTTTCTTCTCTTTTCTGGTATCAATTGGCATATTTTTAGATTACTTAAACCTCTTACCGTCTGGTTGTATGCTTGCTTTGGCATCTCCATCACATGGTCTGCCAGTGTGTCTACAGAGCTGGACCACAAGCATACACAAAATGAAGAGTAACAGCACCATGCTCACCGCTGAGATACACATGCTGTCGATTCTTTACTGCAAACTTTGCAAGTGCTTTTCTTTTACTTTCACCCCCCTTTTATTATCTTCCCTCTCCAGCCCACATGAGTGATTAAGTGCTGTATGTCAGTTTATCCTCTCATCAAGGTTAGGTAGATATTATCCTGACCTTCATCTCAATGCTACTCTCAAACCAAGAAGAATGAACCTCTAATGTCTAACGATTTGATGAATGATATTACCAAATCCCCATTGGCTTTATAACCAACAAAGTTTGTGAAAAAAGGAAGTGAACTCTAACACTAAGTTACTGTGCATGCTATTGTACAACATTTACTGCTGAGCTCCATGCTGATATATAGCCTCAAGGCACTGGATGGAAAGGCCCCATTCATTGCAAATAAAGCAGCGATTCAGCATAAGCTCAGGAATATAGTGAAATACAGTTGCCACCCTGAAAAACCAATCAAAGAAGTATAGTGTCAGGTATGGCGGAATCTTGTCTATAGCCAAACCACAATCTAAGCCTTCAGCCCTGCACAGGAATGGAGCTACTGTTAAACCAGTCTGTTTAAACTGCCATTTTAGCTAAACTTAGATATTTGTAAAAGGATTTGCCTGTAAAGCAAAGTCTCACTGTAATAATTTACTGATAGGTTCATGTGCACTAATGCATAGAATCAGTATATTAACATAAATCCACATACAGTCACATGCAAATACTTTCTTAAAATGATGTGGTTTTCATTTAATTTTAGATTGTATACATGTAGAGAAATATAACATCACAGACATTTAGTAAGTATAATGAAATGATAAATATATAAAAAAATATAAAAAATAATTCACAGTACTCACTTCTTAATCTAGGACTGGTTACTACTTTGTTTTATTGGTTTTGCCTACATGTCTACAACATCAAAATAAAACAATTTCATACAGGGGGAACCAGTCATATAAAAAGGTAAAAAAAGTACCAATAGATCAAGACAGTGCAGTTATTCCAGTAGCAGAAATGTTAGTATCAATGCTGGACCTCCATTAACACAAGTACATCGACACATGCACAAAATCTACATAACATAAAAAAAAAACTTACAAAAATTGATTGGTTGGAGGTTTGCATATTCACTTTGCAAAGCTTGTTTTGTATGCATGTTGTTAACCTATATACAATATTGAAGTAGCAGTGTGTAGAGGTTTGTACAGTGACATTTGTACAGTGTAGTTCACTCTGTAGATTTAACCTTGGGTTGTTGGGGTTGTTGTGATCGTTTGACTGATATAGGATGGTCGAAGCTTCATCTCAGTAAATGGGAGGGATGCGTCCTTTCCCTTCCAATCTATCCACACCACACCCTAAGAGACAAGAAAAAAAAAAAGACTCAGAAAGTGGTGGATTGTTTGTGACTTACACAATATTGGTGTCACTGTAATGGCTATAGTTGATGGTCTTAATATTGTACTTTAAACCAAAGATAAATGTATATTGTATGAGACACAAAAACAGCTCATATAGTACCTTGTTGTCTGAGTAGGAGCCATAGAGGCCATTCAGATTTGCCTTGTAGCAATTTTTATACCACCAGCCTCCCAAGTAGGCCTTAGCACAGTGGATGCTAAGAGTGTTTGGGTCTTTGTCTTTGGTGGAGAATGGACGGCGGTTGTGATATTTCATGGAATCACCTGCAAAACGACAAAATGTAGCTAGAGTGTCTGATTGTCTTCGCTGATACAGTTTATTTTCATACAAAGTATAAAATGTTTTTCTTACCAGCAGTGCCAAAGTATCCAGACAGCTCGATGGCATAGTGGTTAGCCTCTGAGCTGATGTTGAAATTGGCATAATAAGCAAAGGCTGTGTCATTTCCTGAACGCAGGTCAATCCACAGGCTCATTGGAGTATGACTGGTGAGAGTGTGAAGGATGTCATTTCCTGTGGAGAGAGGGCGCAAAAAGTAATTTAAAGTCCCCTGTTAAACTGATATTCTTTAGGAGGGAACCTGGAAAATAGAGCATATGTGTAGCCTATACATATACATGTATATATATATTGGTTTCTAAAACAACAAAAATAAATAAAACACTGACTGTGGAAATACTCACCCAGCCAGAATTCCCCACTCAGGGAACCAAAGCCTTTACTGTAGTCTCTCCAGCTCCTGAAGAAATCAGTAGATCCATCAATCCTCCTCTGGAAAACCTGCATTTGTAAAAAAAAAAAAATATATATATATTACTCAAAATCAAAAACCATATACAGTACGTAGCCATATATCCGTTAATTCACAATAAGCGGGGTGACCATATAGATAAAAATACGTTAGATTAGAACAATGCAAATAAATAAAATGAGCAACATAATAAAAGTGCACAAAAAAACCCCAACATTTGTCTTTCTGTGTTTATTATAAGTGGTTGTCTCTACATTTAACAGTGCAGTTAAACTATTTAAAGACTGCTTATTAATAGAAATAGTAATGAAATTATATATAAATGTAAATACATGCTTACTGTAAGTTTAAGTAATTTAATATAAATTTAAACTATAATACATTATAATAATGAACATGCAATGAAGTGTTTAAAAACATAACATTCAGTTTGTATTTAAATACATTCTCATAAATTACTGTGTTTTAGTGTTTTGTGACACACAAATTATAAAATTATGATTCACACATAAAATATGTCATGCTTCAATACAACAGTTTCTTGTTGGTATCAATCCAGGCTTTTGTTTCTTACTGTCCAGCCTCCTCCATTAGTCTCCATGTCACAGTAGACCCAGACTGGCTCTCCATCTTTCCCTTCAGGGTAAATCTCAGCCTCTCCTGACTCCTTCATCCCGTTGACTTGTACCTCTGAGCAGTCTGTGGGGTATGGGTGCGGGAGCTGGGCTACAGTGAAAGAATAAAGAAAACCAAATCCATAAAAGATAGAACGCAACCAAGGGTGATATTGAGTTACGAAGCAGAACATTACACACCACTGGTAAATTCAGCAAACACAAAACTGATGTACTGTCCGTCTCTTTCTCCCTCTATTTTTACAGTATAGTTTGAAAAGGCTGCCAGTCCAGTCAGCTCATAACGCGTCACAGATGGATTTAAAATCACCTCCTGTTAATACAAAGCAGGGTGCAGTAAAATTGTGGGAAGGCTGCTAAATTTGTCTCGGGTGCTATTGAGTTATTGATATAATCACCTTGACTTCCTCGCTCAGTTGGTATGTCAGCCTATAACTTTTGAAAGCAACACGGGGAGCCCTCCATGAAATCACAGCTGAGCAAAAGGTCACCTCATCGGGAGTTACAACCTGAAGTTTCAATCCTAGAAAACATACAGGCATGGAAAAAGAGGATAAAAACAAGATAGGGCAGCTTCTGAAGAGAATATTCAACCCGATGTCACAGAAACTCGTACATATTTTATGAGGTGGCTTTTTTGTACAAATTCATATGATTTTTGCTAAATTGTAAGTATTTTATGAGTTGCCAATTCATATGAATTGGTCGTGAGACCAAAATGGTGATAAATAATCAGTTGTTCTGCTCATCATGCTATTTTGTCATACCAAATGTAACCATTTATTACATGGCTTCATGGAATACTCGATTCTGATTGGTCAGTCCAAGGTTTGTTATTCCCAGATAACAACCAGTAAAACTAATAATGCAGACTCATTAGTAATTATATCACTCTGCTAAGTCAGAATGCTTAACCACGAGTTAAAATGGAGGACTTCAATATTAATTTCATTATCCCCTACATAACAAATAAAACTAAGGATGCCAGATTTTTGTACATCATTAGGTGTATATCAGATGATATTGAATTTTATATGTAGACTATTTAGTTATTATTAGTCTCAATACCAAAATCTTAAATAATTTTAGTTTACGTCTATAGTATTTCGGGTCATTTTGTTTACTTGGGGCTAAGTAATCAGAGTTGTGACAGTTTACGCACCACTTCCCGTTGTGAAGGTTGTGGAAACAGGGCTACTCTGGAGCCGGTTGACTTGACTTTTGATTTTCACCATGTATAAAGAAGATCTGAGGAGTCCTCTGAGTTGGTGCTCCACAGTACTGCCAGATAATGTCACTGTAATAGTCACATTAGGAGCTAGAAAGCAAAACAATCTTTAATAAGTAATGACTCTTAGTGTAGAACCAGTTATTTAATAAGCCTGACTGCACTTACATTTTGTAGTTCCATAACTGAGTATATAGCTGTCCACTTTAGCTTGTGATGGTTTCCATACCAGCAGAGCTTTAGTGTCTGTGATGTTCACCACCTTTAGTTCAGTAGGGGAATCCGGGACTAGGATTTATAGAAATGTGAAAGAGACATCAGTGAGATATCACTCCAAAACATCAGCTTCAACTATAACATCAAATAAAAAAAAAATAAAATAAAAAAAAGAACCCAATAATCATTGTTCACACCTGTTGTGACGGAGGCTGCGACTGACTTGCTTTCGAGTGTCTCCAGAACTGAGCTCACAGTAATGTCATAGGTGGAGCCCGCAGAGAGCTTAGACAGGAGAACATGGGACAGCTGGGAGTCAACTGACATGGAACCACTTTCACCTGTAGTATAAAAAGCTAAAGCATTATAAAATCACCAAAATCATCATGTATTGTGAGGGGGCACACTGTAGCATTTAATAGTCATAGCAGAAAAGCAGGATAACTCAAAGACATCTACATTACCAGTTATAATGTTGGTGTACGTGACTTTAAATTCTGCAACTATGCTTTTAGGTTTTGTCCATGATACTGAGAAGGAAGTCTCTGTTATATTGCTGAAGATCAAGTCAGTGGGTGGTTCAGGGCCTGGAAGCACAGTCAAAGAAAATCAAAAAATCAAAAAAAAAAGTCAATGACATAAAAAATATCACCACAAATGTATGTTTTAGAGTTCTGAGACATTTATATTCCTGTGTAAATATGCCATATTATCCAAGTATTCAGTTGGTGCATTCAGTCTTAAATGAAAAGGATTTAATAGTGAATTCAGAATATCATATTCATCAATACAGTACACATCATTAATTTTAGCAGTGGAAATTCTATGTTAAGTTGACAGCCAAAGAAAATCTATGGCTGTTTTGTGCTCCTTATGTCACTGAACCCATGCCTAGTATTTATGACTAAAATAGAGTAAGTGGTCCTTGCCAACATCAATATTTAAAATGCACAAGGTACTGTATTCCATGCATTCATTTGAGATTTTAGCATACTTAAGTGCTGCCAGCACACCGCAGGAAAGTAAATGCTCTTCACTGGTGTTTATTGCAGTGAACCAAAGCAGGAAGTATGGGAAACCTACCTGTGGATAATGTAAAGCGGTGAATTTTGGATCGTACGCCAAGACCAGAGCCAAACAAGGAAACCGAATACTGCGTTTGAGGTTGAAGGCCTTTAAAATGATACGACCGTGCTGTACCAGCAAGAACTTGGTAAAACTTTTTCACAGTCTTTCCTTCAGGTTTGCCACTTTGGACTTTAGTCGATGTTCTGTTTAAACTGGGCCTTTGGACATCTGTTACATTTACAGCCGCAGCTCCATCCTGAATTTTCTCAGAATCTTCATTTCCCCTTCTGATTTCCCTTTTTGATATAGTGAAGTTCTTGAATGTGTCTCGAGGAGCTTCCCAAGACATAATGAATCCAGAAGAAGTGATATTATGAACCTCAACCGATGCAATGACTGATGATCTGCTGCGAGTTTTGGATTCGAAACTTGTCCCGTTTTTATGCTTATCGGACTTCTTTGCTTGGAGAGGTTTTGTTACATTGCTGTGCAATAGCTTGTCTTTTCCAGTAGATGTAACATTAATAGTCTTGCTTTCTTTTGCTTTTTCACCTACAGTTCTGATAGTGACTTTTGTCTTGGACGCAGTTGAAATAGATGACTCTTTGGTGCCTGTAAACACATTCTCTGAAACTTTGGAGGTACCATTAACCTTCTTTCCAGATCTCTGAGTTGTGTTCTGATGGACAGGCTCATCTTTAAGATTATTTTTCTTTGACTTGTCATTTAGATCAGTTTGTGATTGTTGGTTTACATCTAGTTTTATAATTGTTGTTTTGCCTTTTTTTGCTTGCTCTTGACGTCTTCTATCTTCATGTTTTAGCAGAACTAGCCCAATGGTCTTAACCTTGTCTCTCTTTGTGGTATTGGACTGGGCTTTACCTGGAGACACGGTTGGACTTGGCTTCACTGTTGGCTTGTCTGTCGTGTTTGTCTTTGGGTCATTTGTGTCTGTCTTTTTCACGAATATGGCCTTTTCTGGCTTCACATATTTTGTATCGGGTTTGGTTGTGGGGATCTTCATAACCGGTGTTTTAACAGTTACTGTAATCTTGTCAACAGCTGGAGAAATAATTTAGAGAGAGACTTAAAAAAATCTAATTAATTGAATAGTTTAGCCCCAAATGAAACACAGTTCCATTTATGTGTTGTACTCTCATATGCCTTACTTACCCTTACTGCAGTCTAGGCCTGTATAACCAGTCTGACACACACACTTTCCCTTCACACACTTCCCTTTTTTGTTGCAGTTAGGGGGGCAGGATTTGCCGCTGCAGTCTGGGCCACTAAAGCCCTGGAAACAAACACACTTTCTGTCTTCACACTTGCCCTGGCCACTACAGTTTTTAGGGCATTGCTCTTCTGAACACTGAACACCTGAAGATAGATGATACAGTGTGTAAATTAAAACCTGTTGAACAGTTGCATACACAATTTGGATTGCTAATGCTTGTTTTACCATTCCTTTATTAGTGAATAACTTTACTTACACATTTTTTTAATCACTGCCATCTCCTTCTCAAGAAACTCAACTCTGTCCCTCAGTGTGGCCATCTCAGTTTCACAGCTTCCTGTGCAAGCTCCTTGAACCAGGTTGATGTGATGAGTCATTACCAGAGGAGATCCAGGATTCAAACTAAGATTGGTTTCTTGTACTTTGGTTACGTTACCCGAGTCTGTTTGAGACTGCTGAGGAGCGCAAGCCTCTGTGATGACTAATTTAACTGGTGAACTCTCTGCAGGTTTGTCTTTAGTTAGATTCTGGAATCTATCGACCTCAGGCTTTGTGGTAGATGCAACAGTCTGATTGACATTGCTGATTTCTGAGGAAGTAGATTCAACTTTAATTTTAATTTTGGTGTTTAATGATGTTTTGGATGTTGATTTTTGTTTCTTGCCAAGTGTGCTTTCATCCACATCAAGCTTTGAGGTAGATGGGAAAGTCTGATTGATACTACTCGTTTCTGAGGAACTCTGATGAGTCTGGTTTTTCACTTTGGTATGCTCTAATGTAGTTAGTGTCGAGGAAGTAGAATGAGTTTGGGCTTTAATTTTGGTCTTTTGTGAGGTATTTGCTGGTGTCTTAGCGGTAACATTAACACTATCAATTGTTGGCTTTGTAGTAGAGTTTTTCTTTTGATTAACTGTGTTTTGTACACTTTGCACAGGTTTATG
>JAUCMS010000028.1:7413436-7430854 GCA_032357445.1 Enteromius radiatus | reverse complement strand
GATGACTTCCACACCAGGCTTTGTGGATGATGGGAGAGTCTGATTCCCTCTACTAGTTGTTGAGGAAGTAGATTGAGTTTGGTCTTTCATTTTATTTTTGAGTAATGAAGTTGCTGGTTTCTCAGCATTAACATTAACACTATCAACTGTTGGCTTTGTAGTAGAGTTTTTCTTCTCACTAACTGTGTTTTGTACACTTTGCACAGGTTTCTGGATGACTTCCACACCAGGCTTTGTGGATGATGGGAGAGTCTGATTCCCTCTACTAGTTGTTGAGGAAGTAGATTGAGATTGGTCTTTCATCTTGTTTTTCGATAATGAAGTTGCTGGTTTCTCAGCATTAACATTAACACTATCAACTGTTGACCTAGTAGAATTTTTTTTCTTTTCACTAACTGTATTTTGTACACTTTGCACGGGTTTCTGGATGACTTCCACACCAGGCTTTGTGGATGATGGGAGAGTCTGATTCCCTCTACTAGTTGCTGAGGAAGTAGATTGAGATTGGTCTTTCATTTTGTTTTTCAATAATGTAGTTGCTGGTTTCTCAGCATTAACATTAACACTATCAAATATTGGCTTGGTAGTAGAGTTTTTCTTCTCACTAACTGTGTTTTGTACACTTTGCACAGGTTTCTGGATGGTTTCCACACTAGGCTTTGTGGATAATGAGAGAGTCTGATTGACTCTACTAGTTTTTGAGGAAATAGATTGCGTTTGGTTTTTCAGTTTGCTCTTTAATAATACAGTCCTAACTTTAATAATTTGGGATGTAGACGTAACAGTGGAATTTTTCTTCTCACTAAGCTGGTCCTGAAGAGAAGGTACATGTTTCTGGACAATGTCTTGGTTCTGATTGACATTGTTCTTTTTTGAGGAAGTAGATTGAGTCTGGTTTTTTGTTTTGGTGTTAAATAATGTAGCCACTTTATTTGACACATTAACACTAATAGTTTGGACCGTTGATTTCACAGTAGAATTTTTCTTCTCGCTAAGTATGATTTCATCAGCAACCAACTTTGTAGTGGATGGAAGAGTCTGATTGACGTTGCTGATTTTTGACGAAGTGGCATGAGTTTGGTTTTTCAGCTTGATATTTAATTCTGTAGTTCCTAACTTTGGAAGATTAAGACTACCAGTGTTGGCTGTTGTTTTGGCAGTAAAATTTTTCTTTTCACTAAGTTTGCCTGAAAGAGCAGGCCCAGAATTCTGGACAGCTTCTACAGTAGGCTTTGTAGTGGATGAAAGAGTCTGACTAATGCTGCTAGCTTTTGAGGAAGTAGATTGACTTTGGTTTTTCATTTTAGCGTTTGATAATGTAGTTACTGGTTTCTGAACATTTACATTAACAGTGTTCCCTTTTGACTTAGTAGTAGAATTTTTCTTCTCACTAATTGCGTCTTGAAGAGAAGGCACAGGTTTCTGTACACCATCCACATCGGGCTTCGGTGTGGAAGGAAGAGTCTGATTGGTGGTTTTTGAAGAAGCACCATTGGTCTGGACTTTCACTTTGGTAGTTAATGTTGTGGTTACTAGCTTGGGAACATTGTGGCTAATAGTGTGGTCCTTAGATTTGATAGTGCCATTTTTATTCTCGCTAAGTGTGCCTTGAAGAGAAAGCACAGGATTTAAGATAAGGAGAAAAACTATTGAGATTAACATTTTATGCTGGATTAAGATGGCAAGTCTTTCAATCAAATGGTTTGAATTGATTAAATAAAACCTAAACTGCTAAATTTTTGTATTTCTTTTTCTCAGCTATATTATGGGTATTTGTGATATAATGGACGTGTTCCCTGAAAAAGAGAAAAGCTGAGTTAGTTTGCCTTTGCATGCAGTTTTATTCACACATTCATTCATTCATTCACTGCGCAAATTTGTGTAAATAAAATACATGCCTTTCAAACTGATGTGAGGCTAAGATGAGCCAGGCTGGTTCAAGACTGCATTTTTGGAAAAAAGCTCTTAAACCTCTATCAGCGGATGGACTGTACCGCAGCAACAGAGCCGCACTGTCCTCCTCTCACAGGGACTGTATGTCTTTGACTCAGCTCTTACATAATCTTTACTTAGGCCAACTGAAAACTGCCAGAGCCAGTTTCCAGTTAAAAAAAATACTCCAGTCTAGTTAAGCGCTCACCACAAAAGCATCCAAAAAATTATTTAATAGTTGAAGATGATGTAAATGAAAACTTACACAAAGCCTTGTTTAGACTGCCCTAAAAATCATAAAATATTCATTTATTTATTTATTGATTAACAACTGAAAAACTTTATATTTAAATGATAAACATTTGTAAAAATGATTATTAATAGCATACATAAATATGAATAAGTACATAACATTATAAAATGAATGTATATTTTAATTACTTTATTATACATTCACAAATCAAAAATTGACCTTTTTTTTACATTACAAAACAAACATGCAGCCCATTTGAAATAAATGTAATTCTTACTGCCAAATATTGATTATGGTAATGAACACAATGATTATAATATTGGGAAATAGAGTATGTCTTACCTGTGTTTAGCACTGCTTTTGTCCTGCAAAGTGTTGTGTGAAGCTCCTTCCATCAGCTTTGAGAAGCTCCTGTGACTGATTGAGATTAATGGAAAAAGAGAGACAGTGAACAGGAGCTCCACTAGCCAAAGGACCTGGGGCAATCAAATCTCCTACTTAAAGTTTTTCCATACTCCGCCTCCTTGCCAATTTACATTGAGCATGTTTCCTGCTCCTGAACAGCTTTAGGGGTGTTTTCTCCTGCTAAGAAATTCCCTGATCACTGAACAGACGTAAAGAGTTTATTAATACAGATTAATATAAGATTTACACTTTTAACACAAATGTACATTTTATTCGATTTTTTATTTATTTGATCAAAATTATGACATTAGATTATACTTCACCTGCTCTCAGAATAAGAAAATCAGAAATAGAAATCTGAAACATTACCAACATTTTATAATATTTTTGTGTCACTTGTATTTGTAAACTTTTAATATTTATAAAACATATGTGACACTTATATATGTGTCTTAAGAAGCATTTATAGCCAAAAATACATTGTCAAATGGGTCATTGGTCAAAATTATTTTTCTTTTATACCAAAAATGATAGGATATTAAGTAAAGATCATGTTCCATGAAGATATTTTGTAAATTTTCTGTAAAAAAAAAAAAAGCCTCAACTTAGTATTATGCTTTGCTAAGGACAGCTTTAAAGGTGATTTTCTCAATTATTGTCCTATCCTAACAAACCATACATACACTGAAACATGACCCCCAGATTATGTATACATTTTTGTTACCAAAAATTGACCTTTATGACCCGTTTTGTGGGTCACAAATTGATAAAAACTGTCAATATGAAGTTGTCTCTTTTCATATGGCCACTGCAATAGGTTCATTAATATCACTCAGGTTTTTATTTATTATTATTATATATATTTATTTAGTTAAAAAACCTCTATCGCATGTTGGACAGATTAATTTAAAATAATTTCATACTTCATTTGACCTTTTCCACAAAGATCTGGTTTGTACTTTTCCTTAGCACCTGATGAGAGTTAGAATGTGAAAATCCTGTAGCGGAGCACAGAGAGTGTTTGTCATGTCAGCTGATGGGAAATGATGGGTGGTCACTGCACACTAGCGCCCCCGCTTGTATGTTATTTATATCACGCTAAAGCAGGCCCACATCAGAGACCACCGCTTTGTTGCTGACCTTACTCTCTTAGTTAAAGCAGTGCCAAGCCTTGAGCTGTATACTCACCTAACAAAACAACCATCTACTGACAAGCATTTCTGGGAATTCATGAGCCAAAAAATCAGAATTTACAGTACAGAGTATTATTTGTTTGTTTCTGTGGAAAGCTTTCTATCTACCACTATCTAAATAAACACTTTAATCCATCTATATTTGCATTTGCTTGTAATTTATAGACTACATTTGCTGTTTATGAGAAATGGCTTCAAGAAATATCTAAATTCCTGTGTTGACTAATCCATTTAAATGACCACAAATTATTTTTGTAAACAATCTCAGTATTTTACACAAATAACACAGATGCTTTGATGCCATTAACAGTGCAAATATTTACTCTTAAGTCAGTAATTAGTATTTTGGAGCAAGCTTTGTGGTTCAAGCAGTTCCATGGCTGGTTGTCCATCTACTTTGTTCCAGAAACAGCTTGAGCATCTTAAGCTGGTATAACCAGGTGGTAGTTGATTTGTTGCTTGTCCAAGATTGTCTACCAGCTTGCACCAAATAGAAACCAGCTACTGTGTTAAAAATTGACCCAGTGATGGTCCACTTGCTAATGACCAGCTAGAAACCAGCTTTAATGGTGCAAAAAACAGCTGCAATGTCACAAAAACAAGGTTTACCACTGTTTTTGTTTCTTTGGTCTATGATGATCTACCAGCTAATGACCAGTTTAACCAGTTAGAAACTAATTTGGTAGCTGGTGTGTTATTGTTCTAAATTTGCTGGCCTTTTAGACCAGCTTCACTCAAAAAAAGAAAGAAAAAAGTTGGCTTAAAAACAACCCAAATTGGGTTATTTGGAACAGAACACATGATAACTTTTTTTGACCCAGCTGATATATCGTCCTTTTGTTGCGTTGCATAAAATGATATGACTTACAACACATTAAAGATTTTAAAAATGAAAAAATAAATAAATAAATAAATATATATATATATATACAAACCTTTATTTCCTGCGCTCTGACTGTAGCTTAGCAGCTACGATGTTTCATCAGAGACAGGTTCACCAGAAAACATTTGCATTTGTCACTGCAGTGGGAATTAGCCTGATACGATATGATCAGGTTGTTTCTGGTTTGTTGCTAGCTTGCACAAGCTAATGCACAGCTAGAAACCTACCACCAAGTTGGATTTCCAGCATGGAATTGAAAATCAGACCTTATTGACTGATTTGATTTGAGTTATTTTGGACCGAACCAACAAGAAAGCTGGCAAGGCCATGCTAGAAACATTCAAAAATTCAAGATATGCATAACAAGTAAATAAAGGTGATGTTAAGTGATGCAAAAGCATTTACCTAAATACAGCATTTGACCTTTCCCAATGAAAATATGTGCATTTCTGAGTCTGCATATTTATTCAGGCTTTACGGATTCAAACGTAACAAGACGTTTAATAGTGACAGCACAAACAAGGTGAGCATTGACCTGAGCCTGATTGAAGTGATGGCCAATCCCACCGTGTTGCTTATGTTGGACCGACTCTCAGAGATTAGAATAATATAAGAGCATAAAGCCTGGGTCTGTTCCTCTCCACCTCAGTGCTTTCTCAGTGCTTGCACCTCTTTATGTTCCCCCTCCTCCAGAAGATTCAAAGAAGCTTTATTACCATAATAAACGAGGGTTTAGCATGCTTATGCACTAATAAACATAACACAGGCACACGCAATCTCCACTGGAGATTGTATTAGACTTCTATTAAAATGATTATTTTTGTTGATTGCAAGAGAAATTGTAAGTGTGATTCCCATTTAAATTTGAGATCAAATCAGTCAGAACATCATTAACACCACATGCACGTAGAATTGCATCATGTTTGAATGTTTATTAATTAAAACACACTATTATCAGTGTATTTCAAATGCACAAAACAGATTTTAGTACTTTAATAATGTCATGAGTGGCCTCTAGTGGAGCTTTAGGGCACTCGCGTCACTTCACCTCCCCTGGACTCGCATTCTATCATGGACTCAATGTCCTAGCATGCACTGCACACCTACACCTGTTCACATTCTGCAATCATCACCTACATGTACAGCTGTTGTTTCACCCCCACACCCAGTCACACTCCCTACTTAACTGTCACATTCACATTCAATCCGATCTGCATAGCTGCCATTTCTGAGCACTTATCCCGTCTTGTTTTCATGTTTGACCTCTGTCCGTTCTGTCTTTGTTTTGATTGTTCGCTGCCTGCCTTGACCTTCTTGCCTGTTTATTGACCACGATTTTTGCATAACCTGCCTTGTTACTGTCTGCCTGTGATTCCGACCCTGCCTGTACGACCTCGCTTCAATAAAAGCTGCACGTGGATCCACACGTCCCTGTCTCCGTCTCCTATGTTACAACTAGGTTGATATATTAACATTAAATCAGTTAATGAAATTACGGTATTTAACTGTAAATTTAACAGTTTAACACTGCAAAACCTAAAACCTTGTTACTGTATTTCTTACAGTTGAATCCTGGCAACCACAGCTACCGATTTTTCACTGTAAATTTTACCGAATTTAAAAAACAAGAAAATTGGAAACTATTGTTGCTTGTGTTAAAAAAAAGTATATTCAATACTACTTTAATAAATTTGTCATGTTGACATTTTCGTGTGATCTACGGTGTCAGCTGCTTTCTGGCAATTTAATTTATATTACTTTGTAATTTTACATCATCAACATTCAATTCAGATTTGTAAGTTGAATAAAATAGAACTTATTTTGGGGAGGTTCTGTGTATTTACATTTATATTAAATAATTTACGAGATGCCTTTATCAGTTTAAACAGATTGAATAAACCAAGAGAGTAACAAAGTTTTATTTTATCAAATACTTCAAAGTTCTTCAGATTAGAGAAACAAACATGTTTGCATTTGCCTGATAATTATGCAAATGTGATTACAGATTCCAAGTCTTTGATCATTGATTCTAGAACTTTAATTAAGAGGTTTAATTCTCATCTTATCTTAGTCAGTCTATCACAAGCCTCATTTCTCCATCCCTAGCTATCATGGCACAGGATTATCTGCTCATTTTAGTGCCTTTTTGAGTCTGATTTTTCACACTGAGTGGGCGATACAACCCACCGTTCAGTGCAGTTTTTAGCCATTCCATATGGATACTGTGACGTGCTGCCCTTTCAGCCTCCTCTTCAGAGGAGTGTGTGCGCTGTTACACGTACTCGCCCCCGTCCACCGCTTGCCTGCAGATGTTACAAAGTTTACTGTGAGCACAGAAGCCCCTCTCACTCTCTCAAATGCCAAGCGAAATGAGTCTTCAAAAAAATAAATACACCTATGCTGGGAAGCTGAATCACCCTACTATAAGGAATCAAGTCTCAAAGACTGGAGTGGCATGAAACTCAGCAAGAGGATGTGAAAGAGGCCTCAAAAGTGTGTTTTTGTAAACCTACATTGATGTGTGTTGATCTATCTGTGTGTGTGGTCACTGAGTTGTCTCTTAAACGCATAGAGTGACACTAATACGTGAAAGGAAAAATATTTAGCTTTGAAAATTGTGATTGTTATATAGATAATGACTCTGAAATGTTTTAGAAGCTCATATATTTTAAAACAGATTAAAGTTACCATAATTGGTAGCATAAAAACACAAGAAAGTGTACAATTCAGGATAAATGTAGATTCTTTTTTTTTTTGCTGCAGTGAGATGTTGAGTAATTAAATTCCCCCAAAATTGCAGTTCAGACTACATGTTGCATCCATTAATTTGGTAGTCCTTCACAAAATCTCTCAGTTCCTTGCAGTAGCTCCTGTTGACTGATGCTTTGCAAATTGTGGGAGATAGCTTCTCCTCAACCCATGTTTTTGAATCCAATAGGTACTGCATGCTGAGAGAGAGAAAGAGATCATGTCTGTTAGATTCAGGTCACCTACTGTCAAATATTATCATCATGCTATTTGAATATATTTTATAATGTCATTGATATAATGTCATTATGAATTAAGAATTTTCATTATTGTCATTACTCTAGTCTACAGTCACACGATGACCTATTTTGAAATCATTCAAATATGCTGACTTGGTGCCCCAGAAGCATTTCTTGTTAAAAATATTTGTGCTTTTGTGCAGTTGTGCTTATTAATATATTTGTGCAAACGGTGATACATTTCCACCCGCAAAATAATAGCATTTGTGACCTGCGCTGGCAAAATGAGTCACACTGAGCAAATTTTCATTCTTCATTAAAAAATTATGCATTATTAATTACTAATTAATTTTATTTTATTAAAAAATACTTCTACAAAGATATACATAGAAAGATCATTATAGATGTTAAATTACTATTTGGAGCATTGGGATTGTTAGACGAAGGCTGAAAAGCTGAAATAGTTTTTCCACATTTTCTTTTTTTGTTGTTGTTGCCTGTAGCCCAAAATCAGCCTGTGTGCATTCCAATGTGTTTTCCTAGCAAGGGTATATCTTATTTATTATATTTATTTATATTATATTTATCTTTTTTATCACTATAAATGTCTTTACTGCATAAAACATTACACATAGTAATAAAAAAAAAGAATGATAAAGTAAACCATAGCAGAAACAATTTTTTACATTTTACATACCTGTAAAATTAGGCACTTTTAATTTCTTTACACAGAAAATAGAACCTACAAATCCCCATTAATGTAAAAGAAAATCATGTAATATTGTTCTTTGTATGTTATCTTTCTGTAAAAGGACTGTCAATACAATAAAATAATTGATTAATCATACTATCAAATATTATCCTATACTATTCTGTAAGCAGCAAATCCGTTTCTGACAGCAATACAGCCTCATTCAGTTTTATTCAATCATCCCATTTCAATAAAACATACATTGAATGGAAAAAAAAAAACATGTAAATGTACTTACTTTCCATTTAAGTCTTTGGTGGGGCCATCATTACCCATGATGAGGTACGTCTTGCCCTCTTTTAGCTCACCCTTGCAGTGCTTTCTCTTGGCAAACACCCGTGTGCTGCTTGCGCTCACGCTCACGTCTCCCGCTGAGGGTCAGAGGTTAAACTCTTCATTTAATCAGCACGTGTCCTCTATGTAATTTTTTTTTTTTTAAATGCTCATATCATGATCTGTATTGATTATAATTACTACAATGCATGTGACATTATATAACACTAAAATATACTAAATCTTACAATAGCGGAGGACCACGGACACAGTCGCTGAATACAACACAAAACCGCTCTCTTCAGTAACTGAATCCACAGTGACTTCATATGCTGTCAGAAAAAACAAATCAAAAGAATAATAAAGGGTAAGATTAGCCTCAATTTCTTAATATTTTATATTTTGTTTGTTAGTGATTGTATAAATATGGAATCACAAACCATAGTCAATGTTGGTGTGGAAACAAGCATATTCAAGTCTGCTCTTTTTGGTGATTTCCATGTCAATCGTTTTCTTTTCGGTGAAACAGCCTCCTGATGAAACAGACATTATATTTTATGATGTGTAACATTCTCCAATAAATGATTACTGCTTGGTGCAGATATGCTCACTGTTTTTTTGTTTTTATGGGCTTGTTTGTTCGAATGATAAATGATTTACTGAGAACCTACTTTCTGCACATTGACACACATCATCTGTACACAGGAGAGAAACTGCCTTGCTCCTCTTGGGGGCGCTGTACATCACTGAACATCTCCTGTCTGTAAAAATAATGAGTAATTGGGTATCAGTGATAAAAAAAAAAACTAATTTTCTCATGCAAAAAAGAAATTAAGGAATAGCTTGCCTGGCTCATAGTAGTCATAAAAGGTCACGGGAGCTGGTTGAACTAAACCAATAGCCACACTTTGCTTGGCTCCAAATGCTATACAGGCCTCACCTTCATCTATCTGAGGGGTGACAACTTCAACTACGGTATTTTGTAAGCAAAAGAGCTATGGTTAATTATGACTGTGTGTTTGTGCTCATTTCACCTCATTGAAGTACAACAGCACTCTTCCACGTGTGAGCTCATAGTGAGAAATATACCTGTCCACCAGGTCTTTTAGCTGTTGGAGAGAAACATAAACATTCGAGTAAAGCAAAATGATTAAAGATCCATCGTAAGATACAGATACAGATTTTCCAAATGAAGATTCTGTCAATAGTTAGACACTCGCATGTCTTTCCAAACCTGTAAAAACTTAAATTAAGATATTTATGATATTCAAGAGCTTTCTCACCCTCCAAAGACAGCCAGGGTACTAAATCGGTCAAGGCACAGAACTGTAGTAAGGACATTGTGATATCATTTTTCTTTATTTGTGAACAAAAGCTTTGTAAAATTACATTTGAACCACATGGATTATTTTAACGATGTACTGTTCTGGCCCTTGAACATGGTAGTTGTGTTGCTGTCTATGCAGGGTCAGAAAGTTCTTGGATTTCATCAAAAATATCTTCATTTGGGTTAAGAAGATGGACAAAGGCCTTACAGGTTTGGAATGAAATGGCAGTGAGTAATTCATGACAGAATTTTCATTTTTGGGTGAACTATCCCTGTAAAATGTCTAGGATTGCACATTTTATATAATAATAAATACTTTGAATATAATTCCTTATAGGTTTATGGCAGACCTTTTCTAGATCTGTACTGATTGCATCGAAGCCGCTAAGTAGAGTGATATCAGCAATGGCCATTCCAGAGAGGTTCCTTCCCTGTGTGTGACTGAGAAAATACAGTTGATCCAAATAACCTCCAGAACAGCAGATTATGATTAAGATGGCCGATGTTTGTTAGAAGTACATTCTCTCACCTGACACACACTGTATAGACTACTTCATCTTGTGTGTTTTGTGTAGTGTCCCTTTTTTGTCTACTGCGAGCATCAAACCACTCGATTGCTGACCGAGGGAGTTCTTCCTCCTCCTTCCACTCTTCATCTTGTTCATAGTCCTCATAGTAATTGTAAGTTTGTTGAACATAACCTTAAATATATATATTTTTAAGAATAATTACATATAATTTAGCTTATTTATGAATTATATGGATAAGGTTAAAAGTGTTGTGAAATTAAGCCTGAATTATGGCATGGATAGTTCACAGCTCACTTGTGTATTCCACTTTTCCCTCTACAGTCACATTTATCGACAGGTCAGCGCAGTTGGAGTCTTCCTTATAAGCATAATAAGCCTTTGCCACCTAACAAAAGAAAATGATAATCGAACAATAATAATATTGCATTGGAAAATTTTTACCTTGTGTATAGACAATGTAGAAATATTTGTTAAAGATTATTTGTTCTTACTTTCATTTTAATTTTTCCTTTACCGGAAAGTTTTACATCTATTCCCATTCCCACTAGTCTCTGAAAAGACAAAACAAATACACAGATCAGGAGGAAATATTCACAAGCTAAGATAACGAAGAAATAATGAAACACCGTTGATAATAAACTTAGAGTGCCATCTAGAGGACAACAGGACAAATTACAGTAGCTCCTAAGTGGTCTCATCTCAATGCATATGACCCCCCCCCCCCTATTTTGTGTGTGTGTGTGTCATGCCACAGTAGTTTAGATTTAGGACAGATCTTCCACATCAATCTAAATTGATTTTAATGTATAGTCTATCCACACAGGATTTCCTATGAATATAAATGTGTTACATAGCTCATAAAAAGCCTATAAATTGCAGTACTGTCATTCATAAATTTGTTCATTCTGTTTACCTTTAATTCGGTTTCCACTTTTTCATTTTTGTCCAAAGTCAGCTTTTCTATCTCAGACCTCCCTTGAACAGTGAACTGTGCATTGATTGCAGTGAAGGGGGCTTCAGGTATACTCAGTGCGTACTCTGCTAGGGCTTCCAAAGCCACAATAGTGTCCTAAAAGTGTATTTGAATAGTATAGTGTTATTATTTTTTTTTTAAATATTGCATGGAAGTAGAGTAAAAGTGGGTACTATTCAGTCTCATTAGACCCACCTGCGTTGATTTAAAACCTCCTTCATAGTTCTCTTGTGAAGACAAGAAGCATGCGGCAGCGTTTGCTGTTAATACGTCATTCTGTGCAAGTGCAGTCAGCAGAGCATATGCGGTGGTCTCTACTGTTATCGCCACTCCGGTGGGCACACGGGAAGTTTTGGCCTCATTTACCAATCGCATATTGTCATCATCTTGCCAAACAAGACACTCTCCCACTAATGAGTTCAAATGAGCAGGAGAAAGAAAGATATTTCAAGTTTTCAACACTTTAATAAAGTTACATTTCAATAATGTGTTGTAAGATACCTGGTTTTGCAAGACTACGGAGTTTTCTCCAGGCTGATAGTGATTTAGTTCGGTCAGTGAGGCAGACGGACAAACAGTACGCTGTTATGGCTAACGCATAAGGTCTTTTAAGATCATCGACCCGGTCAAGAAGGAAGTCAGTGGCAAGAGAGATGCTTTTTTTCTAGTGAGCATAAAAAGACAGTGTTAATTTTCCTTTATTTATTAACCATCATAAAATGCATGAAACATGCATTTTGACACTACACACTTCATAGATAGTTTCATAAAAAGTATTTTTGGCACCTAATGCTGTTCCATATATTCCCGGGTCCAAAATGACCCAGACACGTAACGATTTTTATTTATTTCTTCCCGGTCAAAAGAGACCCGATTGCCTTATGGGGATTTTAAAACATAACCAAAATTTTGAAACCTAAGGCTGATGATACACAGGGCACCTTTTTATGAGCAATGTTGCTTGGACACTTTCTATTCAGAATTGGTAACAAATGTTTATCTGGATAATTTAGATTGGTCTTGGGCCCTGGTTGCCCATTGATGGCAACGTAGCTCAAAAAGTTGCCGTGTGTATCATCAGTTAAACAGAATCTTCACAGTAGTTTACAGAGCCCATAAGTGGATATTAGGTTTACTTTATTACTTTGTCATTTGTATATGTAGATACTTGTGTTCCCTGGTACTTCATTTTCTGTTTGTTTCATTTATACTCCTACATTTACCCATTACTGCCTGTGTTCCTTTGCTTCCTCTTAGTGGCTCTGTAAATTGTGGTTTAAGCTGTCAAATAGTTTTCGATGCCAGTGTAACTCATGCAATGACTGGTTCTTACCACTTTAGTTTCTTCTTCATCCAGGAGAGGGAGGGAACGATAAAGAGCTATCGTGATAAATGCTGTTAAAGAGGCATCTTGCTCAACTCCTCCAATACCTCCCTAAAAGAGAAAACACTGAACATCAGCACATTTATTCCAGGAATGCCATTCCTGTTTATACTATTTCCCAATGCTCGGTGTGCTGTTTTATTAAGTGTCTGACAAGGTAAAACTTTTTGCAAAACTCTTTGGTGTACTGACAAATGATGGAAAGCACTTAGACCTGCATTTCCCTGTGATAGACTGGATTAGCATCGGTGAAGGACCCATCAGAGCTCTGTGTTTTAATCAGGTATGTCACTGCGTGGCGGATGTCCTCCTGTGAAATCATCTTCTCTGTTGTTCCTTGCTGTTCAAGAGTTTCTATCTGTCGTTCAGCCACAAGAGACAACACTTTCACCACCAGCGCAGTCAACCTAAGAGGAGTGGGAACCCATCTAATACTTGTTTGGGATCCTAAATCTAAACATTTTATTGGATGTGCAGCACAAAACAAGTCCCATTTGTATGACTCTGAATATTGTTGGCATTTTTACCAGGTACTTGTAGGATGTTGTAGCCAAGCTCCATAGGATCCATCAGGCTTTTTGAATGTTAAAATCCGTTCATAGGCTGCCAGAATAAAGTGTGAGTTAGAGCAACAATTTGTTTTAAATCATAGGCCTTTGGTCAAGAAAGACTAAATATTAATTCATATTAAGGCCAATGAGGCTGTGAATGATTTTTGGCAGATTGTTAAAGGGAAATTCACCCAAAAATATAAATTATGTTATCATTTTCCCACTTTTACTTCATTCTAAGCACATATGACTTATGACCTGTGAAAAGTAACATTTTAAAGTGTGTTTTTTATTCTTTTACCCTGTTATTTATTCACCAGAATAAAAATTATCTCTAAAACTAAATCAAATGACAAAAAAAGCTACTGTAGGTTCTGAAAAACACCCTCACAGCCTTATTTTGTTTCACTTTGATTTGAATTAAAAGAAACATCTACCCTGTCCTAAGCTCTATTCATAGCAATTATTTTACATATTCTAATTTCTTATGTGGCATGCAGATACACTAAACCTTGCTCAATGAAATTCAGTGCTTTGTCTCTGGATCCTGCTTCCAGTTCCAGCCAGCGCTGACTTTTGTCCAGGTAGCGTATAGATAAGGCAGTAGGAGACATAAAGATCATTGTCTGCTCTCCACAGCCTTTAGGAGCCCGGATCAGATTTTCCACATTGGATGATGAGAGTAAAGGAACAGCGGTGGACTTAGCAAATACTTCTTCTGCATCCAGAATAAAAAACAGAACATCACAATCAATATTGAGCTTGACCATGACCAATAAAGTTATCAGTAAAATGATCAGTAATGTAGAATTTGTAAGCTTTAAATGCTGCTTTGGACCTTCTAGTTTGACAAACAGGTTGACATTTGTTTCAGGAACAGTGTTGTTCGGGAAAAATCCATTGATAAACAAGATTCGGTCACTTCTACCTGATGAGCAGAGTTCAGGTTTTTATACATGGTGAGGTTACAGTTTTTGTCAGATATGAATATGAAGTCAATTAAACAGGCAATTAAATGACAGCAAACAATCTCACCATCCAGATTTATAAAATAAGTAAGCTCTTCTCTCATTTCCACTCCTTCATTCTGACACATGAGAAGAAAGATATTAAATAGATATTAGAATCACTGAAAGGATATGAGATAATTTTCCAGTTCCCCTTACCTTGACCAGGAGCATCTTTTCAATGGTATCCACTCTTATTTCTTCATCATCTTCAACTTCATAAAGTTCAATAGTGATAGGGATTTCACCTATTTTCATTGGAACAGCAGGGAAAGTCACAGTTTGAGATGACTGTGGCTCTAGAGTGATCTTGACAGCAGAGGAAGATGCTGATCCTGGTGAACAAAGACCATCCACTCGTCTCATCCGCGCGACGAGCTGAACAGGAAAGTGATGAAGATATATTAATATACTGTATTAAAGTGTATAATATAACATATAATGTTATGATTACTTTAAATTAACTGATAATTTGATAAACAATATAATACGATTGAATCAACTTGACTACACCAGTGAAGTGATTTTTAAAACACTGGCAGAAATATATTACTTGAGCTAAAGGTGAAAGATAAATTGAATTATTATAAATATGAATTTATAATAAATAAGTAAATTAGTATTAGTATTATTACACGGCTTCGTGGAATACTCAAGTCAATTCTGATTTGTCAGTTGCCACATTCCAAGGTTTGTTTTTCCCGGTGAAACTAATAACACAGGCTCATCCGGGTACTACGAATCATCTTGACGGTTAGTAATTAATAGTTGCTGATAGTTTGGCGCCATCCTGTGGCTTAAAAATGCTTAACCACAAGCTAAAATGAAGGACTTCAACATTAATTTCAACATGTACGTTTTTAGCAGTGTATAGAAGACGACTCGACTGATTCTCCGGTTAAAACAATTATTTATTATTGTATTCTATTACTTATTGTTTTATTATTTACTTTTGGGGCAAGAAGCCATGTAATAAGTTGGATAAGGTTGCAGGTTGTTATTGCAGAATAAAGCCCTTCAGTCTTATACAGCAGCCCTCCCCTCCGCGAAAGCCTGTCGGGATTTAATCTGCAATAACAACCTTCTGGCTGTACATTATCCCTTACTTAATGCATTAGAAAATGTATATTTACTGTAAAAGCATAGTTATTATCACAAGTCGTATTTCTGAAGAAAAAAAAAAGAAAAAAAAAATGAAACAAACCTCCCTTTCCATCTTGCCATAATTAAATATCACTGCAACTATAGACAGTTGCTCAAAGCGTTTCACCGAATAGGGAAGCCTCAAGGAAATAAACAATGACTTAAATACAGTAAGATCAATTGGCTCCGCCACACAAAAACCTGCAAACAATACAAGTAAAATGTTTAGTACTTTGGAGGATTTAAGTTCAATTTGACAGCAGTGAGAGGGAAAATTACCATGCGATGAAGAAAAACTGAGAGACTGGATCTCCCATGTTGTGATAGAGTGTGGTAAATGGATTTTGTGCCTGCAATTAAACCATTATTTGAGACCTTTGTAAATCTTAACATTGTTATGAAGAAAATCCAATGGGAGCTTTTACATTTGAATAGTATGTGTATTTTATTGTAAAATTTAAATAGAATTTACAAAATTATTATATTATGTGTGAGCAAAAAAATCCTTTATGCTTATAATAATTTACGCACATAAACAATTGTATACGCCAACTTTATAATTACAAGCAGACAACCTACTCACCTAACCTTTTCTTTCACATCAATCTGCTTAAACTCAAAGCTCGGAGGGAAATATCGGCGAACTAATTCTGTCCCCAAGTCTAAGAAATCATCCACTTCATTTGAATTAACAGCTGTGAGAATAAAATGATGGCGAATAATTTAATTACTGACTTGTGCATGATAGCTTTTTATTAAGATGTTAATACTCACTTCTACCATGCCCTGTCCTTCTTTCCTCTTTCCTCTTTTTGTCTCTTAGATTGGTTGCAAACTCACAGCACTCTTGGAAGACTTCCACACATTCTTTGCTTTCCGTTTTGCTCACTCTTTTCGCTCGTTCCTCACAACTAAACTTCATAGGAATCAGGGTGAAGCCATGGCGACAGCATTTCTGCAGTTCTGCTTTCTTAAATGCAGCTTCTACGCAACAAAAGTGATGAGCAGGAAAAACTGACAGTAATTGGACATCTTTAAGAGCAAAACCAGTTCAAAGCTGGTGTAAGTTTTCAATCTGATCACAATGCATGGCTAAAAAAGTCCAAAATGCCTCCATATTGACAAGTAAAACATATAAACACTGAGTGCACCTTTAAATTATGAAAACATAAGCTTTGAGAATTGATGCAAAGAGCAAACAGTTATTAATACTGACAATACTGTACCTTTTCTAGCCATTTCTGCTTGAATATCTATAAAACGTTTGTTGCGTCTAAAACCAGACTCGCAGCTGAAACCTAGACGCACAATGAATTTGGAAATATTATTTGCATATTGTAACAGCTCTTTCATGTACAGACGATGAGCCCCATTTCTTTCTTGAGCATTATTTGGTACCTTTTCTCATCATTGAACGGAATGAGGTTGAGTGGGAGATGAAGGTCAGGCCAGCATCATTAAAAACAGCAGCTGTGTTCTCTCCACCACCATATGAACACCCCAGATCATAAGACTGCATGGAGGTGAACACCTTCACACAGGAAAATAGGATACAGTAAATTACTTAAGAGCAGGTGTCCATAATACAGAGTAATTACCTAGTAAGTACTTAGTAGTAGCTGTTGTACTTACCATGTAACTAGGTTATGAAACAGTTTGTACTTACAGTTTGTAAATACGTAGCTGTGCTACTGTTACACATAAAATGCAGTATATGTTACAGACTTTATACAATGTATTGAATTCTAAACTTAAAGGTGCCATAGAATGGAAAACTGAATTGACCTTGGCATGGTTGAATAATAAGAGTTCAGTACATGGACATA
>JAUCMS010000028.1:7397308-7409865 GCA_032357445.1 Enteromius radiatus | reverse complement strand
ACACACTCTGTCAGTTTAAATCTAGATTAAAGACACATCTCTTTACTCAGGCTTACACTTAACACACTAATACACATTTATTAATCAAATCCTTTAAAGGATTGTTAGGCTGCATTAATTAGATCAGCTGGAAACAGGAACACTCCCCTTCACACACAATGTACTCATTACATCGTAAAAAGAATTGCATCTATGCTAATATTAGTCTGTTTCTCTCTTATTCTGTTCCTCAGTCCGTGTCCAGATCAGATGGTGTACCAGAACAAAGAGATGATCTTCATCGGAGACCAGAATACCTGGAAGATCTCTGTGGACAGTTCACCAGAACCAAATGCACACACACACACTATAAGTCCTTTACACAATCTGACATGTGCTTAATATTGAACTGGAGATTAGGTGCTTGGCGTTCGGCCAGAGGAGAACTGGCCCCAACTAAGCCTGGTTTCTCCCAAGGTTTTTTTTCTCCATTCTCTCACGGATGGGGTTTTGGTTCCTTGCCACTGTCGGCTCTGGTTTGCTTAGTTGTGGGCACCTAATTTCTAGTGATTGTCATCGTTTTGATTATAGAGACCATCTCTGCATTTGATAAATAAATAGTTTAATCTTGTCATTATACATTACCATCACTGTGTTCTCCTATTTGATAACGTTCAGTGCTTTGCTACAATCTGTATTGTTAAAAGCACTATATAAATAAATAAAGTGACCGGAACTAACTGTTGTGAGTGAACATTATGTCTCACCTTGCTCTGGACCTGTAGTGAGTATTTGTGTTGGTTGTTTGCTTGTATTTTCCCCCTCAGTATTAGTTGTTGCTGGTCTAGGAGTAGCTGTATCAGCGAGAAGATTTTGGTTAATGAATTGCATATTAATGCTTTTGCTTTAACATTTCTCGAGTGTTAAAATGTTTAAAGGATAACATGATTCTGACTGCTTATTTAAGTGATACTCCACCCAAAGGTGAACATTCTGTCATAGTAAAGTATTGTTTTCAGTCAAAGCATGGGGTTCTGTGCTGTTTCTCAACATTCTTCAAAATATCTTCTCTTCTTATTGCTCTTCAGAAGAAAGAAATACAAACAGACTTACAGTAAATAAATAATTCAATAAAATACATATGTGCTGTGTTTCAGAGTGAAACGTGGCACTGTGTTGTTTTACATACAAACAGCTCATGTTTTTAGTGTTTTAGAGTGGCTCAGTTCACAGGCCTACATGTCACTACACATAAACTAAATTTCTGTAAGGGCTGTGAATCTGGGTCACTTATAATGTGTATTCGGAAATGCCACATGCACCAGCCATCTACCCAAACTTGTAATGTAAAGTGCTTAAGAATTGGTTGTTGTTTTTGTTAAGAGAAACTTAACAGCTACATTTCATCCCCAAACTGTGCATCCCTATGGGAGTTTGGGGGGGGGGGGGGGTGAACTAATCCTTTAATGTTGATGATGGCAATATACCTGGTTTAGTAGTTGACTGGGATTTCAGATCTGTAACAGAATCAGATTAGATGCATATTATACAGCGATGAAGTAAATTATTCTGTATCTTTTTTAAGTCAAACATACAAAGAGGAACGCACCACCGTGACAGATGAAGGGCTGAGTTGTGTTACATTGAACATCATTCCATTTCCCTGATTGGTTCACCATCACTGTAACACAGTCCCGGTCTCTTCTGTTGTTACTTAACTGACTTGAATTCCAGAAACGGAAAGAAGAGCCACTCTGATCCGACCACGACCAAGTGTCTTTAAATAATCCAATCCATACAGGTACATTGTTTTTTGCAGTGTTCTTGACATCTTGATTTTCTGAAGAGGTTCTGACATTCACTAGATCTGTGTGAAAAGTTCTGCAAAATACTTGGGCCTCCCTCCAGGATTTGTTTTGCTCAATCAGGATATAGGTTTTAGTGGCTGTAACTGACAAATGACAAAGAAAAAGATTCTTATTGTCACTAAAATAGGTTTATGAGACTGGAGTGCTATTGTATTAAGTGAAGGTCAATAATGTATACTATGTATTGTCACAATACAATGAACAGTCAATAGTACAATAAAAAATCTCACCATTAAAGCAGACAAATTGCTTTTGTGTATCACAGCTATCACTAAACCATTTCCCGTTGTTGTTCATTGCAGCACAGCTCTCGTTATTACTTGTATCTGGTTGATTTTTGTCCCAGTGTTGGTATGTCTTTTCATTGTAGAAACTGTCCGACAGGGTCCAGTGCCATGTGAACACTTCACCTCTATAGAGTCCAATATACACATCATATGAAATATCAGTTATGTTTCCGAGCAAGATTTCCATCTCTTCTACATTATTCACAGTCGCCAGGTCTGTGTATTTCTCACGGCAGAATCTCTGAGCATCAGACCAGTTCTTTCTGATATTTATGAAGTGATACTGGTGAGATATTTGGCTTGAAGTGAAGGACAAAAGTTCTGGGAAAAAAAAAAAAAAAATTAGTAATGCTTTTCCAAAGAATTACCAGCACATTGACTGTAATCCAAGCTATGCCATGCATGACTAACATTTGAAAACATCCAGGTTACATATGGAAAAGTATTAGTGAAAAGCTCACATTACAGCAGAAAGACTGAAAAAGATTTGTGTGGTTCTTTTTAAAGTCAAATTCATAAAATAAAACTAAACAGGTTAAACACTTACCAAAGACAACGAGGAGAAAGAAAACCATGATGTTGTAATTTCAGGAGCAACACTGAGCACAGTGTGTGAGTAACACACATGGTCCATACAGCCTTATTTTCCTCTTTTTAAACACACCGCATCTGACACCATCAAATCAAAATCATAAATTGACATGGCATGTAATGACACAGGACTTAACTCAAAAAAACTCCCAAGTCCCAATTAAGGCATAACACTCTTACATTTGACAGGATATTTCAATCTGGAATGTGGAAATATAATACTTACATCAGTTTAAAATGTTCTTACTCCTTTATGTGTGATTATAGTCTGACCGTTTTAAACGCAGTCTGTGTTTTAAGAATGTTGTTTAACCCGTTGTCTACTTTACCTTTGAGAAACAATGTCGTCACACTCCCACAATCTTCTGCAACATATTTCATTAGAGTAGAATGAAGCTGCTGCTACTGCTAGTATTGAACGCTGAGTACATATTTTCAAAGATAATTATGTAGTTGCTATGACAGTTTTAAAAAACGATCATGTGGGCATGCATTCTGTGTGGGAATGAGGGAGAACAGGACACGTTACAGCTCAGACTGAATGCAGTGTCACACCTGAGGAATGTGTGTGTGTGTGTGGGGGGGGGGTCTTAATCAGTGTGAACAGATTTCACATTTTTTTCATAAGAAAAGGTGGCAAATTCACCACGTCACCTCAGATGACCCTGTTTAGCTGTCAAGGATTTAACTAAATGTGTGAATATTGAGCAAAAATGTAGGGCAAAACGTTAAGAGAAACTAAAAAATACTCATTACTGCAGTTTAAGAGAAATTTATGTGAAAAGTTGAATTGCGAGAAAAGTGTTTTATGAGAAAAGTGTTTTAAAAGTAATTCACATGAAACATTTTCAATGCTGTTAGAAATCCAAAAAATTATTGTGGCACAAGTGAGAATCAGCAAGACTCTTGTTTTGGTTTTATCTACGTGAAAACATAATTTATAGGTAAACGATTTATATGTAGGCTATGTCTAAAATGAGCTCATATGATGCCTTGAAAGTATGTGAGCTGTGTCTCTCTTTCCTGTCTAGTTGCCAAAAAGAAGAAGCATATGGCAAATAGATCTTAATTTTACTGGTTGAAAGGGATGTCATGTGACATTACTAAAATTACATTTTATTGGCTGAACATTATTGCTGTATTTTAAATGCAATTTTCTTATGCCTTTATGGCTTATATGACAATGTCTTGTAGAGAGCTTACTTGACTTTGTGATTTTTCTTCTTTAACTTTATAGTAGACATAAAAGGTGTCTTTCTATGATGCATTAATTAGACAATAATTAAAGAAAAAAGACAACCAACTTTAGGCTGTTTATTCTTAAATAATAATAAATAAAAATGTGTTCATTCTTAAATAATAATTATGTGATTATTCCAAACCTTGCAGACCAAATTACAAATTTTAATAACCAAAAGAACATGTAGTACTTTCTGCGTGTATATTTATTTAATTATTTGTTTATTTATTTATTTGCTTGCATATATTTCTTATGTGAACAGACTCTTAGTGTCCACTAGGAGGCTTGACTAACAAGGTATTTGTCTGGACGCAAACATTTATGGCGTAAACTGTAAAATATAGATAAAACGATGATTTAAAGGACACGAAACGTTGCTGTCGGAGGATTCGGCGTTTGATGGGTGAGAATGAAGTCGATATGTTCATATAAACTCTGCAAATTTCTGTAAAAATGACGGAAAAACAAACAAACACTTGGACGAGCTAGGCTAAGCTAAGCTAATACGGTCTGGCCGTATTATTTAGTCTCGCCAGTTGGGTTTAGCATACAAGTATTTGCTGCACAAAATAATAATTATACTTTTTTAAAGAGGGCATTAAGGTTGAAATGGTTAGACCAAATGGTCTGCTTTTAAGCATAAACAGTCCCTTAGCCTTCATTAGCATGTTAGCTGGGCTGCGCGCTGCGTGCTAAATAATAAATAATCTAAACGTTGCCAGGAGCAATAAAATAACGCTCGTTATTGTGCTAAGATGCACTTACAGCACAGATTTTTCTGTTTTAATCATATGCGATAAATTACATATGGAGTTGGCAAACATTAGCTCTGATAGTGTCAGTTTTGGTGGGGGTGATTATATGGAACAGATTTGGGCTGCGTCCCGAAACCTACTGAGCTCCATACCAAGGCAGCATGTTGGGCGATATGGGCGTGTCCGAAGTTTCGAACCTAGTGAGCTACCTATCTAGACTACATCGTAGGTCATAATAGACTGTTATTAAAACGTTCGAACGCTCTTATGATTCCCCAATATGCTGTCTAAGTAGGCAATTTATTAGTTTTTGATATACAGCCTTAGACATTGGCCTAATCTGCAGCAGGATAAATAGAGCTGTAAACAGCGGACAAAACGCCTCGTTTTCTTTCCTGATGTACACATCGCAATATTTTTTTCCATATTTTCTGAGATACTCAAGAGGAAACACATTTTTGAATAGGTGGATATTGCGAGTATGGCACCAGTTTTGCTTTCTTTTCCATACTTCTCTGAAATGATCATCTTGGGACTTTAATGACATATCCAGGAATATTACACACTCAGTGTATCGTGTCTAAAACCCTCTTCGTGTCCACTCTCTTTCAGTAGATTATCAGCGATCAACAGTCTCCTCTATTGGCCAGTCTAGTGTGCATCTATGAACTCCATACCGCCCTCCACTTCTGCCGTCAGTAGCCCTGTCAGCTCCATAGATTCGCCACTGTCAGCCGTCAGCTCGTCCATCGGCTCTCCCGGGGTTCCCGGCACACCATCCGTCGGCTATGGACCCATCAGCAACTCTCAGGTGAGCTCCATGTTGAAATACGCCTGGACTTATACATGATAAAAGGGCTGTATTAATAGTCTTTTACTGTGATGTGATGATGACTTTGGTTTTCTCATCACTCCTTGTCTATTTATCTCATGCAGATAAATTCCTCAATGTCTGTGTCTGGGTTACATGCTGTCAGCAGCTCTGATGATGTGAAACCCCCTTTTGGCTTGAAGTCTGTCAGTGGCTCTGGGCCAATGCTGTCCCAGAAACGCATGTGCGCCATTTGTGGGGACCGTTCCTCGGGTGTGTACTAAAACATAGAGCTTTCACAGTGTTTATTAGTGATGCACCCAGTTCATTTCTTTTGTACCCAACCTTTCATTTCAAGACCGTTTTGGTTTTGAAATAAAACATAAACGTAGCTAAAGATTTTAATTAAATGTAAATTGATTCTAGCATCATTTTCAGTCACAAAGAAATTTGGTTTGGTTATATATTAGGAACATACATGTCAGATATTCAGTCGAAGACTGTTATAAAAACTTTATCATGACAAATTTATTCCCAATGTGCATTAAATAGTATTGAGATTACGTCCATAGTGAGTATAGTGCATCTATTTAACAAGTGCTTTTCTCTAAAGTAATTTGTTTTATTTGAGCTTTTCTGGCTACAGACATCTCTCATGCCACAGTAAAGAGTGTTTAAATTGCATTTAATATTTGAATATCATGATGAAGTTGATAAAATGATAAAAACGATTCAAATCTAGAAAACATTTTTGACAACCTAGCTCTAGCATCTTCACAGCTCATGTGTTTATCTATTTCTTATCTGCATTGAGCATAAAATAGATGCTTACACAGAAAAAGGACATGGTTAAAGCAATTGCAGCCAAACACGAAAATTCATTTTGTTTGCTTTCTTGGTTGAATTGAATTGGTGCATCACTGCTTTATTTAAGGTCACGACATAATGCTCATTATTGTCTGGATCTAGTTAGTTTATTGATTTATTATTTAATTATACAATCGTTAATTCATTTAATAAGTACATTATGAATCCAACTCATATTCACATCTCATCTGCAAAAAACATGTTTTTAATTTTCTAAAACAAAATTAATTTAGATATATTTTGGCGGCGGAGGATTGATAATGTCAAAGAATTCTTCTCAAATCCTGACGTCATAATAAAGAAAAAAAGCCACTTTAATGGAATGAAAATTCTTTGAAAAAAACTATACTGTACTGGGATGTTGTTTACAGTGAATGTTTTGAAAAATGAAATTTCTTTGCAGCTCAGAGGTAAAGTGGACATGATTTGTGTGTACAGGGAAGCATTATGGCGTGTACAGCTGTGAAGGCTGTAAGGGTTTCTTCAAGCGCACAGTCAGGAAGGACCTGAGCTATACCTGCAGGGACAACAAGGAGTGTCTGGTCGATAAACGACAGCGCAATCGCTGCCAGTATTGCCGCTATCAGAAGTGCCTGGCCATGGGAATGAAAAGAGAGGGTGGGTACCTGTCAGCCTTCCACTAAAGATATATCACCTTAGTATGAAGTAATACATAAGCTCTGCCTTCAGTAAAATATAGGCTAGGTACTGTAGGTGGAGAATAGAGTCAGGTGAGAGGCATTGTAGCAGCATTATATAATGCAACTGGTGTTTGAATGGGTTTAATGGTAGATCAGCATTATGTGATGGAAATTCTGCATTGTTTTCGTGTGAAAAGGTGGTGTCATAGTACATGCTCAGAGGAGCACAAAGATCATCTAGAGTTACAGTGACAGCTGTGGATTGATTGGGTTTTGTTAAACGGTGTACAAATAGTACATTAGTCCACAGCTCCTGACATCTGATGGAGAGCATGTCATATGTGGGCGGGAAACAACAAGCAGGACAATAACTAGGGTTATTATTATGATTATACTTGACATTTGGCTCCATTAACTGCACTTGAATATTTGCATTCAACGCCTCACTCACTGAATGCTTTGTTTATGAATTATTATCGGAAGAGCTGAGAACTGTTGCTGTGGGTTAAAGGTTTATGTGTAATTTTTAGACAAAACTGTTTACAATAGTCAGCCATTAGGGATTTTAAATGGACAATACAGGAAGACACATCATTTTAATAAAATAGTGTCCATGCACAACATTGCTACAATATCATTAAGTTACAATATTGCTATATCTATGATATGTACAATTTGCAGAAAAGTGTCTTGCTCAGTGATTTTCTTTTTAAACTTTTGGTTTCCTGACAAGATCTTGTACCACTAGGCAACATCAACTAGTAGTACACTGCAGATGTCCAGATTGATTCCTTGATATTTATGAGTTTTCCCTCATTTGTTCTCCCCCAGCTGTTCAGGAAGAGCGTCAAAAGAATAAGGAACGGGATGGAGACTATGAATGCAGCAGTTCAGCCAATGAGGAGATGCCTGTGGAGAAGATACTGGAGGCTGAGACAGCTGTGGAGCACAGATCAGACTTGCACTCTGATTCCACTGGTTCAGTGAGTATATTTACACACCACCCGTGGCTGCGTATTATCCTTGTTGTTTAAAGTCTACATAACAAATAATATAACTAGACATAGACATTTACATTGACATTTACATTCATGTTCAGTTAGACATGAAATACTGATTTGAGTTTAATTATTTGAATGCAAAGCTTCTGTGAAGAAAGCAGTTGCTAGTTCAACAGCAAGTTCAAACTAGATTTAAAGGGGTCATAAAAAAACATTGTTTTTTTATTTTGTACTGTTCTCTGAGGTCCACTTAAAATGTTATCTGAATTTTTACATAAAAAAAACTATTTATGAGTAATAGCATATTTTCTGTCTGATTGGCTAATAGTTGTGTATGTTTGAGTCTATATTCCTAGATGGATACTGCAGTGATTTAGGTAAAAAAAAAAAAAACTTGATCTATAAGAAGAGACAAATCAGTAGTGATAATGTAATGGAAACTCACACTTGAAGTTGCAACATTACTGTTGGATTCCTTATCGGCACAGCAATCTTTCAAAACTAAAATTCATTCACCTTTTCACACTATTGCATCATAGAGTAGAACATTCCAAAAGCTGCGTTTTGGCAGACTGCCTTCATACAAAAGGTTTTTTGACTAATAACCAAGTTTGAGTTCTGAAACTAACAGGATGTTAGACACCTTATGTTAAAATATCAAGGGAATTTTGGCTTCTCAGTTCATGATTCTTTTAAGGTATATGGTGCAGTCATAGCACTTATCACACATTTCACCCCGTAAATAATAAAGGTGATGAAATATATTGATTTAAGATGAAACTGATTTAAAATCTTACCAGTTTGTTAGTTACCGTATAATAGCAGCAGCTGCGTATGTATGAAATGAATGAGTCCGTGATACCAGGATGACATTAATAAATGTACACATAATATTGAATTGAGTTTTATTATATTTGTAGCTAACCAAACGCAAAGCTTTCACCAAGACAAACTGTTCCGAGACTGCATTATTAGCTTTTACTGATTGTTGGAATGTGGTGACTGACCAATTAGAATCAAGCAATTCGGCAGTGCCGTGTAATACTCATTGTTAAACTATAACAATCAGGCAAGAGCAGTGATTTTAATCTCCCTTTGTCTTGATTAACAAAAAGGATACTTTGACTTGAGCCATAAAAAAACGGGTAGAAAATACCCTACCCATTGTCTGTGTGTTGTTCATAAAGAAGCTCAATTCTGGGCTCTCCCGTTGCTTTAGACGTGGCTCTCTGTAAACACGGAACGCATTGAATGGAGTTATTTGTGTATATTTTAAAATTGCTTAAATGTTCAAATTGGCCAGGTGTAATTGTTCATTTAAGCACATGAAGATGCGAAAGAGAACTTGATTCGGTCAAATTCCTGAGTGTCTTTCACATTGGCTCCAGGCCATCAGGCAGTCCTTATTGTTGAGCTTTAAAATGATATTAAAATCCATTTTTGTTTTTTGGCCAAGTGATTCCAAAAAGTGCATCCAAACAGAGACAGCGTTTCAGGGTGGGGGAAAGGAATATATTGTACACTCCGACTATAATAATAAAAATGTTTTCTCATTTTGTGCAGCCTAACTGGAACAGCCAAAATGCTGAATCCACAGAAACTGCATGAGTTCATACAAGTTTCCTGTTTCCCCAGAGCGTTTTGGAATACTCTGGGGTTTTTATTGCTTAATTTAACATCACCACTCATATAACAACTGCAATACTCTGAGCCATACACCCAAATGATTACATTTTGATGGCACTACCAGAGAGTAACCTGATTTTTTTACAAGATTACCGGTTTGCATGTAATCTGGTACAGTAGGATATTTCAACAAGATAGTATTTGGGAGTTATCAAAATAGTGGTGTTCATTCATGTAAACATGCTCGTTGTCAGCATTTGCCTTGTAATGAAAGTTGGTTAAAAGGTTGTAAGCAATTAATTTGCAAAGTTGTGCCAAGCATTGATTGTTGTTGACTGTTGCCAGGCAAAGTCAGTTTCCTGCTGGGTGAAAAACAGCTCTAATTTAAAGCTATTTAAATGCTGGTATTCCAAGAGCTGGTTTAGAGATTAGGATCTTTTGAATACTCTGTGTTTGGAGTTGAATATCCCCATAGACAGACTGACAAAGAATAAAGTACTCAGACGTTTAGCAGCTCTCAGATTCTCTTTTATTGTCCAGAAGTGCCAGAGACATTTGCTCTCACTCTCTCCTTCACTGACTCTGTGACTTCTCTGTTCTCCAGCCCAATGATCCAGTCACTAACATCTGCCAGGCTGCAGACAAACAGCTGTTCACTCTGGTGGAGTGGGCCAAGAGAATCCCTCACTTCTCTGAGCTGCCCCTGGATGACCAAGTGATTTTGCTCAGGGCCGGTACGAGCGTCTGACATTCTCACACTCATTTAGTCATGGCTTCTCTTATATCGTTTTATTTTGGAACACAGATGTATTACCCACCCCCCCCCCGTTTACACTAGTTCGTTTTGCTTTTAAAATGCATAACCTTTGCTACGGATATTGTTTACACTAATCAGGCGTTTTTAACACAGACCCCGCTTTAGTTTAAAAACTTTGGGGTAGCATTTCAGTGTAAATGGAGCAAAACGGAGACTTTTGAAAATAATGGTGTGGCTGCCCACATTTGCTCTGCATATCATTGACGACTGTGTAAACTATAACATCATTGTACCCATAAATATGTGTTAGTAGGTTCTTCATTCAGTCGCTCCAAACACACATCCATTATCTAAATATAAGATAGATATATATATTTATATACACATCTACACTTGTACCTGCGTGAATGGTCATGAGTTTTAGGTTGTGTAGTGTAAACAGAGATCATTTCTAAAACGCAACGTAAACGTCAGTGTAAACGAGGTTTGTTTTCAATCTAAAACACTGTTTTAAAACGAAAACGCACTAGTGTAAATGTGGCCTTAATGTACACGAAAAGCATTTTACAAGTTGATTATGATTTTTGTGATACAGGATGGAATGAACTCTTGATCGCTGCCTTCTCTCATCGCTCCATCAGCGTGAAGGATGAGATTCTGTTGGCCACAGGTCTACATGTGCCCAGAGACAGCTCTCACAATTTGGGCGTGGAGGCCTTTTTTGACAGGTCACAATGAACTCTGGCTTTACCACTGTTTAATAATGCAGGTCTTTAAGAGTCTTAACATGTTCGTAATATCTTTACAGTGAAAGTGAACACAGTGCAGAGGTGGGAGCCTTATTTGACAGGTAATACCTGCTTCTTTTCTGTTTACCTTCATACCTGTGTTTTTTGGGATGGAGACCCCTCCTGTAATTTTGTTGTTGTTTGGTAATTTATGATTATTAGTCACATTTTTATTTATTTTTTAACCTCTTTAGGGTGTTGACTGAGCTGGTCTGTAAGATGCGTGATATGCAAATGGACAAAACTGAACTTGGCTGTCTGCGTGCCATAGTTCTGTTTAACCCAGGTGAGCATTTGTTTAGGTTTATCTAAAAATTCAGCAGAAGTCAGTAGAGTTTGATACTTCTGAATTTGACTTTGTTCTTTAATTGATTCTAATTTGTTCAAGGGATAGTTCATTTGCTCTTTACCCTTATATTGTTCCAAACTTTTATTTATTTATTTTTTGTCCATACACTGAAAGTTAGTAAGGTCCAATGTTGCAACCAGCATTCATTGTACGTACAAAAAAGTTCACCCACTCTCATGTTAATCTTGAGTACATAAAGAATAGTACTGTGTCCTTCTTTTCTCCCAAAATTCTTTCGTTTTATCTTATTTATAAAAGAAAGTTACTACTTTATGGTTTGTGTATGGGTGCCCATACAAGGAGTTCATGTCCTCAAACTTGTAAGGAATAGAATATGAAATAGAATCCTTTTTTTGAAACTTTGGCAGTGTTTAGCTTGAGAGTCCAACTCTTTAACAGTGTAAATAACTCAACATGCATGAAACATTGTTTAAACATTCTTCAAAATACCTACGAACATGACAAATAATAATTGATTAAGATTTTGTAGAATTGTACCTATAATAGCCTCAAAATGTGTCATGTTAATGCCTTTAACAGTGTCAGTATAGATCAGGGGTGGCGAACTCCGGTCCTGGAGAGCCGCAGCCCTGCAGAGTTCAGCTCCTACCCTAATTTAGGCCCTGTCCACACGAAGCCGGTGCGGTCCGTATCGGATCATTTTTTTTTCGTCGTCTCAAGAAATTTCTGCGTACACACGAAACCACTGAAAACGATGTAGTATATATGCCAGACCAGTATGGTGCGCTGTAATTCTGCCATAGCAATACACTATACACGGAGAAGAAGACTTTGAGCATGCGCATAACCTTGCGCGCTGTATACGAACATATGGTGTTGTCCATTATATACTGCATATAGAAGCAATAGATTTTGATGTAATAAAGGTAGTAGGCTTAGTAGCAACACAAACACAATCATGTAGTTGACCATTATTGTTCTTGCTGTTACGTGTGATGCAGCCGACACGTGATGTGATGACATCATCGTTTCACAA
>JAUCMS010000028.1:7385667-7396165 GCA_032357445.1 Enteromius radiatus | reverse complement strand
TAAGTATGGATGCTCCAGTTACCTGACTGGTTTAGATAAGTGGGGTTTACATTTTGATAGAACCATTTGAGGCTTTTAAAACACTGTGGATGATAAGCTTTAATCGTATGTAAGTGTGCTTCACCATCTCTTAAGTTTGGGTGCTTTCTTCCTGTACGGCTAATTTATTTTGCCCCGACCTGTAAGGACTGGTCAAGCGGGTAGATAGATGAATGAATTCATTCGGTATTATAGGTTTAAATTGACATTTACTTTGCTGGTGTGAGAAATCTGGCAAAGAAATCTATATGCAATGAAGCTTGAAATGATGCAAAACAGAATTTGTTTAATCTCCAAAAAAGCAATTTACGTGATATTGTGCAATGTTAAGCCTAAATCCAGAGGTGGACGTGAGGGAAATGCAAGCACTCTTTATTATCTCACGCACTCATTTTATTATCACATCGTGAGTGCCTAACTGACATATGCTTGATGTTTTTTTTTATTTAATGTTTGACAGAAGAGAGGACACACAAAAAGATGAATTTCTGTTCATGTCATCAGCAGACATCGTACGAAGCAGGCCGATTTTCTTTTGTTTTCTTTTTGTTGTGCTGCCTGAAGTGTCCTAGGCTGAAATTGTCTTAAACCTGCATTGGTTTTACTAGTTAACTGTCAATTAATAATACACTCTCTTCTCTTATCACATATCAGGTAACTGTGTAAGAGTGATAATTCCTTAAGTAAACTGCACTACACACAAAAAAATGTCATTCCTTTTTTCTTTTTCTTTTTTTTTTTCTTTGACCAGTGTCAGATTTTTAATTTCTTTTTTTTTTTTTAATATTACTTTTGGTGCTTCGGAATCGACATTTGATATTACAACCCTAAAAAGTGCACATGTAAAACTGCAAAAAGGAAACGTACAGCTGTCTTCAGCTTTATAGAGATACTAAATCTGAGCAGTATGAAAGTTCATTGGTGTGGACTTGCTGTTTGTATTTGGAAAACCTTCCAACTTGAAATTTTTACAATTAATTTCTTCTAGTACTGTGCAGACCCTATTGTTCAGGGACATTGTGTAGCTATTGTGTAGACATAGACAGGCTAGGAATCAGTATATATTCTCTTGCTTTTATCACTTTCTTTAGTTTGTAGTTGGCATACAACTTGCAGTAAAGACATAGTTTGCACTGGATTTTACCATGAATCCTAGACTTTGGATTTTGTCTTTTATTTCCTTTCTGTGATCTGAGCTTATTTGCTTTTTGTTTTTTTCTTTTTGACCTACCATTGAGAATTTTCTTTTCTTTCTTTCGTTCTTTTTTTTTTTTTTTTTTCTTGCTTTTCCATGGCATCTTTCTGTCCTTGCTGAAAAAGTTATGGGGACAAATGCAAGCTCACTTTTGCCATAGATATATCTAACAAACAAACAAACAAACACACACACAAACACAAGGTTGTTTTTGTATGGTCTTGTACAACCAACATCTTTACTGCATTAGGCATGTTACATGTCTGTTGTTGCACTAAAATTGTCATACAATTATGATTGTAATGAGATTCCATCAGTTTCGATGTTGTCACAGCTCGTTTTAGAGGAGCTCTGTGACACTGCAAAAGAACCATCTGCTGTACATGACCCTAAATAAAGGTGGTGATATGTCTAACAACTCTGTTCTTGGAGAGTTCATGTAAATTGCATGTTCTGTGCTTTTCAGTTGATTTGTTTTTTCTTGTAATCTCACTACGGGACTTTATATTTAGCCCGCAATTGCACATTTACTTTTTTTTGGGCTATGTTTACACTAGAGCATTTTCGTTTAAAATGCATTAAAACTTTAGCTATGGTTACACTTGTTGTTTACAACCCTTAAAAACGCGAGAGACTTAAAGGAGCTGTATGTAGGATTTTGATTGTACTAAAGCATAAAAATACCATAATATGTTTGCAGATATTCTAAGTTAACATACTTGGTTATCTGAAAAACAACGCTACAGTCAATTATAATAATAAATGTGTGTTCCGGGCTGGAATGGAGGACGTTATTGTGGTTTGTGAAAGCTGCCCACTGCTGGTTTACTCAACCCTGTTTTGGAAAACACAACGTATTCCATCGTCATCGCACTTGTTTCGGTTGGTGTCTTCAATTTGGCAACCTGCGTGTGAGACAAGTCTAAGTAGGAGGGGCCGGGTGAAAAAAAACGTCTCCGATATTTTGAATTTGAACTGCAATACGTAGTTAAACCACTCGGTGTCAGTTCTACATACAGCACCTCTAAGCTGAAAAATTCTAAGTTTGTGTTTCAGCATACAGTGAAAACGCCAGTGTTCGAGGATCATTTTTATTTTAAAATGCGGTTTTAAAACTAAAATGCACCAGTGTGAAAAGGGACGTGTTTCATATGACAATACCTCCCACAGCTATAACTTTTCCTCGTTAATTGCAGCTATACCTCTCAAAATGCTTTTTTTCTTGTAATTGTTGCAATGTTACTTACACCTTACAAATGGTGCTGCGTCTTAATTTTCTCAAATGTGTCTAGTTTTCAGATAAAGGTTTTTTTGTCTTGTAATCGCGAACCACACAATGTGAGTTTGTATTTGTATTTTTTTCGTATCAAACTTGTCATTTTTAAATTGCTTGTAACGCTAGTAATTTATAAAGTTGCAATTACAAGAAACATTACATCTCAGTGTTACTTAATACTTTGCAAATGTGACTGGTCTCCAAGTTGTGTATATTTCAGTATTTAATCATGACTTTACAGATATTGCGACTTCAAATAATACATCTCCCAGCTGTGTCTTTACATTTTACAACGTGACGTTATTTAGAAAGTTTATTTCACAGCAAACAGACTTTCCCACAACAGTTTGGTTCGACAGAATCATGTTTTCATCTGAAAACAATTACACTCGTACCAAAAAAAGAAAATCCAACTCCGTGTTCTGGGTGTTGCTGTAAAAGCTTTTTATTGCAAAGTACAGTAAATTCTTTTTCCATTTGGAATTTAGAAGTCAGATTTTCACATTCTCGATCTTTTATTCAAACCCAACTTTTTATGGCACTTGAAGCTATGGGTGAAACTCTGTATGCGAGTGCAATAATATCAAAGGCCATTTGAGCAGGGCTGATGGGTGCATGACAATGTTTCAAGTCTGTGCTGCGTAAACACATGAAACAAAATCTACGTTCACAGGGTATTGAGACGTCACAGGCTCTATCCATTTAGCCACAAAATTAAGACACAGCCTGCTGACGTTGTTATTGTTTGAACCATGCATGGCTTATTTTCTCTTAAATTAGAATTTTCACAGAATAACACTGCTTTTGACCTATAATACACTATTCTATACAAAACACAAACAAAAACATGAACACAACAAAAAATAAAAACGTTGAAGTGACATTTACACAATTGTACAGCATCGCATGTCTCATGTTTAGCCTCTACATCAAGGTTCTACTTTACACGTATCTAATCTCTTATCCACATAATACTCAGAGTAAAAATCTGAGGGAAAAAGGTGAAAAAAAAGTCTCTATAATACTCAATTTTCCAATTCCTTTCGAAATTGCATGCTACACATGATAAGGTGCTGAATGGTACTACTATTATTGACAGTGGACGTGTCTCTCTGCTAAATCTGTCAAAAAAAAAAGCTGATTGATAAATTTTATCACAGTGAGAAAAAAATTGCAAACGTTTCTTTGACTGTTCAATCACTACACCTTCGTTACATTTGGTAATTTAACCAATGCTGTGGGTCTGTATGAATCGTATAATCGCAGCACTTTTTCCATACATCCATGGATTTTGACCAATTGTTAAGAAACAAGTAGTCCATATCACTGAATTTGGGCTATAATTTGAAGTTTTTAAGTTAACTTTTTACTTGCAACGTATATCCAGATTAGTTTAATAATGTAGCGAATTGTACGTTTTGCGCCAACTATAAATTCTTTAAAATCGTTCCCTCTTCTTTCCTTTCCTGACCAAATAATCTAATTCTTACAAAAACACATTTTTTTCAAGGCACTCATTTTTATAATGCCATCATTCATTTTTAACCAAATATGGCTAGAAGTCCTTTCATTTAAATCGATGATTGCCTACTTGTGCATGATGCAAGTTACAAAACGAATGTACTATTACAGAGAGAGAATGTACTGTATGAGGAAAGGACACATCTAGAGGGACAAGAAAGATGACTTTCTAGTTAGTTTGCATTTGTGTGCAGACATTTGATCATCTGTATCAAAGTAAAACAGGTTTCGATCGCACAAAAAGACATCAGCAGAAATCAAAAAACCTTAACTCTTGCTCAACTTCAAGCTGTAACTGGACATGTAACATAAGAAGCCCTGCTTTTTTTAAAAGCAGGTAAAACAAACACGTTTTACCACAGCAGTACACCAGAGAAGAATCACTGCTGATTTACATGAGATATGAATGCTGAAGGTGCTACTATCAATACAACCTGAATTCAAACGAACAGCCAGCACAACCAAAAATATTGAGAGGGCATCCAGTCATCTTCAAACACAGTTCTTTGGGATCATTCTGAAGGCCACAGCGGTAAGAGACGGACATTCGTCTCTGTACTGGAGAACTGGACAATCAGCATTCTGCAAGCTGTGTGTGTGAGAGTCTATAAATGTTGTGCATCAGGAACTGTGCTTGTTCTCTTTCAAAAATGCATCGAAATGGATGTTTGGGATATCATTAATAGTCCGTAGGAAAAGTGAACATGCACCTGAGTGGTTTCAATGCTACTCTTAGACCACCTTGGGACAAAATGCATAAGCTAGTAAATGGAGTGACTACACGTCCCAGGATAAGTAAAGTATAATGGGTTAGTGATTATAATCCCTTTCACCTGTGAGAATACAAACAGTCCACTGCAAAAACCGTCGTAAAAACACAAACCCAGAAACATGCACCGGCTTCAGATGAAAGCAAACTTGAGCTAAAGTGACCTGTTCCAGCTCATTTGAGTTTAGATGTTTGTGCCAAGACCCTGAGCGGATGCAGTCTCACACTTGCATCTCAGAGCTGCCAGCCAATCCCAGCGCCTCCGCCTCTTCTGGTGTAAGACCGTTCTTCAGTGTTCTTCTTACTGTTTGAGAAAAACAAGTGGTGACTTTTAGTATGGGAGCAATCATCACAAATTTTAAGTATTAGGGATGAAGAATATGGTCTTGCAGAATGTGCTGTATAAGTACTGATAAACAGCCAATAATATAATACACTATTGAGAAAATTGTAAGATTTTTGAGTTTTCTCAACATGTTTTTGGTTTATACAACAAAAAGTTAAGAACACTCAAAAAGAAGCTAGTTGCCTTAAACTTAGCTACCTTACTATCAACAAGCAGCAAACTAGAAGTATATTGAGGCAAAAGTTGTAGTGTATGGTTTATTAATAGCAAGAATTGCACCTTAAAATAAAGTGTGACTAATAATGAAAAGGAATATTCTGCATAAAAGATATTAAGAATATTTAAATGTACAGTGCCCTCCACTAATATTGGCACTCTTGGTAAATCTGGGCAAAGGTGGCTGTGAAAATACATCTGCATTGTTTATCCTTTTGATCTTTCATTCAAAAAATTCACAAAATTAAATTTACGATGAAATAAATGTTTTTCTCTAATACATATTAGCCACAATTATTGGCACCCAATTATTGCTGTGTCCTTTTCCCAAGATAACAGCTCTGAGATTTCTCCTGTAATGCCTGACGAGTTTGGAGAACACCTGATAGGAGAAAAAAAGAGCATTCCCTCATCCAGAATTACTCCAGATGCTTCAGATTACCAGCTCCATGATGGATCTCCTCTTTAGTTCACCTCACTCAGGGTTCAGCTCAGAGGACTGCGACAGCCATGGCAAAAGCTTCATTTTGTGCTCAGTGACTAATTCTTGTGTTTGTTTTGATGTTTGTGTTTGGATTATTGTCCCAGTGTGGAAGACCCAACCATGGCCCTTTATAAGATTTCTAACAAATTCAGTGAATTATTGGGTTTTATCTGTTGGTATTTGATAGAATCCATGATGTCCAGGACCTCCAGCAGAAATATAGACCCACAACATCAAAACCAGGAGGGTAACCCCTTCATAGGCATTAAGAGATATAGACTCACAGGATTTGCGGTTGGCTCTGGAGCGCCTCCTCTCACGGGGCTGTGTGCGCTGACTGGGGCCCTGAGTGGCTGATTTCACAATGCGTTCCATGATCTCATCTGCTGTATCATTTGTGCAATTAGAAGCGTCTTCATTGGCAGCAGACAAAAGTGCCGTATGTCCTGGAAATGAGATGAGAAGAGAGAACTGGTTTCAATACTTCAGCCCTTTAAGGACATGTACAGCTCCTGCAAATCAGCATCATGTGTACCTCTGAACCTATGAATATACCTCGAGTGGCTCGAGTCCGTGTGCGGAGGCCGGGGAGTACAGAGGACGGAGTGTCGCCGCCCTGCAGGCCGGTGCGAAGTACTGCAGTCATCTGCTCATGTTCAGCTGCGTCCTCTGTGTAACCCAAACCCTGCGGCTGACTCTCCTGACCCTCCAGAGGAGTTCCTGCAAACTTCCCACTCTGAGGACGGAAATAAATAAGAAATCAACCGATCATAAATAAAAGTTACACTCAGTAGCAATAGCTTTTTTTATGCTTATTTTGTTTGGTTGTGATAAATAGGGCTGTCAAAATGACTTTTTAAAGGCATAATTTTAAGTTATATTATATTTCAAAATATATATTTCTTCAAAGAATAATAAGATAACACTACTATCTTTGGAAAAAAAATGCACAATGTTTAAAATAATGTTTATTTTAAAAAAAAATAATAATAAATTTGCTAAAACAATTTGAAAAAACAGCACTGTGCACATATGTATAATTAAATAAAGGAACGAATACCAATCAAAGACTACTTTCTTCATTTAAAAACTTGACATGCAGAAAAACCACCATAAAGTCCTGAGATATATTTTTATGGAGATGTTTTCTAAATTCGACGAATATTCAAAATTTGAATTATTTTTTGACAGCCCTAGTGCTAAACATCAGTGCTTTATGGTTGAAAGCAATCTTACCATACTCAAAAACAAAAAATACACATCACCCCAAAACATCATTATTCATAGAGGTTTAGTATATTATTCACACATTAGTCATTTATTATACGTCAAAGCACCAGTATTGAAAGTTCCACATAATCAATGTTACATCTATTAGTTTTGAATTATTAATAGCAGACATTTAATTTAGAGTTGATCTTGAAATAGCTTTACTGCATCAGCTTTGCTCAACATCATGTTACATTTACAATAGTTTAACATGCTCTTATCTTGTCTGAATTCACATGGAGAGACGCAATGGAATGTGAAAAGATAAGAATATTGATCTCCAAGTGATGCTAATAAACAAATTTTGTGAGAAGCACGTACGAATAATTAGCCACGGCTGGCTTTGCATTCTCCAATCAGCCTATTATCTGTTCACCCAATCGGAACCAAGCGTCTACGCCTTAAATAAGCTCGATTTTCTCCCTTCCGCATCCCGCCACCACCCCTACTCCGCCATTGGTCTTTACCTTCCTCCGAGGGGGGCATGCAGGGTTCGAGCCAGACAACGAGCTCTGCCCTCGCTAGGGTTAAAACTACTAGGACTCAGAGTCCGCCGAGCTCCCGACTCGTTCCCCTGGACAGCACACCAAACACGCTTTTCTATTCGCATTATCAGGAAGTGTGAACTCGTGAAATCCCTAATTCAGTACAACTTGTAAATTCTCTTGTAATACATGCCAGACATTACAGGTCAGTGAAGTCATTCAAACCCACCCATGCACAAGTGTAGAAAAGCACACAGATACACGCATACCTCATCATCCTCTTCCTCATCACTCTACAGAGAAGAAATTAAAGAAGTCACATGGTGGAGAAGATGAGCAGGAAATGTTGGGTTGAAAAACATCTTTGGTATTTGGTATTCAAGATTTCGAAACAAATTCCAAAATGTACTATTTCATGTAATTTCATTAACTCTTCATTAACTTAATGATTTTCTTTTCTTCTTTTTAACTGCCAAAATTCTGTCAAGGTCACACATTAACTCAAATGTAAGTAATTAAATAAATAAATAATTTTAAAAAAGCAATCAAGCATTTTTTTTTTTTTTGGTCTTCACAAGTACATTTTGTCTAATGGACACAAAATAAAATATTGTGTGTGTGTATATATATATATATATATATATATATATGATTATTTGTGTGTGTGTATATGTACGCACTTTTTAATTTTTTAACTGTTGTTAGTAAATGGTAAATTATAAATTATGTATACATCATGGCAATATTAATGCATTTGTTTCTTATTTTAAATTACTATTCCTAGACTTTGGGATAAAATGTGACCTACATGCTTTTGCTTATTTAAACAATTGTTAATAATAATAATCATATGTAAAATTATCATAAAAACAAATATTTAACAAGACGCCTTAAAAAACTAAAATAACAAAAATGCATTATAATAATGAGAAGTTGGGGGGGGGGGGGTGTTTGCTTAACTGCTAATAAACTGCAAAAATATTACTTTGTTTTATTACTGCATGTGGTTTAAAAAAAAAAAAACCGAGCACATAGTTACGAGGTGTTCTCAGAACGAGGTTTCAGAAATGTAAACACACATCTTGTTTCTATATAATCCACCTGGACTTATATTGTTTTCCAGCAACATGTATAACTGAACTTACTCCTTTACCTCCCCGCTCTACCTCTACAGAGCCAGAGCCTGCCTTCAGCGCTCCTACAGGGACATCCAAAGGTTTGGATTTTCACACAGAGATTGAATTAGACACCCCTCTTAGACTGAGGAAGACCCCCGCCAAGCATAACATGCCATGAAGGGCTATCCTGGCTATGACATCTCCCATGAGAGGCATTAAATTGGCCTCCTACAGTAACAAATACCCAGGGCAGGTCCAGAGCTGCAAAACCCATGACAATAGAGCGCTTGGTTTACAATGTTTTATTACTGTAATGCAAGTGCTGAGCATGTTTTGTGGGTATCCTGAGCACCCTGGGGGGGGACTAAGAGAAATGGAACATACACACGAAAAGAATAAGACCTTGCTGGTCTCAAACGTGAACGAGACACTGGAAACATCAGATAGAATAATGACTCCCTCTTGTGGTGCAATGATGAAGCACAGAAAATAAGCAAATAGCTCAGGAAATGAGAGGGAAAACAAGCGGAGAGCTGAGGCCTTTTTCTGTACAATAATTATAGAACAAATAACAGTTTTCATTTCAGATATTTGAGTTAAACTTTTAAGACCTGAAAAATAATATGCCCTGAAAAATCATGAAAAGATTGCTATAGAAATTAATCAATAATGTTCAAAATTACAATTTTAAACTTTTATTAATGTTAATTTATAAACAAACTGTTCATTGTTAATTTACATTTGTTCATAATACATGAACCGATTTGTACAACTTGAAGTTAAACACGTCTTTTATTAATTAACATCAATCTAGATTTATAGTAAATGTTGTTCAATGGTTTACGTTAATGAAAGATATTCATAAAACCTGAGGGGAAATGTTAACAGTTTAAAACTTACTGTAGTGTTATCACTTCCCCCTTAACCCATGATTAAAAGTTAATCCAAAAAAATGGTCATCATTTACTCATTTCAACCTCATATCATTCTGAAAATATTTTGTAAAAATGACACATTACCCACAAAAATGTGGGTTCAACAGAAAAAAGAAATTCAAACATGAGAGTGAATAAATGACAGAATTTTCTGTCTTTATGAGTTTCCTTCTGTTGAGCACAAAGATATTTGGAAGAAAGTGGGAAAAAGTATATATCAGGCAAAATATATATATAGTATAATAGTATCATGGTATTACTAAGTCAATAACTACCATCTGTTTGGTTTTTCTTCAGAATATCTTCTTTTGTGTAAATGATAACAGAACTGTAATTTTTGGGTGAGCTATCTCTATAAACTGATCCTTGTATGGTAATCTTGTGCTGCAAACCTTCACACTCACCTCTGTTATCATTTTGCCGCGGGTCTTGTTCCTCTCGCGGTGATTGGCTCGTTTCTGTTTCTGTTGCAGCACTCGCTCTCGGGTGGTGCGGTACTCAAGTGCAAATTCACTCAGAATCTTACTGAAGCGGTGGATGCTCACCTCTCGGATCGCATACGGCGGGTGGCCCAGGAACAGCAGGAACGAGTGAAACCTGTCGATCAAACACAGACTGTCAATTTACCTGAACTTAGGACATCTCTACAACACCACAGGACAGAAAGACAGCAAAAATATCATCTGAACAACATATAGATCATCTGAGATATGGAAAATGATATTTGAAAACTGATCTTAGACTGAGATAGATATATATATATATATATATATATATATATTAGTGCTGTCAAACGATTAATCGCGATTAATCGCATTCAAAATAAAAGTTTTTCTTTACATAAT
>JAUCMS010000028.1:7351457-7377957 GCA_032357445.1 Enteromius radiatus | reverse complement strand
CTGCAAAAATGTCAACAATTCTGTGTTTTTCTGTCAATATGGGGTGCTGTGTGTACATTAATGAGGGAAAAAATTAAATTAAATAATTTTAGCAAATGGCGGCAATATAACAAAAAGTGACAAATTTAAGGGGGTCTGAATACTTTTCGAACCCACTGTATATTCTGTGGAAGGAAATGTTTGTCCAATCAAAACGAATATATTTTACAGTCTATACACAGTATTACGTTAAATTACATAAGAAGTAACTGTATTTTAATTTTAACAAATAAAAATCATAGTAATCTTTTACTTTACTTTTTCAAGGGAACTAATCACTTTGTAATTAGTTATATCCAAAACTGCATCGATCTTATCAAACAAACATATCACAGTTTCCACAAAAATATTAAGCAGTACCACTGTTTTCAACATTAATAATAATAAAATAAAAGTTTCTAGTTCCCACAACAAGCCTGCTTCGGCCATCATGATACACATCTATTCTCCCACACCTAAAAGGAAATACGGATCCTTCAGTCTGTTCTTACTCTCACGCTGGCCACTGAGCTGAATAGAAAAGGCATTTCTTTAATGTGGAAAATTACCCCAAAAATGGCTTCCTGAGATATGAACACAAAACCGGGATATGTTTAATGTTTACTCGCCGAAAAGGCACGCAAGCACCTGAGGGCTATTTTGGGACTTGGATGGAGAATATTTCTGGAGGAGCAGAGCCATGATGGTACTCCGTCTGCTGCCAAAGAGGGGGAGAGGAGGGGCTCAGAGGAAAAAGGGAGGGAGAATGGGTGGAAAATGAAAAACAGCTGGAAAAGTTTGCTCAGAGCAGAGAGGAGAGGAAACCCCATGCAGGCCACATTTCTGAGACACCATCTTAGAGCAAACAAGCCAAATAATATGATAGATCTTCATCTAAGAACATCAATTCATCTCCAACACTGAAAACCTGTGATGATGAACATCAGTGTTCATTTTATCAGGTCAGGAATTTTTCTCCGTACATGAAAAAAATGTTCATGGAAGCATAAAATGAACTTTGTTATGCAATCTTGAATGATGGTGCAGTTCATGTTTCAGTTTAAAGCACACAAAAACTTCAAGATCCTTGAACAGGCTGTATTGATTTGGTTTAGAATGTTTCAGCCAAGCTACGACTTGTGACTTGACTTTGTTTTGAGTGGCAGCAGGATTTATGGATCCCAGAAAGCACCTTTGATTAAGCTTTTAGGTAATACAAGGAATCCATCATAGCCAATCAACCAGCCTATTACCATTCTGACCTACATTCTGCAGTTCCTTTTTAAACATGTGCGATCATGTCATAAGAAAGAGCTGCACAGGCCGCACATGGGCAACGGAAGGTGTCAGAATTCATACCATGTGTTACAGAAGAAAGGCCCAGAAAAGATCAAAGTAACTTCCTAGCAGCTACAGCTTGTGTTCACATGTGCTGATAAAAGCCAGGTAAAACCAAAGTAGAACAATATATACAGTGCCCTCCCCTAATATTGGCACCCTTGATAAATCTGAGCAAAGGTGACTGTGAAAATAAATCTGCATTGTTTATCCTTTTGATCTTTCATTCAAAAAATGAACACAATTCTAACCTATCATTGAAGTAAAACAATTGAAAATAGGGAGAAATTCTTGTGATGAAATAAATGTTTTTCTCCAACACTTGTAGACCATAATTATTGGCACCCCTAGAATTTTATGAGTAAAATATCTTTGAAGTATATTCCCACTCATATACACAATTTCTGCTGGAGGTCCTGGACATCTTGTTTAGACACATGGCATCATGGACTCTGTTAGAAATCTTATAATGGGCCATGGTTGGGTCTTCCACTGGGACAATAATCCAAACACAAACATCAAAACAAACACAAGAATTAGTCACTGAGCACAAAATGAAGCTTTTGCCATGGCTGTCGCAGTCCTCTGGGCTGAACCCTGAGTGAGGTGAACTAAAGAGGAGAACCATCATGGAGCTGGTAATCTAAAGGGTCTGGAATGACTCTGGATGAAGGAGTGGTCTCTTTTCTCCAAACTCGTCAGGCATTACAGGAGAAATCTCAGAGCTTATCTTGGGAAAAGGAGGTAGGAATAATTGGAAGTAATAATTGTGGCTAATATGTATTATAGAAAAACATTTATTTCATCATGAGTTTTTCTCCCCATTTTCCATTGTTTTACTTCAATAATAAGGTTAGAATTTTGTGAATTCTTTGAATGAAAGATCAAAAGGATAAACAATGCAGATTTATTTTCACAGCCACCTTTGCTCAGATTTACCAAGAGTGCCAATATTAGTGGAGGGCATTGTTTATATATAGTTTGACCACAAATGATCAGTTTGAGTAATTTTTTGACAAAAAAGTAGTGACATTTTGCTGTTTAGAGTTAATAGCTTCATCCAGTGTTTTTGATCATATTTTGTTGTATTATGCCCAGTAAGACCGTAATTAACTGGTTCAGGTGTGTGTAATCAGGGTTGAACCTAAACTCTGCTGGATAGTGGCCCTCCAGGAACTATGGTGTAGTGTGACGTTACATCTCATTTTAAGTAATATCATCTCTATGCTTACGGATAACTCTGGATCTACCACTAACTATGACAACATTGATGCAAAAATAAATTGTGCAATATGGATGTAAACAACAAAAAAGCAGACCTGATGGCTAAAATTTGGAAGAGATATTGAAAAGAGAAAATTTAACAGTACCTTTGTAACTGGGAGCTCCTTGGATTTCGTCTCAAAGAGGTTTTCCAACTTGGCTATGTCCAGTTTGACCGGATCAAGTTTGGACCACAGTGACTCCCTGCATCTCTTGTGGTTGCTGTACTGCCAGTCTATAGGTCTGATCTCATTCCAAAACAGCCGGATTGTCTTCTTCTTCTTCTGGAAGAGCAGGGGCTCTCCTCGACTAAGCTGAGGAGATCCGAGATGTGGGGGTGGTACTGAAGCCAAAAAAGGCGGTGGAGGGGGCATCATCATGCCAGGGATAGGGGGAGGTGGAGGGCATCCAAATAAAGGTGGCGGGGGTGGAAGGCTTGGCAAGCAGGGAGGTGGGGGAGGAGGTGGCGTGAGGTCACTTGACCCGATCACATTCCCAACATCCAAAATGTCTACATCATCCTCCTCTCCCAAGTCTGTGAAGTCCAGCTCTTTGATACGTAGCTCCCGTGGAGTTGCCATCAGCTGGTCCCATATGTGGTCTGACTCCTTTTTAGGGGGTGTTGGTGAAGGAGCCGGCAGAGGTTTTTCCTGTGCTTGCTGCTTTTCCTTCCCAGAATGCTCCAACTCATGAGGCAATACCAGTCCTTTCACCAAATCTCCAAATTTCTCAGCCACAGCCCGTACGCTACCCTGGTTTTCCAGATGCTCCAAATCCAGTTTCTTCATGTTGTCATCACAATCTTGCCGGCGCACCTCCAAATTGGAGATGCAACAAGCAAGGCTGTTCACAGGGGAGTCCTGACCTGAACACTCTTTCTCATTCTCCTTTTCTTTCTCATCTTCCTCTGCCTTCTTGTTTTGCGCATAAAGCATGTCCAGCATGAAGCGTTTGCTGTGAAGAACTTTATTGCACTGATTGTTCACATCCGATGTATTCATACAGTCTGTCCACTGGCCTAAAAATACAAATTCAGAACAAGTTTTAACAATAGGTACACTTTTTTCAGTCTATGTTTACAAAACATTACTATTTTTATGGAAAATACTAAAATACTAAAAATGTAGCTTACAATGACAATGTGCAGCTACTGTCACACCTGTCAATGACAGGTAAACTAGTTAACTATATTTTGTTGAATTTTATCTGCCAATGATGGATAAACTAGAAAAATAACCTTAAACTGGGAACAAAACTAGCCATACATATTTATTTATGACTATGAAACTGTTTTATTATTATTTATTTATATAAATAATAAACAAATAAATCTTTTGATGCTTGACAAACCAATGTGAATAAAAACACCAGTTGGCTGTTAAATTTATGAATTCCAATACAATACATCACTTGAATAAAATTCTAATAACTCTGTCTGATTCTTGCTGATGCAAGTGTGCATGCTTCAAATAAAAGACACGTGTCTAATAAAAAAAAAATATCTGTGACTCTTCTAACTTTTACAACATTGTTTTGACCATCATAGGTTTATCTAGGATGATTTTCTTCCAGAACTCCATTTTCACATATGTGAAATAATCCTTGCAAAAAAAAAAAAAAAAAAGGCACAAAATAAAAAAACGGGAGGACAAGGTCAATATTGGTCTACACCTTGTGACAGGTGCACTTTTAGATGTAGACGCATCTATGCAAGGACAATTTCACGATTGGTACGAATTTCACGAAGGTACCCAGTGGTGAATGTCACAGAATCTTGTGTATGTGTTGCCCTCACCCATGTCACTGTCACTGACGAGTTTCTCCTCACGTTCTTCTCTCTCCAGAGTGCTGCTGGCTGAGGAGATGCTGGAGGCAGAGCAGTTATCTTTCTCATTCAGTTCCTCATTCTGCCTCTCTTTCTCACTCAGGACGACACTCTCCTCTACATCCCTCTCTAACATCTGCTCTCTCACACACTCCTCTGTACCCATTTCATTAGTCTCTTCCTCAAAGTTTCCTTCTGCTTCTTCTTTCTTTTCATCTTTCATTCCACTCACTATCAGTTCTTCATCAGCTTCAGCTTCCTCTGCTTTCTCCTCTGTCTCAGGTCTCTCTGGCTCAGAGTCTGTTGGAGACAGAGAGAGCGTGATGTCTGATGGTTCCAAAGGTCTCTGTTCCTCCTCTGGTTTGGAGGGCGAGACCAGCGCAGACACTGAGGACGAGGGAGGCTCTGAGGAAGACCACGCAACTGCTGCCTGCACGGGACAGCTTGTTTCAGACTCAGTTCCTGAGGGGAGGAAAAAAAAGATTGGCTTGGTACACATTCCAGATAAGAAGCTTCCATGGAACTAAAAATCAAATCCATTTTAAAATAAACTTGAGATGAAGAAACTTCCATCCAATGACAATGTTAAACTAACCATGTCCTTATTATAAAGACAACAACAAATTTCCTCTGTCCTGCGTTGACATATTTCCTTTTGAAACAGGACGTTTGAGAGGGATATATAGAATTTTCATCTTCTTGATTAAGTTACGGATACTGAGACTTGATACGGCCAGCACAACTGCAACATGCTGCTGTGAGCACGTAAGAAATACTGCTACTGCACATCTTACATATACAAAACAACCTCCATAAAGCATGCATGAATCCCCCCATAGCAGATCTATACAGGTGGAGCTGGGGAAGGTGGAGGTTTTCTGAAGCGAAGTATTTATATGTTAAGCTCAAGCTCATTGGCCACTGATACAAAAAGAACCAATCAGCTGCGCCCTTTTCATAATGATGTCATTATATCAGATTGAGTTTGACCTATTGGACGGTGCCATCTTCATGCATATGTGTGTGTGTGTGGTTAAGTGAGTGATACAGTAAATCACAATTTTGCTTCCCGTATAAATTAATATAATGTTAAAGATGATAGACATATGTTTTTACTGGAAAACATGACCAAAATCTGATTAAAGAGGTGATGCAGTGCAGAAACTTTGCATGCATACAATGCACGCACCCTCAGCCCTCACATCCACATCCCCCTCTCCCTGTGTCTGTGTTACGGTAACCCACATAACATTACCACATCTACTCCTCCACATTCAGAAAAGCAAATAAATACAGGAAATGTGATCCTGCAGGAGCACGGGGAATAACAAAACAAAATTCCACACGACCTTACCATCAAACACTTTATATGAATACACAGGAGAAATATAAAAGCTGAATGATTGAGAGATGTTAACAATAAATGTCGTCATTGAAAAATATTACAGACACAGTAGAAGGATAGTATATAGTATACAATATATTACACTTTAACTATGAAAATATATTAAGTATGTGCTGTTGATACGCTGCTGAAATCACACACATAAAAAGATATATTAAGTCTTATTTTCTTCAGTAAATTCCCATATTTTCAATTTATACTCTGGGAGGAGCTCAGACTTTTGAAACCACAGTGCTATCCTTTTACACAAGGCTGGTCATGCTTTCATTCACTGACCAGTGTGTGACCAATACTCTGGCCTTCAGAAACCACATGAATGTGATATAACTAGTGCCTCACTGAAAGGACAACCTCAAGCCACTCATTCAATTATTATGTCACGGCTGATGGATGTCTTTCTTTCTTTCTTTCTGTTTTTGTACTATAATCAAATATCACCCTGTTATTCTAAATATTCCGTCATACCGCTACACTGTTTTTTGTTGTTGTTCATGGAGCAATTTAGGGTTAAGTCTCTTACTCAAAGCTCACATCCTGTATGGTTTAAATCTTTAACCTACTGGTTATAAACCAAAGATTTTAACCACCCACTCAGTTACAGTGCCACAAATATTTATGGAAAATTACTTTTTTTATTTTTTTATTTCCTAATTGTAATAAAAACATTTTAATTGGCAGTCATATCACATGTATTTCATTAAATTGCATTTTTGCTGGAGGAGGGTTCGTTTTTTAAAGGTATAGTTCAACAAAAAAATCTGTCCTTTTAAAAGTCATATAGGAATGACAGGAGAGTGAGTAAATAATATCAGCATTTAAATTTCTGGCTAAACTAACACTTAGTTAGTGAAACATTGAGTACCCAGCTGTGTGATTCTCATGTGAATATGTGTGTCTAAAGCTAGTGGGAAACTCCACAGTGAGACTGAGTGACTGACCAGGCTCCAGTTGTCCAGCCCGTTCATACCAACTCCAGTCCCTCAGATTCAGATGTGGCTATATATGAAAGGCTGGCTGACCACTGACCCAATTTCTGAAATTGTGGTTAATATTTGAGGTCAATAAACCTCAAATAAATGTAGTTTTTTCCTAATGGCTGACTGCCCTAGTGGCTTTACATTGTTTTCTTTACGAAACATTTGTGTGGTAACAGCTTGATTCCACACTTTGGAGGAAAAATTAAGACCAGAGATTTTTCCAGAAATGCCACACCGTATTACTGTACACAGAGGAATCTCACCTCGTGCTGGATGTGGGACAGAACGTTTATCCTCTTGAGCCTCTACAGTCAAAGGGGTGGCAGAACGAGACAAGGAGCTGCTGGAGGTTCGTGAACTCAGGCTGAGGGTGATTTCTGTTTTTCCCCGTGCCGTCCTCGGCCGTTCCCTTTCCTTTTCCTCTGCTGCGAGCCGCTCCAATTGCTTATATCTGCACAAAACACAAAACGATGATGTCAAAAAGAAAATGTAACTGAATGTTTTAATTATCTTTAATTCATACTTATCTTAATACTTGACCTAAACAAACCTGTTCGGTATCACTTTATTTTACAGTCTTGTTCCTCATGTACATACTATGTACTTACTGTAGTAATAAAAACAACTAGGTAATAACTAACCCTGAACTTACCCCTAAACATAAACCTTCCCCATATAGTTACCTTATATTACTAGTAGTTTCTTGGGTACATACTGTAAAATAAAGTGCAACCACTTCTATGATGAAAATTCACTGTTATTTGAGCACATAAAAAAAAGAAAAAGAAAAGGTATAAAGGATATAAAAAAATCTTTATAAAAAATAATTACAAAAAAATTATAATTTTAACAAAACAGACTTACTTATTAATTCTCAAAAAAATATGATGGTCCAATCAATAAATAAATAAATAAAAGTCGCAAAATGTCGTTACTCCTCTAAAACTTAATATATGTATTCATTATATTTATGGATTAATAATTCATTTCTAAAAACACTTTTGAAAGTAGTGATCAAGATATGTATACTCACAAGATTATACTTTTTTGTTTTATACCAGATTTTGTAATGATTTTAATGATCGATATTTGTTTCAGGGGAGCTGTACTTGAGACAAATTCAGTGCAATCAGCATGCAAGAGAATATGGATTCCAATTTTGTGCATAAACAATCTTCACTTCCAAATTCTTCCAAACCAAATCCTCCCACTATGTTACTTATAACTCCCCCTTAACAGGTGTCAAAACAGATGCTGTCTGCTCCCCTCCTGTCTTATCAACCCCCCAAAAATGTGCCAGTTCTAATATACAACATTTACTAAAAACAAGAACCAGATGTTTCATAACTATATAACATTTCCTCTCGATCACCTGAAGTTGGCTTATCCTTTAATTACATAACATCATTATACTATACTGTAAGGTATACATCAAACTGAAGGAAAAACGGTTTGGAAGACCGTAACTTTTGATAAGATCTTGACTAAAAGAAAAGACATTGAGCCGTTCCACTTGCCAGAATGCATGTTTTTAACATTTACTGTAAATGGAAAAAGCCCATGTCTAAAGTCAATTACACACCTTGTCTTGCCGTCTTTAAAGGTCTTAATCTACAGCAGGCATAAAGGGGCCCTAACGCCCATATTTCACCTGCAGCGTGTGCCGACTTGCTTTCCATCTGCTGCTCGGTACAATAAATGTTAAAAAGGTGTATTACTACCGTTGTTCTGTTAATTGATATTAAACACTGCACAAGGCTTTATGACATAATTGCATTGGACTGCAGTAATTTATTCAACATGACAGAAATCATCTGTGATACTATATGAGAAATAATGTTGATTTATCATAAAATGTTATTACAGTGTCAGATACATAATGATTTTTTAAATACAATACATACACTAGCAACAAGACAGACACTGCAACAACATTACAATACTAATATTACAAAGTAGGGATGTTGTGATCAGGTGTTTTTGCTCCGAATCTGATCCGGATATCTGCTGATACCGAGTCCCTACTGATGTAAAACTGCATTGTATATATACAATATGCAGAATAATTGCAACATAAAGGTAAAAAATTGGAGACATGGTTAGAAAGCATGTCAGAAAAATCTGAAGCAAAAAGCAACCTATGACGCATTATGACAATAATGTCTTACGGTTGAACAAAGTGAACAATAAATAGTTCATAATAAATTAGTAACCATTCTAAAAGTGTGCATCAGAAACACTGAATAAGAAACTGTGACTACTGACTGGACTAGCCTGAAAAATAAGCTTTTTTAGCACTATTTGAGCATAACAAACAACATTCATAGTGAAGTTAATTTAAGATTTTGTTGCTAAATTAGAAATATGTAATTTAATTGTGACTTCATAGGAGTTTTTGAAATTTACCTTTCTTCTCGTGCGTGTTTGACCTCTTCTCTCTTTTCCACATAATCGCGACTGCAATAAAGAAAATCATCATAAGCAAACATGAAATAGTGTTCAGAGTTCATGGGTTTAAAGGGATAGTTCATCCAAAAATGAAAAGTCTTGTTTTGAAGCAGAGGAATGCACATGTACACCTTGAGGTAATCTCAAAATAGTGTGGCACAGAAGAGAAGAAATTGTGAAACATCGTCACATGGACTATTTTAACATTGTCCTTACTATCTTTCTGGGCCTTGAACATGGTAGTTCCCTTGCTGTCTATGCAGGGTCAGAAGGCTTTTGGACTTCATTAAAAATATGAGGTCTTATGGGTTTGGAACAAAATGAAGGTGAGTAATGACTGAGAGAATTAGCCTTTTTGAAGAAACTATCCCTTTAAACAAGTAGTAACCATTCAGGCTGGTATTATGTTGCATAGTAGAGGCTGACCCAAAGACTTGGTATATGGTAGGATTGGCAAGCATACAAAGAGAACAAGTATTTGTCTTCCTGCAGCCCAGAACGATTGTTCACTGTCTCATCTGAATGCTGTTTTCCTTTGAATGATCATAATAAGAAAGCAATAACTTGTCCAGTCCGGAAAACTCCCAGATCTTTGATAAAATTTGGATGTAGGCCTCAGCTGCTTTTTAGACAAAATGTTTCTCATGGCCATCTCCAACATGAGAGATACTAGATTACGTTGGAATCACTGATATACTTGTCATATTCATGAAATAATGTAGTCCTGGGTGAAAACACACACTGCATCAAAATGAATACTGAAAAAGGCCACAAACTTGAAACGGTTTCTCTCCTCTCTTTCAATGCGCTGAAGCCTCTCCTCTCTCTCCAGGCGCCTCCGCTCACGTTCAGCATTTAAAGACTCCTGATGTTGCCTGTAGGAAGAGGTCAACAATCCACCCAGAGTAGGCCTGGAGAACAAGAGAAACCAAAGAGGAACAGAATTTGAGAAAAACAGTACCTCAATATAGCAACAATTACATTCTTGGGCAACTAAAGTGTTAAGTACATCGTTTTAACATACTTGATTCATTTAGTATTTAGGAACGATTATCCAGTAATAGTAGGAAACACTATTTATATGGTGTCATATGATGCAATTTCAAGTTTTTAAGGTGTTACAAGCTGAGAGTGCATAGATAAGCCCTTGCGGAAGTTGCAAAGACTACAGTGTCAAATAGTTAAGACTCAGCCACGCCTTCCTAAAACACCTTGTTTAAACACCCCCACACTTTTCTACGTCATGGTGTGGGTTTAATTTCTTAACACTGGACAAATGTTTAAGCAAAGAAAGAAGGTGGAGCTATTATTCTCACTGTAGTGTTGCTGCCGGCGCCATGTTCTGGAGACGCTGTGTTTCATTGTGAAAGTGAAACTACTTTGTTTGAGCTTCAAAAAGAGGGTTTCTATAATGTGGGGCAATTCCTACTTTGCAAGGACAGTTTGGTGCTTTTGATTCGTAAGTATGTTTTATTATTTACAGAATCTGCTACTTACTATTTAAACACGAGTTTTGAGCATTTTAGAGTAGCCTAGTGCTTCTTGTTTATTGTTTCTCTAATCAAAAAATGCAGACATGGTGTTATGTTTACGCAACGCGTAAAAGGACAGTACTAAGTCATTAAAATGTGAAAATTATGTCCCCATTGGATGGAATAAATACCTAATTTGAAATATCTTTTATTTAGGTATTGAGGTATTTGGACTGGGTAGCTGGTCAATTAGAGCACACCTTTTTTTTAGAATGATAAGCTTCGTGAAAATCGACCCATTTCAGAAAGCCAGGGCATTTTGAACCTTAAACTGCATAAACACTTTGCATTACACCAAATACACAAAGAACAGTTACATTCAAAGATTCCTGTGCAGAACAGAGCCATATGCACATCAAAGGGGAACAGTGCCTCACCTGTCGAGCTTATTTTCTGCAGGTGAAGCTCCTGAGGGGCCGAAGCGGTTGTAGGGTGTTGAGGGGGCACTGGACACCCCAGATGACCTGCCAGGATATGTACCTACATGACTATTGCTAAAGAAAGAAAAAAAGAGAATTTAATTCAAAGTTCAGCCATATCACTGATTTTATTTGTAGGATTCTGTGTCCAGAAGTTTCCTCTTAACAGCACAAAGCTGAAGTCTTGTTTTATCCAACAGAACTAATGGCCATATTTTCCATTCACTTCATTTATCACACTTATCATCAGCTAGTACACACAGCCAAGGGGAGGGGGGGGGGTGAAGCTCTGATTCCAAATGATGTCATGTATTTCCTCCATCAGGACCACAACAGACACTCTCGGTCAATGTGAACCCTCATTCGACTGCCCAAACAGCCAAGGACACACACACAGGTGCTCTGCTAAATCAAGCTATCACATGAATGAGTGACAAAATAAACTCTTCTCCCCAAATAAAGCAGCTTGCCAGCTCAGATCACTGGCTGCAGATGTACGCGATATGACCTTGTATTGGAATATATGATTCAAGACATGTGGGGGCTTGTTTCTCTGTGCAATCCCACATCTTCATTAAAAGAGGTCAGTGACACGCTGTCATTCGCTCCCTACACTTGTCTCAGCGTTTGAGTCATTTGTAATTCATTACACATATTATCAGAGTAAGAACTCAGAGCTGGGAATGAATCCTGGCTTACTACCAATGTAACAGACACTGTTCGACGATTGTTCCAGCACCTAAAAACATAAAAAAGCCAATGCATTTTAAAGCGTTGTGAACTGTTTTTGACTTGCCAAATGAAAACCTGCTTTGCAAAATTAAATTAAGTTAAATTATTAATATTTAACTTGTTTTTGTAATTGATTATAAATATTTAAAAATATATCAATATATAAAATTGGTTAAATATGGCACACCTATATGCTTTTAAAGCTTTAAACACAAGAAAAGATGAGTATTTAGGAAATGACACAGGCAAGACTTGAACCCACATGACCTTTTCCTTTGAAACTTTGCACCAAAGCTTGTTTTGTTTCCAATTTGTTCCCTTACCTGCCGCATGAACTGCATGAGGTGTTTGAGTATCTAACATCTGACAGACTGCACAGAAGAGACAGAACATGAGAAGAAGTTAGTAATCGACACATACGTTACAGAAAGATTAGTCTGACTGACAGCTGGGACAGAAAAAGAAGAGACAAGTACAGTGACAAGACAGACAAAAAGTGAATCAAAGCAGTATCTGTTTATTAATTTAAATATTAAAGACCTTGTTCAATAGCCAGCAAGGACAGCATAAAGGGCAAAATCAATGCAGTTTTCACCTTTACAAGCTCACCAATCATAATAATAATAATGTGTTAGTGGTATGAAATCCTCTACAATAGATAAGCAATTTCAGCATGTAAAAAAGGACAAAATACAAGGCCAGTTTAAAAAGTCATCAAAGTCATCATTTTTGGTGTAGTTACAACACCTACCAGCATGGGCAAACTTGACCATCCTAACCAATCAAATCTTCACCCTTTGCTTGCCATTGCTAGTCGATGGTAGGTAAGTCAGCGTCATCAATGGTTGCCCAGCTTTGCCAGAATAAAACATTTTGATGTCATGTTGACTTTAATAGCTACTGTGCCGATAGCATAAGACTGCTGTGTAATTAGATTATTAAATATTAAAGAGTCCATGTATGCACAGAGCCAGAAGACCAAAAAAGAACTGTCTTTGATCCACTTTATAATCCAGATGGGTTTCTCAAGCTGCTGCAGTCTTAATGTCAGGCAAACATGCACATGACATCGCAAAGCATTTCAGCTTTATTCTCATGAAATGTGGACCCTACAGGCACTGTTCAGGGTGAAATACAATTGCCTCTTTATATGTGACTTAATTTACAGGCTTCTCTTGGCTTTGTAGTGGTACAATGCACCAATGAAAGGCAGATGAGCTGTAAATGTCAGTTAAAGTTAGCATCCTTTAGGGAGTGTCTTGCACTACAGTGGCTGGTTCAAGCACAAAAAAGGGTCTTTAGTTTATAAAACAATCTGTCTTTTTGCATTCCATCAAATATAAAGGAAGCAACATAAAGCCCACAGAGTATAATGATTTATCAGGCTCTGATCATATTGGTATCCATTTCTTCTTTTATTGGTCTACGGATTTGATATACAGTATAAGACAGAATAAGTCACATATTGCGCATGACCATAAGTTAAGACACAGTGAGCGTAGCACTTTTTATGGGAGTGCAATTTTTGGAAGATACCAGACGTTTTACAGTCTTCTTGGAAGTGAATACAAAGAGATAGGGTGATGATCCACTAGGGTGAGGGTCTGCCTCTTTTCAGAGGTGGGCTTGATGGAACAGGCAAAACAATAAACCCTCGCCATTCACAGGAGATCCAGAGCCCACTCAGAAACCCACTTCCTTCCTATTAGAGGATGAAAGTTTCACAAATACTGTGGTCATAGTGTTTGTGAGACTTGAATCAGTAAAAACAGACATGGGCTTCCTAAGTTCATCTCTCAGGGATCTCATAGCTTGCAGTATGTGGGAGTGAAAGTCATTCTCTGAATATGGCATGCAGCTTTGAATGGGTCTATTCCAAACGTAACCGTCTACATAGGTGGCTTTTTTTCAAGATAGGAACCCAATAGAGCCAAACTTGAAACGCTATAGATAGAATCATTGCCTATGAACTCTAACTACGCAGGTAGATTTGGAACAGAGTCCATCTGCACATGCATGGAACTTATTCTGTGAGTGGCGAGAATCTACTGCATCTATCTGCACTACCTGCAGTGCTTGTCTGGGTCTCGAGCCTGCGGAGTGCCCACAGACACCTCGTCCAAATCCACTGGGCAAGTAGGAAGAAGTGTGGAAGAGAGCAGAGGAAGGACTGGGGACAGGGGGTCTTCGCTTGGGGAGGTGGAGGTTGAGGAGGTGACAGAGGAACCCCGGGACGGGAGGGCCCCCAAAGACCTGACCGAAGCCCAAGAAGAGAGTCTAGGTGATATCGAGGGGCCAAAATCTGGGGTAAAAGGAGGGGAGGACACTGGGGCCTTGCAGATAACCTTGTTCCCAGACCTGTCCCGGAGGTTTTCCTCATTGTCTGTATCAGCAGCTTTGGGAATGAAGTTGACCATGCACTTTAAAGGCAAACACAAGCTAGAAGCTTCATCTACTGTTGATGGCATCCAGCTACGAACAACAGAATAACAGCAGAAGATCTAGTAAATGATGGTGAACACCATGATGTTGGGAGACATTTAAGTTAGTCAAGTCAGGGAAGAGATAGCATCAGAAAATGGATAAGGATCTACAATCTGGTTTCTAGTTCTAACACTCTACACCCTCAAATCCTATTCTGCTGAAATACCTTTCGAATGCCTGTCTAGAGAGCTCTGTTTTCTGAAGCTCCTCATCCTTTTCCTCCTCTTCCTCCTCTCTGTGGCGAAAAGGAGGGATTGAGGGTTGGAAGGAGGGATGAGCAAAGAAAGGAGAGGAAGAATAAATGAAAGGAGAGGACAAAAACAAGAACCTTCACCACATGCTCTGAGGGCAAACAATATGACACAGGTAATCACAACACAAAACACTTCCGCTTTATATTAAGTTCTCCTAATACTTGTGTACTTACATAGTAACTAGATGTGTACGTAATATGTAACCACAGTGTAAGTACACATTGTACATTTATCCACAGCTCCAAAGTTTGTGTAACTACACACATGTAAGAATCCACTGAATGGTGTGTGTAAGTACACATGTGTAACAGGACATTGGTAACAACACTTTTTGGTAATAAAAGTACAAATGTGTAACAGGACTACAGTAACAGCACTTTTTGGTAAAGAGAGTGTTACACTTTATATTAAGTAGACAAGTCTTATGGATTATTCTTATTCTGATATTACACTTCAGCGGAGAGTAACTTGGGCTTTACATATATAGGCTATGTACATCTAGTTACTAAGTAAGTACACAGGTATTAGCGACCCGCAAAACCTTTAGGAAAAGTCATGTTATGTTACTTGGTCAAACTTCATGTCACATCAACACAGTATGCAGGAAACCACTGCGAATGATGCTGCCTTCAAAGCGATAACAGAAAAATCCTAAATATTAGTTTCCTAGACCAGGGATAGGCAATGTCTGTCCTAAAGAGTGACTGTCCTGCAGAGTTTAGCTCCAACCCTAAAAACAAACCTCACCTGCCTATAGCCTCAGTAATCCTTAAGACATTGGCTCTGTACCAAATGGCACACTTTTTGCTTGCATTTGTCATTTTAGCTTTCAGAAGGATGCTCGAAAGTGCCCCCTTTGTGGCCGATATGCGCCCTCGATGCACACTGAGGGGAGACCTCTACCTGACAGTCATGAAACGTCATTACATCATTAAAGTATGGACTTGAAGGAAGATCTCAATGTTTAGGGTGCCATTTGCGGGACTCTGCAGGAAAGCGGCATCTGCAGGACTGAACAAGCCTACCTCTGTCCTAGATGAAAATTGGACGCAAAGGTCTTTCAAGTCGTATTTATGACTGGGAAACCCATACTTCATTTATGACTTTGGGCTGGAAACTATAAACATTAAGGAGGAGCAAACCATTGCTTTCGTGACTGTTTCGCCCACAACATCTTTATTGCCTTCTCTTTTCATTACAGTCAGGTAACATACATATTGTGTGTAACACAACATAAATAGCATTTGTTTTACTGAAATTATGGAATAATGATTCCAAGATGAGTAGCAATTATTAACTCCTAGTCAATGGTGTATGAGGATAATGTTTATATAGTTGCCAGAAAATGGAATATTACACTTTAAAATTAGTTGGATAAATATTTTCTATCAAGTTTGTCTTTAATAAGACTTTTCCCCAAGAAATAGGCAATAATGAACCTGGTGTCCTCCATGTTTCCTTTTCATTTCCCACAGCACTCGAAACGTGACAAACTTCAGATGTGGGAAGAAGGAAATATCTGATAGCACACGAAAGCAGCATGACTCTATAGCCCAACACGATCAGTGTAGTTCGATTGCTGAAAGAATGACTTTTGTTAGTCAATCCTTTTTTGTCAGTCAAAAGCATACATGCATGCTGTTAAACTGATTATGCTTAATAAGACGATGTTTTCGCCATAATAATCACAACTCACAGAACATATGGAATACTCTGAGTAAAATACGTGGATGCTTATGTTTGGTAACCTCTGGGAAATATGTTTTGATTGAAGCTTGCTTTGGCAAGTTTATATGTAAGGTTATCAATATAAAGAGTCAGTTTTTTGAATGAATCAAGAACACATAAGAACACAATATGCCACTAAAAAGAATATGAAAAATATTTTCTTTAGCATGAATCGGTTTAATTTGATGTAATTTTATTGATTTCAAATATTGAATTTATCACAGTTCCCATTGTCAAAACAGAACTATAGCTGATTTTCGGGTCACGACCCACCAGTTGTGACCCACTGAGTTCCACAAGAGTCAATACAGAAGACCTTTTAGGAGGAAGAGGAGAAGTCCTGTGCCTCACTGCTCAAGGGGCTCGCTCTCTCTCCATCTCCATCTCCCAGTAGACTGGTATTTATTACTAATATGGAAAACACAGCACTTCAAAGGTCCTTCTAATTTCCTGTGGTGGGTTAGCTAACAGACGTCAGGATCAGATGACTGACTGAGATGAATTCAACTATCTGTCAAACAAACCACTCAAAGAAAAATAACCCATGAAGCCCATCACTAACAGTAGATCCTGTCATCAATAATCGAAAGCACGAGCAGTCTGTTCAGCTCAACAAACGGAGGAGAGTGATGTGAGATATAAAGAGATAGTAACAAAAGTATATTGCTGGGTCTCAGACATATTCTTGCCTTTCTGGCCACTATCTGACAGGTACTGAGCGGCTTTCAGACAGGCAAAAGTTCACAGCAATAGTTTTGTTAGTAGTTAGATTACAGATGTTGCTTGTCGATAACTATTTAGAATTATGGTTGAGATAACGAATATGATGACCGTTACTATAATATACTAACTTATTCTAGACATCAAAGAGGGAACGTTTTGATATTTTACTAAATAACAATAAGATTTGTTCATTTTGATCATTTTTATAACATACGTACCATAAATTATCCTTCAGAAATAACTGTTTTATGCTGATTTGGTGCTTTCTTATTAATAAAAATGTTGAGAACCAATGTGCTGCTTAATACTGTACTTTTGTGGAAACTGTGATACACTTCTTCTACAAAACAAAACAAAACAAAACATTTTTCTTTTCAAATTTTTCTTTAATATCTCAACTTTCAAATATCAATAATATAGTATATATTATATATATAATATATAATTACATTAAAAATATTTATTAAAAGATTAGTTTCAATTTTTGAACTATATCAATTTTGAGGCTTAAAAAACATATTCTTTGTATTATATTATATTACATTTGTGTTTATATTATTTATATTTATAGAAGTTCTATAATCAGAACTTCTGATTACATCTCTACTCTTGATTAGGACTAATTACTCAAATGTGATGGTCAATCTAACACAGCGGTGAGTACATTTTCCGGACACTGTAATTCAATATCACCTCTATTAGATGCTCTCAGAGACACAGAATACATCCAGAATCCGTAGCAATCCACTAACAGAGAGCAGCTGAACTGGCCTGTACTCTCTCTCTGCCTTATGTGACCTTACTGTGTCCCTTCTTACGATTGACTCTCTGGATGAGAGAAAAACCATATGAAGCTTTTTCAGTGGCTGATATACTACCATGATTCCCAGTTTGGATATCTATGCGTTCACCTTTGTCCTTTGAAACATTCAAAGGATACGGATTAAGTTGTATTATTATAGTTTACAACAAAATATACAAGGACAAGATCGAGCACCTCATGCTGTGCTACAGCCCCGAGAAGTATGCATGGCTCGAACCGTCATATTTCAGCTACTTCCTATTTCCTCTCAACCTCACAGGTTCCCACCGCCTCCCTCGTGTATATATGATTAATATGAACGTCTGTGCACTAGCAAGTGCTCTCTGTCTCTCCCTCGGAGCATTATTAAATTCTCCATCTTCTTTTGGGACTTAAAAACTCTCATGTCAAAAGTAACGTGATAGAACACCCAATATAAAACTGCTTCCTGTTCTTTAAAAGTCAGTACATCCTGAACTACACACAGTGTTTTATGGCTGAAAATGAATACATGTGGTCAGGGGAGGGTAAAAAAAAAAAAAAAGTCTTAGTGTAAGGAAATTCACTTTTTCATAGATGTCGCAAGACAACAATTGAAAGTGTCATATCATTGGTTTTACATTATCATAATCTGCACATTGTTTAGCTGACCAGTAAAAAATATACACATACAAGATAAATGTATGTGTCCAGTACTTTATCTAGTAGATACTTTATTTACTTTATTTATAAATAGTAAACTGTCTAAAGTAACAAATAAATAAAAAATGATTTAAAATAAGTAAAAAAAATTGAGTCATGAAAATAATAGTAATTCCAGAAAAAAAAATTGAATAAATAAATAAATGTTAATAAATAAATAAAGTTAATGGACATTTTATTCAACAGTGTTTAATAAATGAAGTTTATTATAAATGATGTAAATAAATAAATAAATGTTACATATCCAACATACTTAAGGTATATTAATTGAAATTATATCCTTGTTTAAATGATTCTGTTACTTGTTTTTAAATGTAGTATAAATGTACTATAGATACAACATAAATTATTCAAGTCAACTTCTATCTCTCTTTTTCTATGTTCTCACCTTTCGCTGATATCATCTATCCTCTGGCCATTGAGGGGCAGGATGTTGGGCGTGTGGCTGTGACAGGGGGAAGAAGGAGCAGAGGTGTGGCCTTTCCCGTTTTGGAGTGAATGTCTTCGGCTGCGCCGCCGTTCCAAACCCCGTCTCTCTGGTGTGGCTCCTACACTGGCCCGACGCCGACTTTTGTGTCCGGAGGAAGGAGGCTGAGTCTCATCATCACCGTCTTCATGACGTAGGGTTGACTGTAAATAAACACCACTTTTAGACAGCAAATAGCAATTATTGTTTTTAAGATTTAATAATAATACTTTTCTTTTACACTAACCTCGTAGATATTGAACTGTTCCACTAGGTCCAAATCTGTGCCCTTCCTGCTGATGTGTCTCTGAGCCACGGCCTCCATGCCCTGCTCCTCCAGACTGTCAACCACATCATAGAACGTGTCCTGGTCAGGAAGACCAGCTAATGTCTGCAGGAATACCACAGATACAGGAGAATAAATGTACTAAAGTAACATTATATACAACACCATGTGACTGAGAGTGAGCAAAAAGAGTGACATTTGTGAAGCATAATACTATCCTGGTACCTTGTTGATAAGGGTCATAGCATAAACCAACAGCTCAGTGTCCATTCCATCTTTTTCATCCAAGATTTCCATGGCATTGGACCAGGGCTTACAGCCTGGATACGTTTAAATAAAAGGGTCAATGAGGGTCAATGACACATAAGATACTATTACTAAGATACCATTTTTTAAGGTAAAATGTATCCAAATATATACAAATACAATATCATTCATCATTCATTTCTAAATATATATCACCATATGACATTTTAAAACCAAAGATCCAAGATGACATAGTAATTACATATATTATAATTTCCTGTTTTATTATTTTATTTTCATTAATAGTTTTTCGAACAATGCCTGAAACTTTGGATAAAAGGGTCTGCTAAATTAATAAACGTAAAATGTTTGTTTTGTTTTGTGTTTTTGAGTCTTCACATGGCTCTAATTTGGCAGACAAAAGCTGTGTTTAAAAAAAAAATTAAGAAACGTATTAAAGAAAAAAAAAAAGAAAATCACTGAATTCAAAGGAACTGTGGTTTAATAAACCTCTAACAGTATTTGAAGAAAATCGTTTGAAATATGGTTGGTTCAGAGACAAATGAGCAGCATTAGTTTGAGAAGAAAATGTCTGTTATGTAGATTAATAGCAGGAGACATTCTGCTTCATCTGCCAGCCTGTCTGTCTCTCACTGGGAGACCAGAGACAGTGTTCTCCCTTCTTATGTAACAGCATTAAACTTTCATTCTAGCTGTCCTATCTTAGTAGCTCTGGTCCAATCAAATATTTTTTTCCCATTCATTTAATCTTCATTTACTCTGCAGGCTATCAAATTTTGTTCACTGCCAATGCAGGGGTCGATAATTTGAGCAATTACGTTGTTGCTCTGGTAGGTAACCAAACCTCATCAGAGAAGAGAGTTTCAGTCCTACACACACACAGTAACATCCAGAGCTCAGCTTGGACTGAGAGTTGAAAAATGGATTTCCAGAGACACTGCGACAGCTTTCCAAGAGAATTTCACCTTTGCAAGTGTTTGCGTGTTTGTTTTGTAATGTGTGTATGTTACCTTGTTTGGTGTCCACGGTGTTGACGGCCTGGATGAGGAGAGGTGCGTTGGTCTCGGTGTATTCCACAAAAACCAGCAGCAGCTTCAGAGCAGTTTTAACAACCAGCCGGAACTGCACACATGTACACACACAAAGAAACTATTTATCTCTATAAATATTATTAAATAACACTAATAACTTTTGCCTTTATATCTAATAATATTTTACACTGATTAATAATAATAATATAATAATATGATTTACACTGTCAAGACTACATTGACTGAATATTTAAAGAGTGTAACTGCCCAGAGAATATCTTACACATCTTACACAACAGTTAAAAATACAATCATTTTACTATATTATTTTCTATATTTTCTAATTATCTACGTATATTGATACAGAAAAACAAACAAAAATAAAGATGTTAAATTTTAAAAAGATATTTGCTTTTGCAAAATTATACATGATTTCTTAAATGCATTAGACATGGCAGTAATGAGACTTTGTATTTCCCTGAAAAGGAAACTGAAAAAAAGAAGAACCAAAAAAAAAAGCTGTGTTTAAAAAAGAGCTGCTCTTTCAAACAAAACTGCATCTTTAATAAGAGCTATATAACAGAATAAGAGAGAAGAGGAAATACATTTCAACATGGCTTTATCCAGCACAGAACTGTCTGTCAATGTGGTGATCGCAAACATTCATTCACACACACACACACACACACACATCCATCCATGTGTTCTCATCATATGTGCTCATATTGCCACTAGAGGGCTAGACAGGATTGAGAGAGGAATCAGTCCTAAACATTTGATCGTGCCGTGCAAAACCGTGCCACAGTCTGTGTGCTGGCACACCTGGAAGCTGCCCTGCTGAGTTAAAGCATGCTTTACAAACACTGGCTTAAAAGAACATAAATACAGGGAAAAAACAGGAAAGTCAGTCATGAACACTGCGTGCAAATCTACGCCACCATATGAGTATTGTTCAAGCTGGCACACCTGGAAGCTGCCCTAACTTAAAACATTTGCAAACATTGGCTAAAAAAAACATAAATACAAGAAACAGTACCTTTCGGGCCTTACTGAATTCATTACCTCTGAACAAAATAATAGATCCAGATATTAAAACAAGAGTTTCTCATTTACATTTGCTTTAAGACTAGGTTTTAAAACCATTACATTAAGGTGCATAAGATGTCTTAATATATTAAGAGTGAAACACCACAAACTGTTTAAATGAAACTGTTTCAGCTGTTTTACTTTACAAGTGAATTTTGGGGACTGCAACGTGAAAAATCTACGTGGAAAATGCATATTAATTTTGAGTTTTGCTTAAAAATGACATTTAATGTATTAAATTCTTAACGTTTTTCCACTAACTTTAATTAAAACAGTTAAATATATAATTTCAGCTGATATGTATCAACCCTTGCAGACAAAAGCAAACAAATAACCCATAACCAATATAGTATCAATATATCACGTATCACTAGGAAAAATCACAAAGTGAAATACACACACTCATTGATCATTTTCATAGTGAAATTTATTTTACCTTTGATCCGACCAGAGTGTAAAGCCACTGTACAGTTTCATTGTGTCCGATAAGCCCATTCATTCCATCCACATACAGCATGATTTGTCCAAGAGCTAAAAGAGAGAAGGAAAGAGAAATATATAAATATAAATAAATCCCTGCAGTTTGGCAACCCCTCTACCAAAACTCTTTTCTTAATGCTTCAATTCCAGTGTTCAAACCCTGATACAAAATCAGATAAAAAAAAAAAAAAACTCAAAACAATTAGAATTAAATCTGCACTTCATTAAATGCAAGTGTGTATAATTTCAACCTCTGGCCCACCTCACCATTGGATATTACTTTTATTGCACAAGAACATTTAGATTTTTAGCACTTAAATGTTTATTCCACCCCAAAATGAAAATATTGTCATCAATCACTTACCCCCATGTTGTTCCAAATCCATAAAAGCTTTGTTCGAAATCCCTAAATGATTATTTAGATGATATTCAACAAAATAGAACGAGTTTTGGTGATACTGTAACTAAACAAACACTTAATTACTATTACTACTAACACTGATTTCTCGCAAGAAGGGATGTTTTAACATAGTTTCGGGAAAAGCACGCTGAATGTCTGCACAGTCGGTACCCATTGACGCTCATTAGTATCATCACCCTCTAGCCTATTACTAATTCCTAATTAAATTATCCGCCTCGGCATAAATACCAGCGTCTCGATATCTAGTTATGCATGATCCGTCCAGCGGTCCTCCCCTTCTCCGCCTTTTCCTTCGCACTCTTCAAAGGGGGGCGAACGGGACAGAGCCTCGCTCCGAGCCCTGCCCAGCACGCCAAATTTGCTTATTTAATGTAATGAAGAAGTGCGAATTCGTGAAATTACATTAACAGTGTATATACAGTACATTTGCAAACAAACTGGCCACCAAACGCAACTTTCAGATGCCATCTTTATTTTTTTTAAAAATCACGGAATGGAAAGCACAGAATTGAGGGATATCAAAGGCTGAGAAGCATGTATATGCTGCCTTGAAAATTCAGTCAGAAGAAGGTACCTCCAGAGACAGGAAGTAAAGCATAATTTAGATTCGACATTCAGATGCAGTCATTGTCAGAATACTCAATCTGCCGTCAGAGGTAAATAACATGACTGAGGTGCCCACTGCTCCGGGTGTGTGTGTGTGTGTGTGTTCACTGTGGTGTGTGTGCACTCTGGATGTGTTAAACGCAGAGCACAAATTCCAAGTATGGGTCACCATACCTGGCCACAAGTCACTTCACTTTTTTTTTTTTCACTTTACAAGAATACTTTTTATACGGGTCACCGTAGCACCATTTTGGAGAATATCCACTGCACACAAATGTACAGCATGCTCTTCTGTGTCAGCCATAACACACAGATACGCTGTTTTACTTCAAATAAAGCGTAAATACACAAAAACGTAGCCTTGTGTTGCGGCTGACACAGAAGAGCGTAGGAATTTTGCATCCAGTGATATTGATGCTATGGTGACAAACTGTTAAAAAAAGTCATTATTTTTGTTTTCTTTCCAGATAAAAAGTATTCTCGTAGCTTCGTAACATTACGGTTGAACCACTGATGACAGATGGAGTATTAGGACACTGTCTCATACTTTTCAGGGTCTTTACTTGGCAGTCAATGGGACAGTCATGGTTTTCATCCACAATATCTTAAAAAGTGTTTCCGAGGACGAATGAAGCTTTTTACGAGTTTGGAACAATATGGGGGTAAGTGATTAATTTTCATTTAGGGTTGGAGTAAACCTTTAATATTCCTTAAGCAAAACAGTGTGCTTTGAAGATGATTCATTTCCACTTATGTGCAACAATGAAGCAAAATTGTCTTGTTCCACTGATGTGCATGAACATGTGTGTGTGTCTTTGCATGTGCAAAGCAGTGATACAGCAGTGTGGTCAGTGTTTCCATTGTCTTCATAAAACATCATTGGCTCTCCTTAGCAACTCAGGGGAGGTCTTCTGGGGAGGGAAGTGTCGTGACAGAGCCTGAACCATAAAGAAAATGCTTCACACACCAGTGAACCCTCACATATGTGTCCAAAGTTTAAAGCAATCAGAGTACAAACAGATACAGTCCTCTATATGTGAAGAGCAGGATTTCGCTCTGATCAAAGAGAAGAGTGTCAATGAGATCCATCTGGAGCTGTCTGAATCACATCTCTGCTGCAAAGAGTTATTGTATCATACACACTCACTAACTCACATGCTCCCTGGAAGATATAAGCTGTAACAGGTGAACCGTTCTCAAATAAACAACTGAACTGTTACACTTTGAGACTTCACACAAACACACCAACACAAAACCACATTTAGAGGTTAAAGCCTTCAAGTTGCATTAAAGTACAACATAAGTGGTCTGGAACTAAATGGCGATGGTGGACACAAGCATTAACTGTTGATCATCCATCCAGCCAAAACACAACCAAGACTTTTTCTTTTTACCACTTTATGAGCATTTTTGAGTAAAAATCATGTTGAAATGTTTTAAAACTTGACTGAATTAGTAACAGTAACTTATGGAAAGACACATAAGTTATAATTGTAAATGTTAAAAGTAAAGCTTAGTTTCTATAAACTTTAAGAGCTGTTAATAAAAACCAATAATTCCTTAATTAACTTTATGGTGTGACCGGTATAATAAAATGCATAGTATATTTGCTCTTCATTACACTAGCATTAACTCTTGGTCATGTGACATTACACATGCATCCATTGTATCCAAAATGACTTAAAATGCACATCATAGTTATGATTTCCAAACTTTAAAACTCCGGAAAGTGGAAGGCAGCATATGTTCAATCTAAAAGATTCCGTGGACAGGCAGAAGTCATAACAAACAGCTTCACAGCACACGTAGATCAGTTTAAATATTGTTCTTGAAGCCTGAAATCTCAGCCTGTGTGGCAGTGCGGTGGGGAAAACATCTAAACAGACTGATCCACCCAAGCGTAACATGACTTCCATTTGTTGCAGGACACATAAAGCGGGTCATAACAAGAGCTCAGGGAACTCCATAGGAGGCCACTTAAATCACTGAGCTTCCATTTGACAGAAAAGACTGGAAGAAGAAATAAAACCAAGAGCTCTGACAAAGACACAAGCAACAAGAGGGGAAGGTCAATGTGACTTTCTGAGCAGCAGTTCAGCTGAAGAAAGATTTCTGGTTCCGTTGAATGGTTCAGGCAAATCTGCAATTATACAGTACCTGCACTCTTTACCTGGCTTAGATGGATAGATGGATGGATGAATAGATAGATAGATAGATAGATAGATAGATGGGCCTTTTAAGGATCAAAATGCTGCTTGACCTGAGATTGACACACTCTCTTTGTTCCAGATCGTTGAAAGAAAGATGAGCCCTACTGGACTCTATACTCACACAATGAGGTCGTTTGATAAATAGCATACCTAAAGTGTGACTACATGTGTATACATGGACACAGGCTTTAATATGGGGTCCAAACTGCCTCCACATGCTCACACACTGCATTTCCTTTATACAATTTCAAATCAGCAATCAAATCTGACAACAAAAGTATCTAAACGACAAAAAAAAACTTGTATAACGTGTTTATTGACATCTTATGATGACTCGCTTGCTGTTTTCCTTAACTTTAAGTTGCTTTGGAGAAAAGCATCTGCCACATGAATAAATATACATTTAAATTTTAATTTTATCTATCTATCTATCTTAAATATTATTCATTTAAAAACTCAAAAATGGCCAATTTTCTTTATAATAACTATGTCAGGGTGGTGCAACTTCATCCCTAAAAAATATTTCAAAGATTTTCCAGATAAGCCTATGATTTTAATGTATTTTAACTATAATATTGTATGTTTATATAATATATTTTCTAAAATGTAATTAATATTTGTTATATAAAATGTTATTTAAACTGAATAAATATTGTTATAAACACTAACTGCAATTAATCATAATATATGTGTACTGTGTTTAATTATTATGCATATACACACACATACATTAAATTAGAAAATGTTGAAATTTTATATAAATATATTTAACATATAAACATAACACATTTTTTGTGTTTGTATTTATATATGCTTAACAAATATACACAGTACCGTCCTTGTGAAGGTTGTAAGATCTGGCTTTCTCAGAGTTGTCAGAAAAAAGCGAAGAAAAAAGTTGCTTAAATGTCTTTTTGAAGAAAAAAATCTAAAAGTCATTTTAACTTAGAAACACAGACTTCAAGAATCAGTGTGAGAATCACAACTATGGTGACCA
>JAUCMS010000028.1:7330024-7345233 GCA_032357445.1 Enteromius radiatus | reverse complement strand
CCCTGTTATATGAAAGTGTTACTGTTACCATCATGGAGAGAGGTGTGTAGGGAAGTGACTTGTTGATATTGCCCTTCATTTCAGAGGTGTTACCTATTAGATTCGTAATGGCTATGGATTATAGTTATTCAGCCTGGTCTATCTGCCCTTTTTTGTAATTTTGAGCATCTGCCCCTTTAATCGTCTCTGCACGGCCCTGTCCTAATGATTTTGACCCATACAATGTATTTTGGACTATTGCTATAAATATACCCCACCGACTTAAGGTTTTGTGGTCCAGGGTCACATTTAAATTCAAGTTACTGTAAATATGAATTATTTTTTATCATATTTTTTTTATATATATATATAAATTAACTAGGTTGACTCTACATTCTCTTTTTCCCAGACATGTTCTGGCAGCGAATTCTAAATTTCTTAAAATATCTGGGTTTTGGCCTCCCCCCACCAACGTATTGACTTGATTTCTAAACCATGTATCAATTACTAGGGATAATTGAGGAACTAGGACTTTTCGCACAAATAGTAAGATTTAATAAATCTACATCGGTAAGGTAAGCAAACAATAGCACTTTAAGTAAAGTCAACAAAAATAATTAAGTTTGCTTGTTTGTTAGATTTTACAGTGTGCATTCCTTCTACTTTATAACATATGGTTGCACTGCTTGGTGGCAGATCCCACCTTCTCAACTGCCATGATTAGTCATTTATGTATGATGCACGCATGCTAATGGTCAGACTACTTTTCCAGAGTCCATTCAGGACATGTCCAGGATAAAGAGGACATAAGGTCACCCAAAATTAAAAGATTCAGACCAAAAGTATGTCATAGGAGACTGACCCTTAAAACAAGGTAGCAAAAAACCACCAACAATAGCGTTGTTTGCTTGCTCTACCAGTACAAGTCAATGATTGGTCATTGTTACTGCAGGTTTTGTACTTAGAGATCACTACCAAAACCTCTGTGCTGAACTATACAGGGAATCTCCAGTGGGCTGGCTCCTTGTATGTCTGGCTCAGACAGCAGCTGAGGGAGAAAACAGAACAACATCTGTTGAAAAGGAACTTCACTTCATGTTTTCTTGTGTCTTGCAGCCAGCCAGGAGATTAAAGTCTGTATTGAAGAGCATGCGAATGGAAAAATTTGATTCCTCCGACAACTAAACTACCAAACTGTAATTATTAATCACCACAAATCATTTTCTGAGAGGAAAAAGTTTTTTTTTTTTTAAATGGTGTAAATGTTAAAAAAGGCGTAGCCAGATTCTTCAGAGTTGGCTTTTTTTTAGTTCATCCCGGTGTTCTTGAAAAACCATGCACTAAACAGCAGAATTAACAAATTAGCCCAGATTTTTAACAAACACATACTTTGTGGACATCGCTCGATTCTGCGTGCACAGATTCTGTGTGGGCCTGATGTTAAGGAAAATTTAGCGCATATGCTAACACTGTGTCTTGCTACGTTAAGGAAACTCTCAAGCACATGGTGTGGGTCCGTTTGGAGCAGGTCCATCAGAATGTAGGTCAGTCAGGTGGGGCCGAAACAAAGCTAAACTGAGGCTAAACTTCATAGCCGTGACGGAGGCTCTGGATCTAAAGTCACAATGTTCCCAACAGAGTAAACAGACTCTAACAACAGCGCTGCAGCCACACACAGTCCAGAGAGTGTCACATGCCCTCCTGTTCTAGATGTATGTTTCCAATCACCACACTCTCTTTAATCAAATCAGGAAGTTAATGGCTTCACAGGATCATTAGAACAAACTCATGTTGAAAGAAAACAAAAGGATAAGAGAGGAAGTCTTATTTATTGTGACTCTACACAGCTTTTCCTGGTTGCTCATGCTTGGCAAGAGCTTATGTGTAATTTAGTCTAATGGTAAAAATAGAAGGCATTTCTGGTAAACACTTCATACAGAAATGAACTTGACCCATGTTATTCATCACAATAATATACACACGGCGGAAGTCTTAAATGACTAAAGACTGTTTCTGCTTTGATGCTCTGGATATTTTCCTATCGATTCACGCTAACGCCATCTAAACCGCGATGGCTGATGAAAAAGTGAAAAGAAAAAACCCAGGATGTTTTTTTTGGAGGTTTATGTTTCGATAAGACAAGAAAGGATACTTTGAACCCTTTGGGAAGACTGTTCTAAGGGACTAATAGGCTTTTTGAAAAATTCTTTCTTGCTTGCAATTACAATAAACAGGGATTGCAGTTTGTAAGACTAGAAAAATAATCAAATATAAAACAGTATCTGTTTACAATATCTGTTATTACAATATCTTAAATTGTAAATATAGCTGCAAGCAGCAATTACCGGGGTTCGAGCATTTGAAGGGGTTTGAGGTTGTTTAGGGCAACCTGGATGCATGTCTGTTTGACCAAAGGTCAAATTTCTAAATTTTTTTTTAGAATTCAGGGAATATGCAAATTAGTGTCTGTTTGTCTGATTTGGCTGGTTTTCAGCGCCTGAGTAGCGACAAGGAGTTACTACCATCTGACCAAGTTTCAGCTTTCTAGGCCTTGCGGTTTGGGCTGCACGATCAGTTTTAGGGCAGAATCATAATAATAAAGAATAATAAAGAATAAAAATTCTTACAATTACAATAAGGTTTCAGCGCTACGCGCTCGAACCCCTAATAATATCTTTTGATGGTATAAATGCAGCCTTGGTGAGCTTAAATAATAATAAAAACATACCTTACAGACCCAAACTTTTGAGTGGCAGTGTATGCAATTTATAAATTTTTTTAAATAAATGAATATATTCAGACAAAACTAAATCTCCAAATAACTGTTCCTTTACAAACTGAACATTGCTACGGTGGTCCTAAGGCGACATTGTGATGGGGGAAAAAAATGAGATGGGAGGAAAAATAGTTTCCATCACAACAGTTTTGTGAACGAGAACAAAGAAGATTGCAGACATCTTGTAAAGCAAAGTTTTTTGAGAAAAATGAGTATTAAAACCTTTTATTCTGTAAAAAATACCGTAACTTTACATCTAATTCACACAAAACACCATAGTATGCTTCTAAAGACTTAGCAAGTAGTGCAAAAGTAATAAGGACAATTTTTATGATAACTTTTATGGTGCTTTTGTGAAATTGTTGCAACTTGAAAACTAGTTTGTAACAATATATTAATCAATTCGTTTTGTTTGATTGTTTTCCACAAAATCAAACAGGTTTGAGAAGACACAAGGGTGAGTAAATGACTACATTTTCATTTTTGAGTGAACTGTTCCTTTCCGAAATGTTTGAAATGCGATTTGAACCTTGAAACCATTAAGTCACGTGTTCTGTGAGCAGTAGAGAATCTGCAGCGGTTTGCTGTGTTTGGCGGCTGCCCAACAGGTCTTGTTTCGTCTGTGCTTTGGCTGTGTGATTCTAAGTCTTGGAGAGAGGGGGAAACCCTTCAGCAAGACTCAGAGGAGGCCTGGTACAAGGGCTGGACTGCACTATTTAGGATCCCCTCCCATATACTGACATTGACCTCATGAGGTCATCATTTCTCAAGAAAATGTCATCTATACCAAGAACTGGAAAAGCCTTCATCTGACACCTAACACGTTCAATTAAAATTCGCCCATCTCTGCAAACAGACACTGGAGTATAGAAAAAATAAATACAGATCCAAATGATCTTGAAATTAGAGGGAGATTTTTTAAAACTAGAAAAAATATATATATATATTTCAGAGGAAAGTTCTTGAAGGTTGTAGTTGAGTGTATGTGGAAAATATGTGCTCTTCTTCTCCTGGGAACCTGTTATAAGAACATGTGCTAGGTTCTGTTGTTGCAGTAGTATACAGCATATGTGCATATCAATGAAGATGATGGTTCAAAAAAACTGATTCATCCAGTTCACTAAAAACAACCAGTTCAAAAGAATGATTCATTCTGCATTGAAGCTATGTGTTACATGTAATAATGTTGTAAATAATGTTCAGTTTCTTGCACGGATAGATCATTTTGCTTCATAAGGACCCAATATATTATCAGGAGTGATGAGTATTAGTTTTGGGTTAACTATTCCTTTAATGCAGAGCTAACTAAAACTAATATTACAAAATTGATAGTTCTATTCATTGTTTATAATTGGCTATGCCACATTCAAAGCACTCACGGCAATTCATACATATTTTACGAGGTGGCCAATTTGTACAAATTCATACGATTTTCACTAAATCACACATATTTTACGAGTTGCCAATTCGATTGAATTTGTACAAATGACCTTACACATAACTTTGCCCCTAAACCTACCTATCACTGTGGTTTAGACAAACCAAACTAAATTTATACAAATTAGCCACCTCATAAAATATGCTGGAATTGGTCGTGAGAGTGTGTTGAAAATACTCATGCTGTAAATGTTGCAGGGCTAAAGAATTTAAATAAATATTTTGCGTGTTTAAATGAAGTGTTTTTTTAAATATCTGAATTACTGACAGACCAAACCAACTCAAAATCTGTCTCTTTTTCTCATTTTCTTTGTTTAACATTAATTGAAGTGTTATGCAACTACACTTGCATTCCATTTCAGTCAAATAGAGCAGAATAGACAAAAAAAGAATGAATATGGCGTGAAAAAATACTGACTGCATTCAAAAAATATTTCTGCCAAAATACCAAAACCATGACTAAAACAAAGAAACTGTAAAAATTCACACTGGCGGTCACTTGTTTGCAACAAATCATATTGTGTGAAACACTACAATGCAAACAGAAATACCATTTAAAGTCGAAATGTAGCTACTTATAGTGCTGTGCCATCTTTCAAACAATACACCATACACAAATATCATCAGCATGAATCTCTTTTCCATAAACATCTCTGTGATAGCTGGACAGGGTGAGGGAGACTTAGGGCTGGTAAGGGAGCAGTTCTCTGGCCCTCGCATGATTTAAAATCACCAAGAGTCATGGCCTGATTCATCTCTGTCTCTTCTGGCCAGGTTCAGGCTACAAGGCAGCCCTCTGTTATTTTAGTGTACTAACAGGCATGTCACAAGGACTTGTCTGGTTTGGTTCATTGTGGTTATTCTTAATTGAATCTAAAACTATTAAAAAAGGTTACTTGAAATCTGAAATGCTGACTTGGCAAATAAGTGAAAATAATCAATTACAGATGTTGCTATTTCTATACTATGTAGTATCTTGCAAAAAAAAGTGGATATAGCAGCTTCAAGTGTCTCTAATATAGATGTTCTGCAGCACTCAGATATTACATAAGACTCTTTACTCACCATCACACATTTTACAACAAAAGCTTTTACATGGACACTTAAAATCAATTTAATAGCATATCTATCTGTAAACCACAAGGATGGTGATTCAAGGGCAGAACTGGTGTTCGGGGACTCTAGGGAGTTAAAAAAATCACCAGATGTTAACTGCCTACTAGTGCACTTCGTAATTCTGTCATCAAAAATGGAGTGCTAAACATTCTCATGCTCTCTTCCTGCTAATTTCACCTTCCTCCATTCACTCATAAAATTTATCTGGGCTGATCTGCCGCTTTGGTGGAGTCCAGATGGTTGTGGGACCCCAGGCTTTGAGGGTTACGGGGGGAAAAGCTCCCTCAGGTCTAGGAAAGGATGGCAGCCACTTAGAGGCCTCTTGCCCCGAGGCGCACGTGAGAGGGGCCTCAATCACAGGGCCAAAACTCAGCACACAGAGGGACACTAAACGAGGAGGGTGTGTGTGTGTGTTTTAGCAGGGATCTTAAATGGGAATTGAAAGTTCTGATGCTTCATATCAACGATCAAAAGTGAAATAAAATGGTGAGAACAAATTTGGGTACATAATAAATAAATAAAATACAGCGTAAGTACAGTATGCTTGTGAAATCTAATTAAAATTTCTTAAAATAATATATTTTTTTAAATATTTATTCCAGTGATGGCACATTTCAGTATGACCCTTCAGAAATGATTCTATTATGCTAATTTGGTGCTAAAGAAACATTTCTCATTATTATCAATGTTAAAAACAGTTGTGCTGCTTTTTTGTTTGTTTGTTTTGTTTTGTTTGTATTCTTTAATAAATAGAAACTCCAATAGAACAGCATTTATTGTTTTTTGTAACAATGTAAAAGTTACTGTCACTTTCGATTAGTTTCATTTCTGAAAAGATTTCAATTCTTTTGTGTTTATAGTGTATATATTTTTATAATAGTTTACAGATTTTCTATGTGGTCTTACTGGACCGCACTGTATATACCTGGTTAGCATTTTACATTCAGTCTGTCATGTCGATCTATAAAGTTGAATGTACTCAGCCGTCTTGATTTTTCACGGACAGAGCAAAATGGGATCATAAGCGTGCAAATGTGTTGGACAGAGCACAGAGTGTGTTAAGAGGGAAGGTGTAAACCCAGATTTACACTGTGGCACTGACCCAACTTCTCCATGTGTTTTCATGAACTTGGCTTGGAGTGATGGTGCTGAAATCTCAGGCCTGTAGTATTCCCATCAACAACACCCCAGGTGCTCAAAGCAGCCAACAAGAGCGGCCCAGCAGAAGAGCAGCCTTATCTCAACCATGATATGTCATATTCCCCCAAGAGAAGATGTGGATCTGCATAAACAAATGCATGTTTAAATACTGCATTTGTGCTCAAAATCGAGAGAATGGCGCTAGTAAAGCCAAAGTCATAGGTTTGATTCCCAGGTAATGTATTAACTGATAAACTATACAATTTGTAAATGCAAAATAAGTATTTTTGGATACACTACGCAACTTACCATATCAGAACAGATTTGAAAACATTAGGCAAGACCTGTAAGATCTTCGTTCATCTTCGAAACACAAATTAAATAGCTGCTTATGTAAAAAAAAAAAATATATATATATATATATATATTAATAATAATGGCTCACTGTACATACTGCATTTCTACATCAGTAGCCAAAAACACATTTGCATTTTGGTGCTTCATCCACACCACTAGGTGTCAGTATGTGTAAGATGAAAATGTCCTTATCAGCCAGCACAGCATAAACTAAACTGCTGAGTGGAGCTTTAAACACATTAAATGTCACCAAAACGTTCAGTCTAAAAGCCATTTTGGTTATTTCCAGATTTAGATGAACAAATAACACATTTTCAATGTGGTCTGCAGTATACGTGTGTGTGTGTGTTCCCCAAAAGAACACTGGAAAGAAAAGATCACCGCGGCGTGTGTTTCTTCTTCTGGTTATGAGAAACTAGGTCATCTGTGAGCCAGGTTACAGCCATGCTGCAGAGAAGAGAGTCTCCAACAGCAGCTCTTTCCCACAGCCAGACCAATCCATTCCAAACAAACAACCAACTCGCACAAAAACACCAAAAACAGAGACAAATGAAGTAAACAAAGCGCAAATGAGCAGGAATGGATTGAAGCTATCATTTAGACAGCTTGTCATCATCATCATCCTCTCTCACTGTATCTCTCATTCTCTTTCGGTTTCGGTCTGCCCCAGATGGGAGTTTGGCATTTGGCGTCTTAATCAACTGGGTTGTTTGTGTCAATGTGGGTTCAAACCTATAACCAGGGCACAAGCACTGATTGAAAGTAAACACACTGAAATCAGGTCCCACCAGGACAATGCAGCTTCATTTCAACTGTGTGTTTTATATCGAAACTAATTTAGCTGTAAATACAGTATAAGGGATGCACGACAAATCTTTAGAGAAGCACGCAGGCTCAGTTTGAGATAATTATGGCATCCTGTTACCCAAAGGTGTGCTGAGACTTACTGAGAGTCCATAAAAGCATAGCAGCAGCATGAATCATTTGGGTGTGGAAACTTGAAAATAAATGTGGAAGTCTAAAAAGGAATAGCCACACTGTTAATGCCTATTTCACTCTATAAAACACCTGAAGAACTTTCACATTGAGAAAAAATACATTCTGTAGGGAAGGTCTAGCGTAACTGTTGTACCAGTCGTTCTTTCATATGCACAAAATGTATTTCCATTTTGGGCTAGCTGAAATATTATACTATGGGGAGTAATGTGTAGCTTTGTTTTTGTGTTACAGAAAGCTGCTGTCATTGCAGACAGGCTGTAAATCGTACAGACTGCCAGTAAGTCTCAACATGCGGATTTAGTGTTTAGGTGTCTGTCGTCAGTCCCTGACCCTGTAAATCCAACTGCTTTGACTATAAACAAGCAGCGGCCAGTAAAGAAATCACTTTCAGCTCTCCCACAGAGCATGAAGACTGAATTCATTAAGCTTTTTGCTCCAACAAACAATCAAAAAACATAAACAACCATTTCCAAGTTTTGGGGTCAAAAAACATTCTGTTTCTGAAAAAGTTTTTTAAAAAACTGTCAGGACATAGCATAGTCTTAGCATAGTTTGGATTGGTGGAGTAGTTCTGTGTAGCCTGTCATGAATAAAATAGGGTAAACTTTGTTAAACTAAACAAAACAAAAATATATTGTTAATGTTATAAATGACATGTGGGTCTGACTCGGGGGAAACATACTGTATCAGAAAGCCAAGTTTTGACTGTGATGACAGGTGGAGCTGGGGATGGAGGAGGGTAATTAGCTCATGAGCAAGCGATAAAGCTGCTGAATAATACTAAATAAACCTTATCTTGGAATGCTGTAAACAGGCCTTCTATTCCTGTAGGTAGAAGTGGATAAACTGAGAGTCAGCTGATGCAAACTTGACCTGTCAGAAGTAAAGCTACGCTTGCTTTATTCAGCAAGATTACAAAATCCATATATTGCTGTTTCATCTCAGATCTAATTCTGATTTCCACAAAGCTATTAAGCAGCATGACTGTTTTTAAGATTAATAATAACTATTTTCATTTCGCACTTAATAAAAAAATCACTTCCAACTATGATCCACTCTTGCTAAGAATATAAATACTTTTTTAAAAAGGTGAAACTTATAACAGAGGCACATTTGTTTCCCACAAGGAAAGAGACTTGCATGTGAAGTATTTACATAAAAAAAAAGGCATAGTGGAGTTAAAATTTCTGTAACCATACGTCTCATCAATCCCATAATTGCACAACATCCAACTAGCCACAGATCCTTTATGCATTCAAAGTTCTAGATCTTTTTTTACTATAGCGCTAAAAGTGATAGTTATTCAAAGTGAAGAATAAAAGTAATAACAGGCCAGAGCAGCTTACACTAGATTCCTAACAATGCATCCAGTAAATACAGTACGTCATACGGCTCTAATGTAATGTTCTGCTTTTGTATATTTGTATACACATTTGTATACACACAGACGCCCTGCCACCCACATGCACAAACAAGCTTTTAAAAAGGGAAGCTGATACCCTCAAGCTTAAACATACGAGTATACCACACAAACATGCTTCAGATGCTCAGATGTAACCACTCATGTGCGCAATCGCAAACAAAACAAGCACGGAAATGCACCATCATGCACATTGTTCGGTGACCCCAATAATTGCCATTAACAAACGCGTTGCTCCTGACTGCCCTGGCTAATTTATTCTCCCCATGCATGTGAGGTGAAAGGTCAAACATGTTAACAGGCTGCTAAGAGCTTCCTCTGCCTGGGGATGAGGTTGGAGGCCAATGGGGAGGGTCTAAAGGGGGCTGGAAACCCTCCCCAAGAGGTCATCTGTATTTCACAGCCGACTGCGAGAGGGCAGGGCCCACATGCTTAAGCGCCCAATAAAAAGGCCTGGCAGGATGTTGCAGATCGTAAACCGAATTTCAACAACCCCCCCGGCACCCCTCCCTCTGAGGAAAAGAAGACATTCTGATGCTTTATTGCCAATTAATAGTGCTGGGTGGAAAAAGTTTTTTTGTGTTGTAGTAATTTAACTCCTTGTGATGTGGTCTGGATGTGTAGGTGTTAGTGGTTTGTAGTTATGATGAGGCATGATGTAAAGACAGTCACAACAAATATTTAAGTGAACACTCATTGTAAACCATATAGTTCAAAGCAATCACCCTTTTAAATCTATGCATTTTATTGCTGTTTTAAACAATTGCAATTCTGCTGAAAAGTTGGAGATACATACTGAATTGTAAAAATATATACATATAATATTAATATATAAGTATTTTAGTGCAGTTTTTAGACTAATTCCACAATATTTACTTGTTTTGAGACTCGCAATCGATTATCAAATCAATAAATTTAATTCAAATAAATCCATAAATTCCATAAATCAGCTGGAACTGTACATTTCAGAAAAAACATTCAAAATTCTGATTTAGCAGTTCATTTGAAATATTGTAAATGATCAAGAAAGTCACTGTTCGACATTTTCTTATATTAGAATGTTTCGACAAGAAAAAAAATTTCAGTGATTCTTTGAATTTACAAAACATTTTTAAGGTAAGCGGTAGCAATACATTTATCTTAGCTACATTTAAATAAAAAAAATATAAGTTGACTAACTTTGAATAGTGTTTGAATAGTGTCAAATTTAAACATATAGCTTGTCACTTACCGCAACATTTTTGGCTGGGGGGGAAGGAGACGGTGGGTCAAAGTCTCTTGTATGTTCAAGAATACAGTAAAAATACACTAAAACAAGTGTGAAATACTATTACAATTTAAAATGCTTTCTCTTTTAATATATTTTAAAATGTACTTTATTTATGTGATGGAGCAATGCTCAATTTTCAGCAGCCACGGAAGTCTTCAGTGTCACATGATCATTCTAAACTGTATTATTTGTAATGCTGAAAACAGTTGTGTTGCTTAATATTTTTGTGGAAAGGTCATTTGACCATTTACTGTCACTTTTGATCAGTTCAGTGCTTCCTTGCTAACTGAAGGTATTAATATATTTTTGAAAAATCACTGACCCCAAACTTTTGAACATCTAAAGTGCTTATTTTATATGTATTGAATATATATCTATATATTCATGTGTGTTGACATGGTACCTCTGAGGATGTAGTTCTGGTAATTTTGGTCAGCCTCAGCTCCCACTTTAATAAGACAAGTGAGTCCTTCAGCCATCACAAACTCATGCACCAGATCTTTATCATCCTGCAAAAGGAACACAAGCAGCAGAAACTCAGCATATGTAACAAACACCCAGAAGAAATACAAACTCTATGCAAATATGCATCTCAGAATTAAGAAATCCAACAATAATCAGGAAAATCATACTCCATAATATGACCAAAAATACAGCGTTTTAGTGCAACACACCAAACAGAACTGCAGAAAGGCCCAGTTGTGTTTTCAAAAATGGGCTTGATTTCAACGGACACAGCTCAAACCGAAGCTTATGAATTCCTATCTGTCAAACGCTCTGTCAGCATTTTCTCTATGCTCCCTAAAGATTTACCTCCTACACCAACACATGTTGCATTGTTCTGCAAACTCTCTGTCCACCAGGTGCTGGGAACTTCTTAAAATAACCTGAAAAATAGCCCAACATGCCTTCATGAACGATTTAAAGGTCATCTTAGAAAAAGACAATTCATTTAAAACCTATTAAACTGTAATATACAATTACCTATGCAAATATTAATCTACAAATCATATAAAATATGGCAATTTAAAATAACATCAGTATATTTCATATAATTACTGCATTTAGTAAAACCTACTTTATGATATATTTTAAAGCTAAGCTGCAGACATATTTGTTTTATAGAGCTGTCTTGGACTCGTCCCTGTAGAGTTCCCTCACTGCACACTTACAGTTTTAAAACCTTTTCACTTCCTATCCATGGAAACTCGTTTTGTTTGGGCTTCAGTAAATTTGGTTGCTAAGTGCTGATCGACTGCTCCCTTGCAGTAAAGAGCCCATTAAACACACTGTAGAAGAGGTGTGAGGAGCAGTACGTGTCTCCGCTTGATTTATGGCACTCGCACGCACACCCATGGCTGGGCACACTTCACTAATTCTCCGATTACAGCACGCATCCTTCCTCTGTCCTGTGTGTCATGTGTGGAAGTGAAACAGGCTCCTCGCTTATTTCTTCTGCTTTGGGATTCGCATGGACACACCCTATTGGCTGATCTGAAAATGATTAGGGGTGTTGGATCTGTGGAATTTATATTGGCACAGCCAGCCTATAATGACACACTATGCCCACGTCTGGAGAAATGCACTTTACGGCACATGCAAAATATACTTAAACTCACGACAGCATGAAAAATTCAATTCTTACCACAATTCTTCCTGAGTCGAGCGATCAATCAGATGACTGCTCATACATAATGTTCTCAAGTGATTCATACATCTTAGATTAAAATGAGGGGGATTAGGAGGATTATGAGATCGGTTTCAATAAATGGAACTGCTGAACTGGAATTCTGTCCAAATCCTGGCTCTGTGTGTGTGTGTGTGTGTGTGTCAGTGTTGTTAACTAAAAGTAGCACTGTTACTAACTAAACTACAATTAAGCAGCAGCTGTTTTTAAAACAGTAGCAAACTAATTTTTCCAACAGTTTTTATATCAGAGTTGTGATTTTAATTCCCACAACTGCAATTATATATTTAACAAACTATATTTATTATATATCTCAAAAAAAGTGTATCTTACTTTTTTGTAATTGTGCCTTGTTGTAATTGTGACTTGCACTTACCTTACAGTTTGACTGTATATTTCACAAATTCAACATATCTCACAACTATAACTTTGTTTCCACTAATTGTGATTTTTTGTGTCATAATTATTACTTTAAATCTCACTATTGCAGTTGTATAGCTAACTGTTGCAACTTTGTATTTTACAGTTTGGCATTGTCAATTTTTTATTTGTTTGTTTTTCATTATTGTGATGTTATATGACCAACAAGCTAAAGATTGCAAATTTGTATCTTGTCTTTTTAATTTACAGTATTTTACAATAAACCAACATGGACTGTATTGCCGATGTTTTGCTATGTTTCATGGATCTAGGATTATTTCAGTTGTATTGCTGTCTATGGAGGGACAGATGGCTCTCTGATGTCATCAAAAATATCTTAATTTGTGTTCTTCTGTGGTCTTCTGGGTTTGGATCGACACAAGGGTGAGTAATTAATGACAGAATTGTAATTTTTTGGGTGAACTAACTAGCTTAATGTAATTAGCTATTTTGTATTTTGTTAGCATTTTGTATTGTAGCCAATTAGTTTTTAGCATAAAAAGGTTAGCTTTACTGTTGTTTAACTAGATTGTAGCCTGACAAGCTACATTTCAGCAGCTTTCCTAGCAAAGTTGTGTATGTATTCTTTCACAAAGCTAGCATCTATGTTTATGTTTGTTTCTGCACATTTGTGCGTGTTTATGCATAGCCTCTGGCAGGTTTAAATTACACACTTGTTGACAGGTGTGAAAGTTTCAGGTGCTTTTGCCATTAAAAATGGTAAAACTTTAGTGGAAAGACATTTAATCTCATACAAACACACAATGCGGTGGTCAGACATGGTTTCTCTAGAGGAAAAACGGTAGCTTCCAGCACATCTTTAAAATCAATCAATGATGGAGACTCCAGCTTTGGTATCTGGCAATTTCTGTGCAGTGAGAGAAATTCCAGCACAGCCGTACAGCTGAAACATGCAAGAAAACGCAGACACATACTCACACACATGTGCTGCTGACATTAGCAGGTGCTCTGCGCTAACGTTAAGTCGAAGTGGGAAAAGCTCACCTGAAAGATTTGCTTGAGAGAGAACAGCGCTCTTCGCAGCTCACGTCCGGTTGAATTGTAGAGCTTTTCTGCAGAAGGAAACAGGGAAAAGAGATTTGAGTTGATCTTCATGTAACATTTGTAAGTTTAGATAGAGCCTTTTGGACTATTTTAATATATTAAGGGACATATTCTCCATAATTTAAACACTTTGGAGCCTAGGTAAAGAACAGTATTTGTGTCATAGCGTTTACTGTTTAAACTGCAGTGCTACAGTCTGCCAGCGTGTGGCAGGCTTGAGCAAAATAATGTCTGTGAGCATTAGCGCAGTCGCTAAAGGCAGACTCAGCCTCTGACTCAGCATCAATATGAAATAATGAGCATGCATCTCTCTCTCTCTCTCTCTCTCTCTCTCTCTGTGTATTCATGATTATCTCTTTATCGATAGCTCTGAGGAGCTGTACACAGAAACCACAGGCCGAAGCTCACAACATACTATGCTCTCTCTCCATTTCTCTTTCTTAATGTGTCCCCATAGAGAACTCTCATTAACATTCCGACCTCAATATTGGCAGCCTGAGAGTCCAATTTAATCTTGCCTACTGCTGAGTGTGTGTTTGTGAATGTCAGACTCTCTCTCCCTCTGTGTGTGTGTGTGTGTGTGTCTCAATGCAAGCCTCTGCGTGTGTATATTATTATACACATGTGAGAAGGAATACTCGTCTATTAACTAGCAAATATAATACAAAAATAATGTTGTCTACACTGTATGTAAGGAAGGTCACTTGATAATTGGCATTAACTACATAAAATGTATAGTATATAGTGGACACATAACATGTAAGCCTAAAAAAGCTACTTTCCAACTGCCAATTTGTCTCGCATTTGGCTCTTACTAATTGAATTCTGGTCCTAGTATGGAGAAAATAAGCTTCACTAGTTTAATTCTCTAAATCCCCAAACGCTAAGACAGGAAGAGATGAAACTGCTAACAGGCTTCATTGCTAATAATTACAGAAATACAATACTCCACACAGGAGAGCCATATCCACCCATTTTATAAATATTCTCAAGTATTTTAACTGAAGTTATGCATTTATGTGCCAGAGAGGAATTTTTCTTCCGGTTTGGCTTTATAATTGGCCGGCGCATTTCCAGAGCTTGTTTTCATATACAGCAACGACAGGGTTTTGTGTTGGGTTTGACAGGACCACACCACTGTGATTTACCTCAGGCATATGTTTCTGTTGTGTGCCTCAACAAATCATGTGGAGCAAAGACAAGAACCGCATGAACCAAAGCCAGCCATCTTACTTTTCAACCAATGTGTCAGAACTTTAATCTGGCTTTACTCAAATGTAAATCAAAGCCACCTCTAGGGAGAAAAAAGCTCTGGCACACCTGTACGCCTCAAGATCCAGATTTTAAAGAACAAAACAATTATTTAAGATAAACAAGTCTCTTTTAAACAACTTGACAAAAACCTCCCAGAAAAAAACTAGTCAAACTGAACTTTAAAAGATCCCAAATCGTTTTAATAATATAACAGTAAATTAAACCTTTTCTCAGATGTATTTGAATTTAAGTAATTTTCCGCGGTAAGCTTGTCTCTGCTGAATCTCCT
>JAUCMS010000028.1:7312372-7329487 GCA_032357445.1 Enteromius radiatus | reverse complement strand
ACGCATATATTATGTAAAGAAAAACTTTTATTTTGGATGCGATTAATCGCGATTAATCATTGCCCAGCACTAACACATACACATTAAAAAACAAAACCAAAAAAAACAAACCCCAAGAAAAGGGCACTTGAGGCATCCAGGAGGAAAGATGCGGGTGCTCAAGCACCGCCCCCCCAACCCCAGACAAATATAGACAATGTATACAAGCGTATATAAATTTTAGGACATGTTTTGCATTTGTGCCGTCCAGCCACGACTAATTTTGGACGGGAAGACGACGTTGATTTCGGACCAATAGTACACCATTTGTGCCGTCCTTCCGCGACCCCTTTTGGCCGGGGAGACGACGTTGCCGTCCGACCAATGTTTGCTGGGTAGTTAACACTGATTGATATGACATGTGAGTCAGTCTTATTTTGAACGATTAATTGAAATAACTGTCCCAAAACAGCAATTTGCATAATTAGCAAAATGAGTCAAGGTTTGGCGTGACCAGGTTTTACTCTGCTGGTGGATGTCACAACTCAATGTTTCCTATAGAGAGAGAACATTACTGTAAGTCAGTAGTTGAAAATTGAAATGAACGCTAGTTAAAACTCCCATAACTTTTATTCCTTTTTTCACACAATTCATTTAAAGACTGATATATTTGAACGTTAGTGCCACATATGCATAAGCTTAAAGAAGCTCTGGTTCGAACCCTGCTCAAATCTGCATTAAGGAAGTTAAAATAGCAGGGCTGCATCAACAAATGTGTTTTTATATCACTTTTGCATTCGTTTACACTATCGGGTTGGGTTTGAGTGACACTACTCGAATATTTGAATTATGAACCAACACAATTTATACCTGAATCAATTTAACACAAACACAGCAATATGTGCCTATATCAAAAATGTGCCAGAACTTGCGTTTTAGAGCCACTCAGTGAACATTTCATTTTGAAACTACCACAAAATGTGAAGGAAGTTACGTAACAACGGTGCTGCAGAAATGTATTCAGGCTATACTGATTCATGTTGTATATTTTTGATTCATTAAAAATACAGACTCATGAGAGTCGTTCTTGAGGAATCAGGCTAAATGTTTTTGATTCACTAAAAAGAACTTGCTCATAAGAGTCTATCATTTAGGAATCAAACGATATGGACTGATCAAGGTTCATGTTTTTGATTTAATAAAAAATAATTGCTTTAATACAGCAATTCATTTGGGAGACAAACTTTGCACATTCCTATTCTTCTTTTATTATCTCACACAATGTACCACCGACATAATCACTGTCTCTCTCACGTTACCCAGAGTTCACTCCACACCCCCTCCCAGACCTCAATCGTCCTGCTTTAAGCCTGTAAACTGGCAGGCTTGGCAGCAGAGCTCTGTGATCACTGGAGGATGAAGGGTAATGAAGAAGAGGGTGAGCGTGGGATCATTTCTCACGGACTCTCTTACTGCCACACGGCCCAACGACCTGCAATCAGACCCGCGCTGATTCAGCTAATCTCCAGTTCCTCTTTGCGGTTTATGGATGAGTCTCGTGAACGTGATGATCACAAAGATCACGCAGTGACAAACACACTCAATCTCTCCACAGTCATAAAACCACAATCACGACACGGATCTTGTTGTATCATGCAATGAATCCTTCTCTTAGAATGTGTGTGTGAGACCGGCTCAGTAATTTTGCTACTGTGTTTGCGTGATCTCTCTATATGTCGGGTCAGACAGTCTACTGTAATTCAGCCCTGCACAGACTTTCTCCAATAAACCTGTCACAGAGTTATTCCCGCCTGTCATACAGCCATATTTGCAGACAGATACACACACACACACACACAGCACAAGGAGAGTGAGGCCCTACTTTAATGAGAAATATTTCAGCTCTGATTAGTTCCATACCAGCTGGCAGGGATAAGTGCCCACAGTACTGTCCTCTGTCTCATCACGTTCAGGATGAAAAATAATAATAATGGACAGAGAGAAAAAAGAGACAAAGGAGCTAGGGAAAGAGTGTGAGACAGAGAAAGCAAGGAAAGAGATGTCAATATTTATGGTGTATATACAGTGGTCCTATAAAATAAAATAACAGTACTTTCAGCTGATTAACTTTGCTTCGAATATAATTCATTTAAATTAATTTTAAACATATAAATATTACTCTTGCAATGTTTATCTTGCAATCATGCAAAATAAAATAATTTTAATAAAAAAAAAAAAAAAAAATTTAAATATCAGGCTATAAAACATAATATAAAACAGCACTGTCCGCTTGTCTTGCTCTAGGCAATTTCAAATTATTACCTGTGAAAATTATGCACCAGAAGTAAATGTTGCTGTAAATGTGAGTGCATGATAACATGCAATTAGGAAAACAATTTTCAAAACTGTTTTTAATAGCATTTTTAAGAGTTTGGGAAAGATGTTTCATTAAAACAACTGCCATGTTTTTTTTACAACAGTACAAACCAAGAACACACTGTACCTCACACACTGTATGCCTCATAGCCTTGTCTTCATTCCAGTCAAAAATGATATACGCCACTAATTATAATCTATTGGTGGAACTAATAGAGCACTTTGCCAGCTTACATTAAACACCAAAAAGAGCTATAACTGTGGAACATAAGCTAAATTAATATTTGATATTTTATTCATTCAATGAAAATATGGCATGTTTTTAGACCCCTTTCACTCTCAATGTATGCACAAAAACAATATAGAAGTCATACAGGTTTGGAAAGACCTAAGCATCAGCAAGTTTTCATTTTTGGGTGAATTAACCATTTAAGAGTGAAAATGTGTGTGGGTTACACGTGACCTGAGGCATCGCAGTTCTAATATTATCATACCAATGGCACCTGCTGCCCCTCAGCGGCCCGTATAAAAGGGATGAAACCATGAATCTGCATTTATGACTTCACACCTTTTCAGTGCTTTCTGAGGTTCAAGGTCATGTCTCCTCTGAAACTGGTGTGCGAACGTCTCTGTCTGATGATAATGATAACAATTATCCAGCAATAAAAGCACGAGCAGTAATTTTGCTGCCTGTCAGTTGCCGTAGGGGCTGCTGGGAAGCGATACAGTGGGATCTGAATGAGAAAATCAATAAAATACTGTACATGGTAAAACTTTTCACTTTCAGTGTCAGAACTTGTTCAAGCTTGGTAACAGGTTGTAAAAGAGTCAGATCGTTTCAGTGAGTACAGTTCTGGTTAAAGAAACAGTTTGATTGATTCACTCACAAATGATTCAACTACTTAATAAAACTTAAACAACAAAAACTTTCTGCTGACAAATGTCAGACATCTCCAATTATTTTATCATCTTAAACTCTGTCCATTCTTTAAAGTCCATCTCAAGCTCCACCCAATCAAATAAAACAATCCATAGAACCCCACCCCACTTTTTTTGTTTTTCCATAATCCATTTCATTTGGATTCCCTTAAAAACATGAAGGAAAAGATCTGACGCTACTTCAGCTGGATCGCAAAACGCCTCTTCAAAAGTCTCTTCAGACCACCTGCATTATTTTCTCTCTCTCCACCTCTTTTGCTCTGTTCTTCATTTATGGAGAGAAAACAGGAGTAATTACAGTGAAAACCTCCCCAACATGAGTGTGGGCTCGTAACATGCCACTTTATGGCCTGACAGGCTTCTCAGCTTTCATCCTCTCAGTCGGTCCAAACATGGAGTGGGTGATAGGTCAGAAAACGCAGATAAACACAGGCAGGTGGGAAACATTAGGCAAAAATGCAGGTAATGATGAGATCACTCAAAAAACGGGGAAACCAAAACTGGAGAGGATTTACTGGGTGGGACAGCAAGGGGATGTGTGTGTGCATGAATACAGATTTTAAAGAAGATGTTCAACATGTACATCCGATAATAAATAGTCAGCTCTTCAACACAGTGTATGTGTTGAAACTTTTTAATTAATTTGTTTCTGCCACTTGAAGTTTGTTCAAATGAATGCTGTGCTTTGATGAGAGCCAGATGGAAGTTTTTGATTAGTTTTAGCCTAGCATGGGCCACACAGACAGTAACGGACATGGATTCCACAAACTGTGGGCCATCACCTACCCAGAAGTTCACACTTCTTCCTGTCAGAAATCAAGAGAAAATCAATAACAAAGCAGACAACCATCCTTTAGTGGTTCATTCATTGGCTGAAAAGAAAGGCTTTCTCTTTTTATGGGAAACATTTGACTGGGGATAGAAGGCTCTGTGAAGGATTCATGATCAAAATGCTACCACGCCTAAATTTAAATAAAGCGTGAATTTGAAAACAACTCATAAAACATTTAAAACGGGGTGGATAAAAAGACTTGAAACCACATTAAGAAAAATGCAAGCAATTAGGAGTCATGTGTTGGCATACTATGTGAAATCTGAGGAATTGTAAAAAAAAAAAAAAAATATTCACAGTGTGAAGGGATTCATAAAACAACTGGCTAATTTTAAGAAACTTTGATGTTCGGTATATGGTGGGGGTGGATGATCAGCATAAATTCAGGATCTATCACAAATGTCATACCAAAAAATAACATTTTATTTAAGTCATTTAAGTCACAGTCATGGACATTGCCAATTACCACACACACACAAACACACACACACACACACACAGAGCATTCATTTAGATTTCTTCAGTTCTGAAGCAATAAAACTTGCGGTCACGCTTTAAGGTCCAATTCTTGCTATAACAAACTATTAACTATGACCTTTGCCTCAATAAACTCCTAATTTGCTGCTTATTAATAGTTAATAAGGTAGTTGTTAAGTCAGATGTGCTTTATAAGTACTAATAAACAGCCAATATGTTAATAATAGGCATCGTATTAATAGTGCGAATTGGTTTCTACACTAAAGTGATATCAAACTTGTTTATTTAAATCTCTACTATATGCTAACAAATAGTAATAGCAATAAATAGTAATAATTCCATAGGTAATCCAATCAATGTGATCACTTCTGCAAACCCAAGACAATGATTTAAGTTAGTCAGAAAATTTCTAAAATGGATATAAAAATGCAAGATGCTGATACACTAATTTGTGCAATTATATATAATTGCACATGCTAATAATTACACAAGTCTTTCTGAGTAATTAATTAAAAAGCACCAGGTTACAGAGTCATCTGTTTGTGAAAATGTAGTTTTAATCAATTCAAATTCTGATCAATCAATTCAAAACTGTAACACTTTAGAATAGGGGACGCTTATTCTCTATTAACTACGACTTTTCCCTCAATAAATGTCTAGTTTTCTTCATATTACTAGTTAGTAAGGTAGTTGTTACAGTATGTTTAGGTAGTGGGTAGGATTATGGATGTAGAGTAAGGTTATGTAGAATAATGCATTAATACATGTTTAATTACTACTAATAAATGGCTAATGTTATGTTTTATGAGCACCAGACTCAGCTGTAGGATGCAGTTACAACACAAACGCACCATGCTGATACATGCTGACTCAACTGCACTCGTGTACAAAAGCTTTCTCTTCCACTCCTCTGTATGCCAGCGAGGACTGTGGAACATGAAACCCCTGCTGAATAAGCCAGAGCTGATCACCTTTCCCTATTCTGATATCTTACCCTGGGATCGTGCTCGCCCAGCATATCTTTGCGAGGTTCCCATCAGACTGTGAAAATCCCTTTACTATAAGCTGCCATTGTCTCTGCGGGAAACCTGAGACACCTATTATTTGTGTGTTAATAGATCGCTTAAATTGTAAAAGTTCTACCCAAGTGACTTCAAAAGGGGAGGGGAGAGGGCGGTAATCTTAATTGGTACTAGGTCAAAGATGGCTTGTGGACACAAAACATTTATAAATGTTGTAACGCACTATTTTCTGGGTCTTCCGAATTCTGAAGACTGAAATTTGGTCATAATTTATGAAAATTTGGGGGAAAACACAATAATTACAAAACAAAGTCAGTGGGTCTCATTCACTAATAATTGTGTAAGTTTTTCGTGTATATACACACACACACACACGTTTGAACTTCTCACAAAAACTTTCCGCCTAATTCACAAACAATTGTGGCACCACAAGAAAAATAAATTTAGCGATAATTAATCTATATCTATCTATTTGTATAATTAGACCTCTAATCTAACTGTATTATAATTTTTTTTGTCTAGTTACTTTTCACCCACACTGTAATAAAACATATCTAATCATACAGTATGTAGGGTTCTTGCTTACGAGGCCCCAGGCGTACATGATTATTGCGTACGTGTGGTATAAGATGTTGTTGAATTTTTTCGTACATTTAAATACATTTTAGTACGAAACGTTTTGATGAATCATGATGAATTATTCGTGAAAATGTCCGTACACACATTTCACCCAAAAATTTGTGCGCATGCATGTTTACTGAATGAGACCCAATGAGACTTTGCTACAAATTATTATTATTGAAACAAAAAAAAGTTCACTTTTGAATGCAGTAAATATTTTAACAAATAAAATGTATTTAACTGCTGCAATGCGGTAAAAGCGTTATGAACGTTTTAATTTAAATAAAATGAAATGAAGATTTATTGAGTAAGGACACAAAAGTGACACAAATATATTTGAAGATTCTATTAATCAAATAATTCTGATATAACGATGTACCATGGTTTATTGATAAATAAACAAGCACATAAATAAATATATGTGTCTGACCATTTCACATGACTCTAAAGAATAACGGCTATTGAAAATGTATTTTTACCATCAGAGAAATAAGTTATACATTACAATATATTAAAGTAGAATGGTGTTATTTTAAATTGTAGTAATAATTCACAATATTAGTTTTTTTAATCAAATAAATGCAGCCTTGGAGAGCATAAGGTAAGTACAGCTTACTGATCACAACATCTATATTACCATACAAATTTTACCACAAACTGGGCCATATGATCCCCAGGCCCTCAAAAATTTGTAACCAATAGCGTAATGCATTAACCAACTGCAGGCAAAGCAAGTACATACACACGCATAACCACTTTAGATTTCCTTCCCCTGTAAACATGTACCAGGATATGGAAGCACATGCGCATGGTATAGACTTTAGTTAGAGAGTATGTTTAAGAGTGTCATTCAAGAACAACAGATCCACAGGGTGCTGCATCAAACGTCTGGAGCGCGGCCAGTCAGTAAGAACCTTTGGCAGCTCCTCAGTCGTCCTCAAAAGCTGTAGCGCTCTTGTTGCAGTAACAGATGCTGAAAGTACTTAATTGCATTTCAAAGCCCTGCGGTACGTGGCCCACTCCTGCATGCACTTATTTTCATAGCTGGAGTCTCATAAAGCACCGCTGTCCCCAAAAAAGCAGGTGCTCGCAGCCGCAAAATGGAGATTAAAAGTAGAGAGGCCCTGAGTTTGGGTCGACGAGCTGTTAGAGTAACATCAACCTGTTTTCGCTCTCTGTCGTTTGATCAGGCGTGTTTAAAAAAGCACATTTGACGGACAGATTTCTGTCACTGGATGTGAGTTGCAGTGCGGTGGTTTCTTAGAGTTTAAAGGAATGAGTTATAAGCCAGCAGAACATCAGCAAATTGGCTAAAATGGAGATACACACAAGCCACGATTTGTATCGGAAAACAGATGGGGATTTTATACACACACACACACACACACACTTGAGTACATAAATATACACACAAGCTGAGAGAGTCATGTATTTAAGACACCTGGTGATACTGGAGAATCATCCAAAAGTTTGCTCCAGTTTTCCAGTACGTAACTGTCAAAACGCTGCAGATCTGAACCAAAATACAGCTCTACACCTTCTGGGTGACTTGTCTGGAACTTTCACTCAAGACACCGATTCGCTCTTTTCCTAGAAGATGTCATAATGGAACATACGGTTATCCAAGAGGAAAATAGTTCTGATAAGCTTCAAAGATCTTTGTAGATACAGATCCACTGACACAGTGCCATAAAACCAGCATTGCTCGGAATAATATTACATTGGTTGTTACACATTTTTTTGCATGCATGGCTGTGCAATGTCACAGTTTTGCACATTTGTAATTAAAAAATTAATATCGTGAAAATAAACATGAATTTTCCATAATAAATGTGCAATAAACTCTATGCTAGTACAAATGCAAACTGTTCACTGTTCAAAAAAGTGCCAGTTCAAATGACAACTCAATGTGTTGTTCTAAGTATAATTCCAATCTGAAAAACTATGAAAATACACTTTTAGGCCATAAATTAAACACTGCAGTTAGATAAGAATCTTTGTTCAGAGATGTAAACTCACAATTGTGAGCTACAAAATCAGAATAGCAGGATAAAGACTTGCAAGCCAGATTTGCAAGATGCAAAAAAGAAAATAAGTCAGAATTGTGAGATAATAAATTAGCTTTTTTATTTTTCGTTCAGTCACAAAAAAATGATCTTCCATATACCCATGATGCATTTGTTTGATCAATAATATGCCAACCTCAGCTTTTTGAATGGCAGTTAATTTTTTTGTTACTCAATGTGTTGTCATGTAATAAGCAGAATAATGTACAGTCTGCACAATAAACCTCTCCACTGTGTATTTAAATCCTGATAATGCATTATATTGACAGGCTAACCATACAATACTGTTTCAATAGATCAAGGTATTTGAGAAAAATACAGTCTATCCAACCTGACATCCTCCTATATCAGCATAAACCTCTCCCTTCTCATAGAGACCCAAGATAATGCATTCCACCTGCAGGATTCACTGATTCACCCGGCATCTCCTGTTCACTGATACAGATCTGCACGACGGAAGACAGGAAAAGTCCAATTTGGAGCATTCATTCATTCTTCTGAAGGGTTTCACAAGTCAACCGCTGATCAAAAACATCTTTTGCACTGTCTACAGTATCTGCAAAGCAGCAGAACTCAACTCACCCCCCTCATCAAAAGCAACCCTAGCATAAATCACATGAGCAGTCTTTGTTTTACGCAAAACAGTACAGGACAGTAACTCTGTAATCTGGGCAGGGGTTTTGTGCAAGAATGCAGATCCTTTAAGATGGGACTCTGGGATCAAACACGGTCATAAACGGGGTACATCTGCAGCTCAGGCCATGGGAGGGTCCCCGTTTCCATTGGGAATCCACAGAGGAATAAACAAATACACATGTTTGACGACCGTGGCTTCTTGCGAATGGACATACGCAGCTGAGCATGTGCAGTAGCCACAATTTCATCAAGTCCCCTGCTCTTGTTCAGTCGGCGAGAGAACTTTCACCTGTCAAAAAGCTAACAGGTCTCCAACTTTCCAGAGATGGAATAGTGTGAAGGAGATAAGATCTGTGGACAAAGAAACTTGTCGGACTGACGACATTCCAAGAAAGACAAAGCTCCTGTGTCGCTTTTCAGAACATTCAATGGTCACATTCATAAATATTAAACCTTTTTAACACCATTAAATGTACATACTGAGTGACTGATAACATATTTTTCTTGGAATACACTCACTAGTTTACACTGAGTTCACAGTTTTAACGGACATCTTTACTTTAATTCACTTTCAGGATCTGAGGTAAATGATCTGTAGTTGCTTTGAGTATTCGTATAAATGATATTTAAAGTAATATTAGACACATTTAACTTTCAATAAAGCACATAATCACTAGGGGTGTACCGTTAAATCAATTAATGCGATTTTACTAATGCATCGCGCTTCTCTTTTGAATCGATTCTGGATGTTCAACAGCAGATGGCGCTCTAGATTAGGTTTTAACTGCACGCTCAAATGCTCACAAATTGGTTAAATGTATTTTGCACTTCGACTTTTATGCTTTTATGACGCAAGATTAACGTAAACACAACCCACTGTAAACACTTTTGTAATTCACTTCAACCTTTTTTTAACTTTATGAATGATTATTTCAAGTTCAAGTGTGTGCAATAAACTAAAGCAAGCTGTTTCTAAAGCTTGCAGTGCCATCTGCTGTTAAAACTAAACTCAGAATCAGATTCAACGATTTATCGCCGCGCCCCTAATAATCGCCTGGTGATTATCTAGTGTCATATAGTTTGTATGTTGTTGTTATTGCTACAATCTCGCGGAAATAGAAAACTAGAAATTTGTCGAGTGTGTCGCTGTCATGGCTAGTTAGGACAATTCAGGAAACGTTCTAAGTCTTCATATTATGTTGTCAGAACAAATTTAGTTTAATGTTACTCTAGTTTTCAGATTTTACGAAAACTATGAGGAATGAATTCCTCAATCAATTCCAGTTGATTCCAGAAGCAAGAATTAAAAGAGCCTAAAACAACACTAAATAATGTTTCTGAACATATTAAACGAAACTAAAAAGTTGAACATAAGGCCCACAGAAGAGAACTTATTTCGGAGCATCTAATTGTTTAATAAGTAAGCATGAACCGTGCGGCTCGTCAACTAAAGAAGCATCTGTCTTGAGACAAAGCTCTGGGATTGGCCATGAGCCCATACTGACACACAGACCATCAATACTACAGAGTCCTTCAGCCAGCGCTGCTGAAAGGCTTGTGAGGACACAGGGGCACACATGACTAACTGCCTTTCCAGTTCCCAGGCTGGATTTACAACTATGCAGCAAATCAAGCAAGATTCAAAATAAATCTGTCACAAATGAGGAAACGAAGGATCATACGGATTGCAGGGGGACAAGACAGTAATAACCATATAATAGTCGCATTCCAAAAGTATGTCCAAATGCAAATGTCTTTCGAGTTGGAAATGTCTCTTTCTGAAGAGATTGCAGTCTACTAACATTTGTATGTAGTCTCAGTCCCAGACGGCTTGTCCTTGAATCATCTCATGCAGATTTTGCAAATAATACGGTAAGAGCTGGCAGAAACAAGCGTGATTTAAGTCGGGATGCACCATTTTATCCTTCTGCTTGGAAGCAGTATACCAATTTAAAATAACTAAGGCAACCTAGAAAGAATTATTTGCTTCGTTTTACAAAAGCTTGCATGGTTTGTTGCATCAGATCCATCGGAGCTTCTGCAATTAATAAGCCAAAAGTCGAAAGTTACAGTAAAAGTAGCAACCTAGCTGAATTGTGTAAAAAACACAACACACACTAAACTAAACCAGGCATAAATGAACTAGAAACAATGCAGATTTACATGTCAAAGCTTACTTTTTACCAAATAATGAATGACAGTGTACAATAATTGCGCTTTGAGTAGTGCAAAAGCATTATCATCAAGTACATTAAAGCCTGTCATCAACCCAAGCACAAGCTCCATTCTTCGCCACAATAGTAATAACAGAAACTCTAAATCCCGACATAGCAAACACACAAAAATAACACTTAATTCAACATTTACTTTCCCCATCCAGTCCCAAGCAAAGCATGCTGGGAACTGGAAATCCCCTGTCCGGTTTCAGCAACGCTACATTTATGCCAACAGACATTATTCACATAGACCCGATGCAAATGGATTAAGTACACTTCTGTTTTACCAGATTGAATGGACAGCACCTATAATGAAATTAAGTTCAAGTGATAAAATTCTAAGTAATTTGAGCAGGCGGCAAAAAAATTCAGTTTTCAGTACATTTGCTTGGTCTATTTGACCTGCTTTGTGTTATCAGTGAACATAAGAGCTCAGGGTGTTAATGTGGTAAGCCAGCGAAGAGGTGAAATGCTTGTGCTGCATGGAGGGAATGCTGCTGACACCTGCTCTGCTGTGAGGGGTTAGGAGAGCCAACTGAAGCAACATCTCATTGAATTACATTAATAATCTGATTAAATCTAGAATATGCTGTAGCTCAAACTACTCAAAAGAAACAAATAATATAATATAATATACCAAAGTTTGTATAATACAAAATTATAATACAGAGTATAATATAATAACAATAGCATCACAAAATATTAGGCATATAATTAACTGTAAGCATAATAATAAAGCTTTGCCATCACAAGAAAAAACATTTGAAAAACAGAATAGAATTAAAAACATAACACTAATTAATAATGTTTCTTTTTTTACTCTATTTATGCTAAAAAAAAATAAAAAATTAACATTTGTGTTCAGTTATGTGTAAGTGTAATTAAGTACAAATAAAATTATTAGAAATATGAAAAAGGGTTTAACCATTAAAAAAAATAAGTGTAATACTACTTTAAATTGTTGTTGTAGTATTTAAAAGTTTTCTGTTTAAATTAATTTCAATTTTGTTTTTGGTTTTCTGAGCCAAAAATAAATATCACACATTTTTCCTGATTTACTATATTTACACACTAAAATGTTATTTAGTGTAACAATCTTGTCAGGCTTATTTCCCAAAAAAAAATAAAAATTAAAACATTAGCACACATTAAATCACAAAAATTAATGAAGGGCAAAGTAACATTACTTCAACCATATTTTGCCATTTTATTCTCTTAAAAGTAGTAGACACTTTAATTATATTTAATGTACTTTCTATGGACATAAAATCACTTTTGTGTATTTCTTCTGATGTGGACATATTAACGTATTTGACCCAAATATAAAAAATAAATAAATGTACTGAAACAAATGAATATAATCATACTTTATACATATATAAATAATTCATACATGAAAGTTAAAGTTAAAAAAAGTCAATAATGATTAAGATTTGTGCATCGACTCCATACATAACAGATGTTTTTGAGGAACTATATTCCAAAAAGTCATGGCACACAGCTGTCATTCATATATAAATAATAAAAACAAAAAGAAAAATAGACACCTCATCAATCCCTCCACTGAGGCCACATGTCTTTTGGGAGTCACTGAGGTGAGATAATCTACTGGCTTCTAAAACTCCATGTGACATGAACTTCATCACCATCCCACCCACAGCTTTGACAAGCAACTCCCAATGAATTCAAGCAATGAATATTATCAGTCCCATTCAGAGAAGAGGGTGATTTTATTAAAGATACACACAGCCAACTGGCATCTATTAATGCCAAAGCCCTTTACAAGTTTCTGACAGCCAATTAGGCCAAACAAACGTTGCTATAAACAACAGTAAACAATTTCCTCTTTGACAAAATAAATACAGCAATGGAGAAGGTGTTACAGCAGTCCTCAGGAAACCTCAAACCCTCTGGTCCGAGCCAAACTGCATATTGAAGTGCTGATAACAGTGCCATTCAGAGGAGCTTTGCTCGCGGAATAGGCTGCTTTATTTTGTGATGTCACTAAAATGGACATAATCCACTCTTGGCAAAGACACTCGGCCAACACTCAATGGGCCTTTGTCTTCTTGAAGATAGTTTGCCCATTTGGAACAGATTCACATCCAGTGTGCCAGTCTGTATTGGGTCTGAAGCCCTCACACTCTCACATCAACACAACTGAGAACAACTCTCATGGGATAGTACGTTGCTTCAATTGCATACTTGTTAAATAACATGAGATTTGCTATTTAACTGTTTATTCTGGAAATAATCAGATATAATAGGCATTATAGAAATATACCAGCTCTTCCTTTTAGATAGATACTGATTATATTACAATAATATAAGTTTTAATTAATATAAGTTATTATATTATATTATATTATATTATATAAGTAATATAAGTTTTAATTATTATAAGTTTACACACTTTTTAAACAATATACTGAGCCTACTCCAGGGTGTGAATAGTTTAATCAAATTCATAAATTCATGCATAATCTTAAATTACTTTAAAGGGCCAGTTTTACTAAACAAGGCAAATCAGTGCAAAAACGTAATTCCAAAACAGTGGCGATGGATGTGGAAATTAATGAGAGTGAGTAACTTACTACGTGCAATTTAAAGAACACAGATGCAACGTCTCATTAACATATCGACCAACGCAACGAACCAAGCATATAGCGAAAATTAATGAATGAAAATGTAATTAATGAAAAAAAAAAGGTTTGACTTTTAACGCCAGGACACACTAAGCTGACGGTTGGCTCTAGTCGGGCTCACGCTGGCCCGATTGAGCATGTTGAATCGCCGTCGGGGAAAGTGAAAACTCTGCCTGGATGCCTAGTTTCGTGAATCAGTCCGTGCCGAAGAATAAAAAAAAAAGTAGATAAAAACGAGTAAGTAAATGAAGACAGCACAAACAGAAGACTGTTGTTATGTTACGTGATCTTACAAGCATTCTAATATGTGAATATTACCGTAACAACATGAGACGCATAAAATGAAGATAGATATCAACATTACTGATATTCAAAATGCTAAGCATGCGCAGCCTTGTTTACGTTTCATATATCTGCGTTTATAACGTATGTCTTTGTTCCAGTTTCTCTGTTTGAATGTTGATTATTTACTATTGATAGCTGCTGATATAGACAGCTAACTCGTCTCACGCGTGCGCAGAGCACACGTTTAGTTTGCCGTCGTTCTGTAGTCTGTGTGGTGTGCTCGAGCACAGCTTTTCTGTCCGACGCTGCCGATGTGAGGCAGCAACATCATCGCCTCAAGTCGGTTGGCGTCGGCTTGGTGTGTCCCAGCCTTTAGTTAAGGGTTCCAATATGTCTTTTATTTTGTGAAACGAATTAAAAGTAGCATGGCTTGGAAAACGATATTTTCAATGTGTTCTTTTGGCATCCCAAATAAATTAATAAATGTGGAAAAATACACTCCTTTTCGACCATGTGCTCCCTGTTCTCTGGTTCACGGTGGCAAGTTGTTAGTAAAACTGGCCATAAGTCGATTGGCTAATTAAAGGTAAATCTGATATGGTGGTTATCTTTGACTTGTATGCTGACACCTAGTGTTGTGTATGCAGCATGTGAAAATTTGACCTAATTCACCAGGATTCATTTCTTCTGAGTTTTTGTTTAGCATGGCTGCCCCATGAAAGGGACCCACTCCATGAAAAACAATACAGCATTTAATAGGTCGCTGATATGAGTCTTCATCTCATTTGAGTGCATTGTTTTATGGATTAAGCAGTGATTTCCTTTTTTTATACTTATTATTTTGACAATTGCAAAAATGTGATTAATCACAAAAAACTGTACAGGTAATTATGCCTTTTTAAAATGACTGCATGAAATAATCTGAAATATAGTCACTGTAGCTTACATGTACTGTTTTACTCATTTACTTTTCTTACTACATCTTCTCACATCTAAAATAAAAAAAAAGACTTACCAAACCCGTTTACCACAGGGTTTATGTTCCTGCCAGCAATCACTCGCTACAGACTCACTGTATTTAGTATGTTGAAAACCCAGCACTCCAGAAACAATAGGCCGTTTCTCAGAGAGAGAGAGAGAGAGAGAGAGAGAGAATCTAAACAAGTCTACTGTATTAGTACATTCTCAGACTGATTGAATGCTGTAGTTAAAACAATATCTTCCCATCATCTTCAGGCTTCATTCGTTATGTATTCCATTTGTATTGGCTCAGATGGCAGCACTTCCGTAAGCACTTGTTGCAATACGCAGCAAAGAGGCTGTGAAACTTCAATATAAGTCTACTGCACAATAACTGCCCTCGGAGAGAGAGAGAAGGGGGTGGGGGATGGAGGGGCTGATGGGAAAACAGTGGAAAGGAATGAATGCAATCATGATGGATAAAGTTGAGAAAAATAACCCAGAAGACAGGAAAGAATCCTACCGTGGCTAAAACCCATTCATCTCTCAAAGAAATTTGCTTTTGCCTAAAAGAAATTTCTTTCTAAACCCTGAGAATATCTTTAGACTTAAAACAATATCCTCCTCAGCTGAAAATATGCATAATGTCAGTTTTTAGACCAAGAATTCCTTTCAGAATTCACAACCAAAGATCTCGCACTAAGAAGCCATTGCTTATTTTCACAGAGATGCCCTTCAACGGTCCCATTTTTCTCTTCTATGTTCCAAAAACAAGTGAGCTACCTGTGGAGGCAGCATTTTAAGATATCATAGGCATGTTCATGAGGTGTAAGCTGTTGTAGGTAACTAGTAGGTAAGTAGGTAACTAACTGATGTTACCCTCTAACTCGAGTATCCTTTAAAAAGCTGGTCAGGAGCGAGCCCTAAGAAACTGGCATCTGCTCAGGACCAGCTCATAACCAGCTCAGGACCAGCTTAAACCAGCTCAAGGATCGGCTTAAGCAAGCTCAAACCAGCTGTCATGCTTCAAAACATACCTAACCAGCATATATTGGTTTTTTCAACAGGGGTGTTAACCGCAAGACCTCATTTTTAGCCATTTAACCATTACCATTTTCTTTTTGTTTTTTTATTCTAAAACAACAGTAAAATCAACATCCTAAACTGGAAACCCACTTTGGCAAACCTCTAGCGAGGGCCTGAAGTGCTAATGGATGAGGAGATTGTTTTGGATAGAGGGACAAAAGGCACTGAGATAAAAAGAAAAGGTTTTGACCCAGCTGGGTAGGATGGGTTGAGAGGGCTGAGGTCTGCATCCTGTGTCCCAGTACAGATCTGCTACTCTGGGTTTATTTGGTTTAAAGCTGAATAAACACAGACCCAGGAGAGATCTCCAAACCCAAACCACCAGACCAGCGGTGATGAAGAGTATCCATCAAAACCCTGTTGCATGTGAACAGTATACTGTATGGTGTAACAAGACTGCAGAGCAGCAAGCGCATATTTTCTTGACTGTTCTGGTGAAGTGGATACATATCTTGACTGGTAATTTAATGCCTATAAATGAAGATTCTGTCAGCTTCATGTCATTTCTTCTAGAAGACAAATACATATATTTATACATACAATAAAACTGAATGGGGACCAATGTTATTTTCTGGACACCCAGGTACTTTCTCCACATGGAAAAAAAGAGTTGAAACAGTCTTCAAAATGTCTTCTTTTGTGTCCCGCAGAATCTTACAGGTCTTAGATTTAAAGGATTAGAGTGACATTAGGGTAAGTACATTGCAACAATTTTTAATTTTAGAGGAGCCATGCCATTGACAAAAATTAGCCCCACACTACAGAAACAAGCCACAACACAAAAAAATTTGCGCAACACTACAGAAACAAGCCACAACACAACAAAATTAACACAAAACAATAGAAACTAGAGCTGTGTGACATATGTAAGGGATAATAGACGTGTAGCCGGTAGTTTGCGTCGGGTCCTGATCACACTGTCGGGGCTTATTTTGCGATAACTACCGGCTACACGTCTATTATCCCGCTTATTAT
>JAUCMS010000028.1:7297826-7312272 GCA_032357445.1 Enteromius radiatus | reverse complement strand
AACGAACCTGCAAATGTCTCAACTGACCAATCAGAATCAAGCATTCCAGAGAGCCGTATAATAAATATATATATATATATATATATATATTAGCAGTAAATCTCCATCAGCTGTTTTTAAACGGACCGCCAGTTAATCTAAGGCTCTGTGAACAAGCCTTTTGAAAACAACTGATGGAGATTTATCGCTAATCAAAGAACTAGCTTTACTGACGAGATGCACATGAATATATCGAACAATATATATTGTACAGCCCTAATAGAAACAATCCGCAACACAACAAAATTAGCACTGCACAATAAATACAAGCGGTGATTTCATTGTGTTGCAACGATTTCATTGTGTTGTGTGCTAGTGGGCCACCATAAACTATACTACATTATGTGTCAAATCAACAAAAATTTTGAGAGAATTAATAATATTGTCAAGGCAACCTCATGGAACATGAATGTGATCTCTATGAATTGCAATATGGTACAGTAACAATTGTTTGTTTAAACAAAAACATTTCTATTAAATAACTGTATTACAGTTACATAGTAAATCAATAGAAGAATATAGATTGTGCCAACCTAACAATGAAATAATAGTAAATTAGTTAAGTGGCATCGAACCTTACTAAACTCTTTCTTTAGCTGTTTCAATACGCAACATTTTCAGCCTCTACAAAAAAAATAATGCATTACAGAAATTTGCAGTAAACACATGAGCAGACTGTGGGAAAACAGCACTCAGCATATGTGTTCCTACGATGATAGACAGAAAAAACAAATCTCAGAAATCTGCATGTTCTGCACTTTTCAAAATGTGCTTTCCTCCATGTAAACTCTCAAATTAGAATTAATAAAGTTTTCCAGCCAAATTCACAAGTATGTGAAGAAAAAAAAGGCTCTTTGATTAATTCCAATGCTCCTGTTTACTCAAGAGGGACTTCTTTGTGTCGGCTTTGGCCTTTCCCTCCTCTCCCGTCCCAGTGATGATCATCCAACATAAAGTTTCCGGGTAGATCTTTCAATAACAAAGTGAATTTCTCAGCATAGCTTGGTAAGAACTGACCTCAGATGGCAAGAGATACCTAATTAGTAGTCATCTCAGTCAAACAAATGAAAACAAATCACTGTGTACTTTCCTTGCTCCACTCCTCTCATGAACAGGTCCCAAGGGAAAAGTTTTCTCAACAAAAACAAACTTGTCTTAATGCTAACCTCTATGACCGAAATGTTGTACCCTCTCAGAGTTATCATTACCTTTATATAGAATAACACGACTTGAAATAAACCACATACTTTACTGAATTATTCTGAGAATTTAAAGTAGAAATTTTACACAGAAATAGATCATACAAAATTAGCTACAGATTAGACTTTCGGAAATTGTAGTCTTCTTCAGGGAAACCTTGGCATGATTCTATGTTCTTCTAACTGAGTTAACCAAACAAGATACGTACCTCCATCAAGATCCTTGAACACAATCTAATCAGCCAATACTGTAGCACTATCCTTAACCAAACCCTTACCATAAACCTACACCCTATAAACGGGAACCATAACATTGTTCCTGGCTCTCACCCTAACACTTCCTTAAAAGTTTTAGGCCACTGATTGGTCGATAAGTATGTTATTCTAGAACCAACAAGGATGTTAATCTTGTGTAACACTGCGTCCTAACCAGATGTGACAAATTGACAAGCACTCAAACCTTGGGAAGTCTGATTCGTTGTAATTAATTGGTTTGTTTGGACGCTTTATATAAATAAACCCATTAAAAATGTGATTTGTTTAAATGTCTCCACAAAAGTCCCTGTGCGGCATTTAGTCTTTTGTGCAGCAAAATATTTATCTCAATCCTGCCGTTTGTCACTGTTTTTGACTTTGTTATATAAATTAATATGTTTCTAGTTTATTAGTTGTATTTTATGGAAATTTATCTGTAATCTGCTGCTGCCAGCCTAATTGTGGACCTCATTATTTTTGCGATAGAAAAATATTCCTTATTTTCAGTAGCTTTTAGAGTAGCTAACAAAATGTATATACATGACTACTACCGTTTAAAGGTTTTATATATATATATATATATATATATATATAATTAATACTTTAATTCTGAAAAGATTCATTGAATTGACTCTATTAGAAAAGAATATTGGAAAAAAATTATCATAGTTTACACAGAATTTTAATCAGCAAATCAGCATATTATATATATATATATATCAACACTCACACACACACATATATATATTATATATATATATATATATATTTTTTTTTTATTTATAATGAATAATTTAACACTGAAAAATTTAATAATTCAGCTAAAATTCAGCTTTGCTTCACTGGAATAAATTACATTTTAAAATAGATCAACTAAACTGTAATAATATTTCGCAATATATTACCTATTCTTACTGTATTTTTGATCAAATAAATGCAGAACATATAAAACATTTAAACAAACTGATTTAATAAAATAGATTGGTTTAATGATTTCTTTAACTGCAATACATCGCTATTTTAACTGACTTCACTTAAAGTGCAAACAAGGCACATAAGTGGTGATGAAAATACATATGTTTTCAAAATGGATATAAAATGCCTTGGTTGCGGAAAGCATAACCTACCGAACTTTCAACAGCACATAAGCTTAAATGGAGAGCTCTGTAAAGAATATCATTGGCAACAGACCTTGCTAGGAGCTGACACACAACAGCGTCAAGGTGGGGAAAGATGAGCTTCAAGCACCACCGACCGTTACGAGTTTCCGAGCATTAAGGAATCATTAAAACCTCGCTAAGAGCTCAGCGTTTTTTTCTGAAGATAATCGCAACATAAAGCTAAAGAGGGAGAGAGATGGATGATGATTAGTATGCTCTGACCGCAGCGAGTATTGTTTCACTGCGGAGATTTATGAGCAAAACAAAGGTGCTGTGTGAAATTCCTCCTTCCGCGCCACACAAGGAGAATACCAGAGGCATCCATTATGATGGCAGATGCGAGTCTCCGGCTTGAGCTTGGGTTACTGTATCTAAGAATGGGGAGCAGACCCAGCAGTCACTAATGTCTATGTTTATGAAGACAGATCTTCCTGAGCGCGCACCCCACCTTCGAACAATCCGCTGTAGAGCGCTTGAATCTCAGGGAAGGAATTCTCTCTCATAAAAGTGCCAAACGTGAGAGGAAACAGGGCGAGCCGTCCTGCAGCGGTTCTGCCCTTCCCACCTCCTCGCCACAGCCTTCCATTCCAAAACAAACCGCCCCTCTCCGCCCTGGTTGGCCACAAAACTCACAAACCAGGATAAGAAGCTTAAATATCACCATCGGCCCATTAGCATGACCACCATGGTAAGTGTTAAATAGTTAGAAAGAGTTTGACTAGTATGTCAATGAAAAATGCTGAAATATCCAGGGTCCTTTTGTATAAACTGCTTAGTCTCTAGCGTTGCAAGGAAGTCATTTTTTCACTTTAGGACTGAGGCCGGCTGCATAAACTAGAACATGTCCATGTGACATCAGTGGCTCAACTTCAGTTTTGCAATGCTACGAGAAAACCAAAATAGCATTATTTACTCAACCATGGTGGAAGACGTAAAAAGTATTCTCATAGAGTCGAGCCACTGATGTCACATGGACCTCTGTACAGTATTTACATTTCAGTTGTGTTGCTGTCTATAGAGGGTCAGACAGCTCTCAATTTCATCAAAAATATCTTAATTTATGTTCTGAAGATGAATGAAGGTCTTATAGGTTTGGAACGACATGGCGGTGAGTAATTAATGACATCACTTTCATTTAAATGTGAACTAACCTTTTACGAACTAGTTTGACGAAGTAGCAGCTAACCAAGTGGTAATCAGTCTTACTTTTCAGATTCAGATTTGATACATTTTATGTAACTGAATTTAAAAAGTTATGACCTTTTAAAGGGATTGTTCACCAAAAAAATCTAAATTACTTTATGAATTATTCACACACAAGTGTATATGACTTTTTTCTTCAGACGAATGCAGTCAGAGTTAAAATGTCCTGGCTCTTCCAAGCTTATGACAGTGAACAGCATTTAAAGCTAGAAAAACTGCATCCATGCCTCATAAAAACTACATGGCTCCGAGGGGTTAATAAAGGCCTTCTAAAGTAAATTGATGCATTTGTATATGAAAAACATCCATATTCATCAGTGTGGAGTAATTTATATGAGTATTTACACACTTTTTTTGGGCATCAAAATGCTATTATAAAGGTTGAAAAAGCCAGGACATTTTTTTATATAATTAAATTTTTTAAAACTCTGATTGTATTAGTCTGAAATAAGAAAGTCATATAAAAGATGGCTTGAGGATAAGTAAATCATGGAGTGATAATTAATATGAAAATTGAAATATTTTATTTAAAAAAACATATACATTTTTTTCTCCAAGAACACAAACAAATAAAACACTTTAAATACATAATAAATAAATAAATAAAAGTTACAGTGAAATATACAGTGAAATAAAATGCAGTCCTGAAATACTGTCGCTACATTTGTGTAGTGAATTACTGTACAGAAAAAAAAAATCTGCTTGTCATCTTATTGTGCAAATCAACTGGTAGCCAGTTCAACATTATCTCTAGAAGAATATATATATATATATATATATATATATATTATAAGGTATGATCAAACTGTCCAAGCTGTATTCTAGACTATCTGCTCAGATGATGAATGATGAAGAACTTTTATCATTAAGCCCCTGGCTTTCTTTAAAAGGCAGGAATGAACAAACTGCCTGGAATTAGACCTCATTTTACCGAAGAGACAGATTTCCTTATCATAACCATCTGTGGGCAGAAAGGAAAAAGAAAACACAATGTGCGCCCAGATGATAAACATGAAATATGAAAAGAGAAAAGAACATTAGGAAAGTAGAAAACACACCGGGGCTGGCAAAACACCCCGACTCTCCTTGTCAGCCATTTTAAGGTCATTTGACTTAAGGTTGGCTATGGTTTGACAGCTCAGTTTCCATATTTACCCATTCTTTTGTCTCCGTCTGTGTCATTATGAGCTGGAAGGGTAATATTCAAGGCTATTAGATATGATTTAACTTACAAGATTCACATTTACAGCAAATCGATTTTCAAAGGATGTGTCTCAACCACAGACATTTGGCTGTAGTATCACAGATAAAATGATGATCTATGTTGACTTGCAGTCATATTTACACAGGCTCGTGACCCGAATCGAGCTCTGGTATGTTCACACACTAACCGACCTGAGAAAGAAAAAAGAGAGCAAGACAGATGTATAGGAAATGTACAGTCACCTCCATCATTTACAGTAAAAGCAAAGCCTCTTGTGATGTTTGGAAATTAATAACTTCCCTTGTCGGCCTCTAGGTGTCACTATATAGAGCTGGTTCAGTGCCAGATAAGAAGTGTGGAGAATTCAGTGAAGGCACAGCTTGCCATCAAAAACTAATTTCACACTGGTATTTGCAAAAATGTGATACAGTGCATTAAAAAATAATAAAACAAATTAAAACTTTTCTTAATATTTTCTCTAAGTAACATCCTTTCTTACACTAAAATTTAGTAGGTAAAAAAAATAGTAACTTTATTTTTTTAAATAATATTTTGATATAATATAATACAAATATATATTATTAGATTCAACATAAAATTTTAAGTCAATTTAATTAAGTTTTTTTGAGAAGAGTTTCAAATTTTAGACATAAAAATACTATTTGACTTGGCTCCATATAAAACCTCAGTGTAATAATTAACCATCACTACCCCTGTAGTAAAGGTTTTGTGTAGATGTTTTAATTGATAACCAGCTAAGGTCACATAGTTATTTCTGTAAGGAGTTACCATGTACAAATGTACCTCTGCAGGGGGTATCGCCGAACAAAAAACGCTGTAAAACTGCCGAATGACGGATTCTTAATTCTAATATCGCAATGATTTATGGCTGTTCAAATCCATAAGTTCTACAGGACTTATATAACAGTGTGCAACTTTCATTTACAGCACCACACACTGAGACAGGAAAGACTTGCTGTTACTCAATAAAAAGGCTCGGATTCTTACAGCTTTTCCTCAGTAGATGGAGGAAAAAGAGAGAGAGAGAAACAAAGACAGAGAGGTTATCACAATATCCAGCAAGTGATTTTTTTGTGTGTCTTTGATAACCACAAAGAATTTCACAGCGTCGCTGGGAATCCGCTGTGGCCTTCCTGACGCCTCAGTGTATATAGACGATCTGTTGTGTATTATCAAACACAAACACGCATTATTTATTGCCTCATTCTTGAGAATCAAACAAATTATTCCATCACATAGCAGACAAAGAAAACTTGTAAACCCTTGAGGAGATACTGAATAAAAAATGGTCCGGTTATGCTCATACAACCATCACACAACAAATAATGTCCTCTCATCATAATATATCACTTACTGCATTCAACATTTGCAATGTAACACTTTAAATCGGTTCAAATCTGTGTGTATTTATGGTAAACCATCCCAAGCTGTTTTCCTGTTGTTGTAGTCCAATAATCAAGTGTGTTAGCAATAACTAGTCCCACACATGGAATCTGTGTCCACAAGATTCACTAAAATCTCTCGGCAGAATTAGAACAACCATCATTCAAAGATCTACCCTTGCAACATACTGTAGGCTCATTGGAAAAACATTTTTGCAAAATGATTACACTGAATTATATTCAATTCACTGCAGTTAAATAAACACTAAAGGCAGTACTGTCAAATTATGATTATGGAGCAGGTTTTTGATAAATAAGGACTTGTTTTCGCACGGTTCCTTGGCCAGTGCTGTGTTATAACCTCAAAAAATGTCATTTTTCATCACATATCCAGCTCCATATGTATGCTTTTCTGATTTCGTTGCTCGACAGCCCACCCGGTACAGCACTGCACTTGCAGAGCACTCAGGTAAGAGTCTCGTGAAACAATATGATTTGGAGAACTTATCCTTAATGACATGACCCTTAAATGATAAGTCATTTCAGTGGTGGAGAGGGTCATATTTTTCTTTGAAATGACATTCACAATACGATCAGGAATGTGCATTAATGAAGTAAACAGTGTACATTTATTTTGATTTCATGTAGACTTCCCTCCAAATCAGTTCAGAAAATACCTAGCAATGAACAAATAATCACATTACGACTACTGCGACTCCCTCTTTTCCACGTAATACCCTTGAGTGCATCCAGAACGCTGCTGCTCGACTTGCCTTTAACCTCTGGAAATACTCTCAGGTTACACATCTGCTCAGGTCCTGTTACTGGCTGCCAGTATCTGGTATAATTCAATTCCAGACACTGTTCCTGGCCTATGAAGCCGTAAATGGCCTTGCCCCCAACTTTACTTTCAATCCTTCATCAAGCTGTGCACCCCCAACCGGTCGCTTTGATCAGTCCCCCTTCACTGCACACCAAAGTACCCATTTGAAACTTCTATATCCTTGTTGTTTTTGACTTTTGACTTATTCTAGCTACATAGATGTTTGTTGTTGCTACCTTATGCCCATTTAACCTTTTGAGGCCTAGTTAACTTAGAAAATGTTAGCTACTTGTCCTCAACTTCGATAAAATAACATGTAAACACCTGGCTAGTGCAGCTAGTGCACAATCTAACTTCCAAGCAGTTAAATGCTAACTACACTGTTTCATAATATTCCCATTTAATGTTTATTTTTCAGTTTTTTTCACTATCCACACACACAGGCCTCTCTTCCCGCCAGAGGCCCCCTTCACCCCCCACCACCTTGTGTCACTCACACCGCTAGCTTTTTAGCCCACCTGCTAGTGGTTAAGCTCAATCACATCACAATGTCAAAACTGCAGCCAGCAAATCCCAATACTGAACTCTACAGGACACACAGTGAGTTCAGCAGGACATTTTACTCACAAACACAAGCCGTGAAATCACTGAGCTACCAGCATTTTGAGGAAAATTAAGAGATGTAAGACTAGCTAGCATTAGCGCTACATGTTTTTAATACATTTAGACCAAGACAAAATGCTGGGAAGCAGCTTGCATGATACATGTGCCGTGAATGATTAAACGCTGCAAAACTTAACAGGAGACATAGTGAGTGTGAAACTGAGCCCACCTGGACTAGGCGGTCCTCCAGATTTAGATCATTTAGCTCTGTTGGTAGAAGTTTCTCTTCCAGCTGCTAAATCAAAGACTAAATGCTGGTTGCAATGGAGCCGATTCGGAGCGCATTTCATAGCTCAGTGGCAGAACACACATCCACATCAGAGCTCTATGTGTACAATTGATCCGCTTGCTTGTGATTCTCAGCTAGCAATACAGTAAGTGGTCTGCATCAGGGTCTAATGTTTTTTATGAAGCAAGCTGTATAAAAAGAAAGAAATACTTAGTATTGTTTAAACAGTCAGAGACATGGCCTGGTTGGGTATAGCGCAAATGATGCGGTGCACAGCTTGGGTAATGTGATTCTATGAAGTGACAGATGAATTTATGGCAAAATATTGCAAGTTTTATTGGATATCCAGCATTTGTAATAAACAACAAAATGTATGTGAAGAAACAAAAACATGGGAATGAAGTTAATGCTTTAAATCTGGCCCTGTCCTAATAAGGAAAACATAAAATAAATCAAATAGAAGATGAAATATTTTATTGTGCTCATTATTTACACACACACACACACACATATATATATATATATTTTTATTATTACTATCATTATTTTTTTTTACTTCAAAAGGACTTAAAAAATACAAATAAAAATAGATCAAATACAAAATAAATAAATTAAAACGAATAAAATACAGATTTAATTGTACTGATTATTCTCTATAATGTTATTTTTATTCTGTTTTAAAAATACTTCTGATCTAAAATAAAATTTGAAAGTACAATAATGTATCTTGTTTATCTTTTATTAAATCTCGGAAAACATTAAAACATCACAGAAGAAATACAATAAAATCAACAACCATGCAAAATCAATTCGCTAAAAAAAACAAATATCAAATTCGACATTCAAAGACTGAAACATTAGCATTACCATGACATTGCGAGGCATGAGATTACTACTACAACTCATGATTCCCTGGAGTCAGTGCATCTATGCAGCTGGAATACATAAAGGCCACAGAGGGGAACAATCTTCCCCTGAGAGCCGCAGGATTTACAGTGCTGCCCGCTCAACACACCCCCGGTTTTATATGATTAAAAACAAAGGAGGCTCAATTGGCAGGGCCAGAGTAAACTCCACAATTAGAAACCTGTGTGATGCGAGCTGTTTACAGAGCTGCACAGAGCACAGTGGCGGTCAAAAAATTTAACATGATTTGCATACGATTACACCGCAGGGAAGACGGAAGAGAGGAGTTAATGAGTAAAACAAACATAGTCAGACTCACCGGGCGGCGAAGAAGCCTTGTTTGTTTAGAATGTCAAACTGAAGACTAAAGAGCCATTTTATCCACTTCATCTGATTACATAGGCAGTCTAATTTAATTTAGCATAATGACATATTGGACTTTACAATAGCGTGTTGCATATGTTTTACTTTCCATATGGTACATAGAAATAAACAAATCATAAATGCAATAAATATTTAAAATGCAAATGTAAATATTAGATCATCATGATTGGAAATGACCAATCGGATCGAGAAGATTCTCAAAACAGTCTTCAGGCTGAGCAAAATGGCTGTCACGATGGTTAAAAAAAGTTCAATAAACAGAGCTTGAATGACATCCATTTATCTTCTCACACAGTTTATACACATCCCCTGCATGACTTCGTTTGCCAGGCACTTATGCATTAATTCAAAACGGCTGGATTTCTCACAAAACAAGGTTTTCTGTCAGTGCGAATGTATGTGATTTAGTCGCTTTGGTCAAAGCATTGCTGTTTTCGTGTAATAGGCTGGTATAAGTTGTTTTTTCAGCATGATGTTAGCCCCTGAGGAAGAAAACAAAGCTCTCCGAAAAGGATTTATGCATGTAGCAAGACCACAAAACAAGGCCATTCGCATTCCATGATCTGAAGCAAAGATTTCGTTACGTCAGATGACCTAGCACCATGACAAAACGAAGAAACATTCTCAAAAATCTTTAATCAACATCAGCTCCTGCCATCTGGTCTTCATTTCGCGAGTTGCACCCACAAATAAGAAAAAAACTAGGCTAATGTGTTCGCCCTCAGAAGCGCAGCTCGTATCGCTGCCTCCATCTTCAAACCGTGACCTGCGTGACCTCAAATGGATCAACAGCTCTCACAAAATGCTTAATCAGAGAGCAAATGTTCCCCTTGTGGATGAGGTTGGGCAATAAGACATCCCTGTAGACTCATCTGGAGATTTCCAGGGTTGTTGACAGTCGTGTCAGATGATATTTTCATCCTTCCATACAATGGAGACCCTGGAAGAGCGGCTTTGATCAAGCTTCTGTTGAAAGTTTGAGGTTTCCTTTCTGTCCCTCCTGCCAGACCACTCAAAACACTTCAGGAGCAGAGGATCTGCGTGGAGCTCCTGCCAGCATACTGATGGCATTCTACAATGTCTGTTGTAAACTTCACACTTGCAAATGTGAAAATGAAACCTCTGTCAACTGGAACGGTTTAGGTGGATTTTAGAATGTGACAAAGTGCTAAAAACGGAGAATGTACCTCAACCACTGAGGACTTTTTTTGTTCTTGTCTCTGTGCTGAATTGTGAAAAACAAATGCCTGATGAAAAAGTTTAATGCACTTATTTAATTACAGGTTTATGGTTGTTAACTTTTCTAGTCAGATTTGTAAGAAAGTTTCTTCAAAATATCTTCCTAACAAAGAAATTCATACAGATTTGGAACTACTCAAGGGTGAGTAAATTATGACATTTTTGGGTGAACTATTCCTTTAAGAGTGTTAAGAAGGCATGAAAGTGTACTCTTCATGATAGTTCACCCTCAGTTGGTCCCCATTGACTTGCACAGTGTTTTTTTCATACTATGGAAGTCAACGGGGACCAGCAACTAAAGGTGAACTATCCCATTATGTAAGAGGCTTTTTAATTCATTAATATGAAATTAACCACACCTAAGATCTGAAGTACACTACATGTGCATATTATATATTTAAGTGCACTTAATTTTCACAAAGGATACATTAAACAAATCGTGTTAACATTCTGTGTCTACAAAACAGTACAACTGTACACCTGGAATATGTCTATATCAATTGGCAAGCTGTATTATCTATAGAAAACATATTTTTTATACTACCTATGCATTAATTATATCTGCATATTTTCATACAAACAGGTTACGGGTCACATTAGATACAAACAAACAAATTGCATTTCTCAACTTACTAATCAGATGTTTCCTTTACAGTAAATATACATTAAGTAAGTATTGTCATTATTATATTTCCAGACATTATAAATATTAGAAATGCCTGGATTTGAACCTGCAATCTGCACACCAGACTTTGGTTTAACCACTGTGCCTTACGGCTCTTTCTACCCAGCTCACATAGTGTACTAATGTCAGAGCTTTGAATGCTTGGCTTGTGGTAAACTAGCCTCTAGTTAGCATGTCATTTTTAGGCCCCCTGGTTTTTAATGTGCTGCATGATTTGTGTTCAAAGATCGGTGTGTTCTTGCGTGTCGACTGTGTGTCACTACAAACCCATAAGCTAGTTGTTGTGGCGCTTGAGAACACATTATAATCAGGCCTCATGTATTATCGGTTTCGTCTCAATCTTTTGTCTGGGCTAAACATACTCACCCACAATGACATGGGTAAGCCTATTTATACGCTCAAAACTCCTGCAAAAAGTTAAAATGTGCGTGACATAGTAAACAACTTCTTTGTTTTATAAATGACAACTCTGCTAAAGTTTGTGGGACAGTTATGCCACTGCTAAGAGTAGATGTTAGCATTTGTAGCGCAAAGTGAAGCTGATTCAGTCTAAGTGAACTTCAGCTTGTTTGTTTGTGTATGAGTGTGTATGAAGGATATTGGCAACCTGGTCTCATGGCATAAACGTACCTGGGGTTACTTTTTTAGAGAGACGCAAAATATGTAACAATAAGTACATATCACTGCAGTTTTCAAAAGAAATTCCCACTGAATAGCACTAAAATACGGATTCAATATGTTTTTATCTCATGTTGGCTATACCCCCCGCCATGTTGCTGTCTGATAAACTGCACAAAAGTGATGTTCAGGAACTTCGTCCAGCCCGTACAACTGGTCAACATCGATCATGGCTCTTTAGCAGACCAACAGCACATGAAAATCACTCTGACAGCTTGACTGAGAAAACAGACGAGGCGGAAAATCAAAGTATGATCAATTACCAAAGTTAGAGGCTTAAGCAGACCAGTTAGCCGGGCTGCTAGGACATTGCCCTGTCAAAATGTCTCAGATCCTTCTCAAACGTTTATTTCCTTCCCCTGCATTTTCCTCTATTTACTGTATTTCAAAAATTTGGAGAGCATTCATGTATCCCATCTGTGTCAAACTTAAGAACCTGTTATATGAACATGCTTCTGGTAGTAAGGACCAAGTCTGATTTCTACAGCAGCAAACTTTTACTCCAAAACCTTTTTAAGCAACTTTTCCACAATTGTAGCCCGCTATGACAAAACAGTGAATGGGAAACACAACCACAAAACTAAATTTGACCCCCAAAAATTAAAATGTTCTTTAACATTTACTCACCCTATTATCCTTCCAAACCATAAATAAAGTGATTTCTAGGTTATTACATTTTTCTTTTTTCTTTTAATCACTGCCAAAAATTATAAAATGATTATCAGGAGTAGGTCACTGGGAAAGATGACAAACTTGATCATTATAAAATCTAATTACAGTTAAGAGGAGAACCACATTTACCTCCAAATGGTCATTAATTTACATGGGACGGAACCCAAAACCCAAAATGTTGCTATAAACTGAAATCATCTGGATTCAGTCAGATTTCCTGAATGGAAACTGCTGTCTGTGTGTCTGTCAGTACGTGTGAAACTTTCAGTTATCTTTTTCCAAACAGTGGGTGAGTAGTTCAGTCTATTATTCTATGCAACTTCTCATTAGTAAATAAATGAATAATAAAATGCATTTCCCCTTTTCAGTTTAATTACATAGAAAATAGAGGTATTTATTTATTTTTCAACAGTTCTTATTTTCAGGTAAAACTAATACAATTTTTATTTTCATTCATTGAAACAAATCTAAAATAAATACATGAAATATATCTGCTTAAAAAAACTACTACTAAAACTTAAAGTTAAATAAAAATAAATGAAATGAAAAAAAAAAGGAAAAATGAAAAATGCACAAATTACTACAGTTTGGCCTAAAATAAAAATAAAAACAGAATATAAAAATGCACGCTATTTAAAAATATTAATACAGTTAATAACAATAATTTAACATTACCTATAATGTTCTACAGAAGACACAGTTATTCTGGTCTAAGATAATATAACCGATGACAGAATTCACATTGTTGGGTGAACTATTATAAAATGTTTGGTCCCTAGCCTCCAGCCTTAAAGTAATAACAGGATAGGTATATCTGCAGATGTTTATTCAACACTGAAGTATTCATTCATTCAACATTTTGCATTGCATTTTTATATAGAAAAATTACAAGTGTAAGTTTATAATGCATAGGTCAAAATGAATTCACACTATCTGTTGTTCTACTTGTTGCACACATGGATCCAGACATTTTAACCAAAGAGGAGCAGAATAACTTTAGGAGACCACAGAACCATCTGGCACGGGGATCTAAGGGATCCAGAATAGATTATGGAAGGAACTACATATATTTATACCTGCAACCTGAATCCGCCAGTGACACAAATGAGTGAAATTTGTGTCAGTAGACCTTCCTGGCTAACTATGCGCATGATAAAATTGAGTTAGACAGAAAAATAAACCCTATCCATTACTTCTACCACACTAATAGAAGCCAGGGGAAGATGAGTCGAGCTAAATTTAATTGAGAGTGTAAGTACAGTAGCTTCTGCTAAATATATTACCCGGCATGTGGCTGATGTAAAGCACAGAACAGCTGGTTTGAAACGGTTTAAAGATATTACATTTCTTACAAGCATGCAGTCTATAGTTCTTTCAGTGTTTTGGCTTTTTGCTGCTAAAAAGAATAACTCTCCGGATAATATTTTCTTAAAACAAGGACAAAATCTTCTGTACAGGCTTGAGGAAACGGCGAAAAGAAATGAGTCAGTCACAAGTGGCTTTGTTAAAGTGGATATAACAAAAGTATTCACATTCCTGCGGGAGTTTACGAGTCTTGGAAGCACGAGAAGTAAACACCTCCCATTTCTGAGCATCTCAGGACACTGGGCAACAGACAGAACATGGCTAAAAATTAGTGCTGGGCAATGATTAATCGCGATTAATCGCATCCAAAATAAAAGTTTTTCTTTACATAATATATGC